>OX352773.1:191782076-192245099 GCA_947095535.1 Poecilobothrus nobilitatus
TGACACGATTACAAAGCAGTAATATTATTCTGTAGAATAGTAAAAATAATTATTATTTTTATTTTGTTGTTTTATATTGAGTACATAAGAAATAAAATTTCTTATAAGTTAAATTAGATTGGGGGGGGAAAAAAAATAAATTATGTTTTTCCAGTTTATTTTTTTTATTACCCCCCCAACTTTATATTTTTTTTTTATTTTAAAAAAATACCAGATTATAAAATTTCAAAGGAAGCAAAATAAAATTTTAACTTTTACTGCCAACCATGGTTTCCTTGTTTTTTGTGTTTAGTTTTTTTTTTTTGCCTTTTATCTAAATATCATATTTTTCTTTCATTATTTATAATGAAAAAAACAGGAAAATCAAATTATGCAAACAAGAGATACAGACATAAATTCTTGTAAAAAAAAAAGTTTAAAATTTCAAAAAAAAAAAAATAAAATAAAAAATTTAAAACAAAAAACAGAACATTATCTGAAATAAAATAATAAAATTAAATTTTCACAATAATTTAAGGAACTTTTAACAATAAAATTCTCATTTGAAAATTTTTCAATAAAATTATTTTGTATTCTTCAAATTAATTATCTATCTTTTGATATCAAAAGAAAATTTAATTGCAATTAAAAATTCCACCAATAAAAAAAAAAAGAAAAAAAATGTATGAAAATATCATGTATTAATCATAACAGTTTTATTTACTTTCAAAGTATTATTTCAACCTTAAAAATAATTAAATAAAATAAAAATTTGATTGGTACAATAATTAATTATTATTTTAATAGAAAATTATTTTACATTACATTTTTTTTTTAATTAATTAATTTAAAATATATATAATCTAATAAAAGAAAAAAAAAATGAAATACTTTAAATGCAGACTTTGTATACCTATTTTAAATATGTTTTTTTTTTATCTATGAAAACCGCTCTCTTCAAAACTTATTGAATTTCTTACAATTAATTAATTTTATGCAATTTTTCAATTAATTAT
This sequence comes from Poecilobothrus nobilitatus, assembly GCA_947095535.1. Classification (NCBI taxonomy): domain Eukaryota; kingdom Metazoa; phylum Arthropoda; class Insecta; order Diptera; family Dolichopodidae; genus Poecilobothrus; species Poecilobothrus nobilitatus. The sequence goes on from OX352773.1 coordinate 191,783,072, forward strand.
TTTCTATATAGATTAAATTGTTTTTTTTTTGTCGTATAATGTATTAACATTCTTTTATCATTGTGAATTAAGTAGAATAGAAAAAAATAATTTTGTTTTTTAATTAATTCCTTTTTTATAAAAAAAAAAATATATACATATATACGAGTATGTATGTATGTATATATTTTTTCCCACCTATTTTTTAGTAACATTTTAATTTTATTTTTTCTTTCTCTTTTTTTTTTTTTTCTTTTTTAAATATTTTACATACATATAGAGCAACATTACTTTTAGTACCATTACTTGGCCTTCAATATATATTGACACCATTTCGGCCAGAACCAGGACATTCATGGGAGAAACTATATGAAGTTGTATCAGCATTTACAGCATCATTTCAGGTAAATATTATTATTTTCATTATATTATATATATTATTATATACATAATATATATTTTGTGTATGTATATGTTTTTAATATACCTTCAATAGTAAAAAAAAAACAACTATATTGATCAAATTATATTGATATTGAAGTGTTTAGTAAAGTGATAATGACAACAATGATGATGAAATTTCAAGATAACATTAAAATTAACTGATGTAATCTATAAACTTAACAGAATATTAATAGAATAGGTATACATAACTACTACTATTGTTGATTTTGTTTTAAAAAAATATTTTCATTGTTTAATATACATATTATGTACATACATATATAGACTATAGAGTAATAACAAAATAGAATACTTACACAAACTTAATAACATATTTAATTCACGTTATTCTTATTTGTGAAAAGAACACTTACGGTAAAATGAACATTTTTTTCTGTTTTGATTTCGGTACAGAGGATGACGATGATTTGTAAGTTTTTATATATAGCTGATGGCAAATTATTAAATTTAAAAAAAGAAAAAAACTTCCCCTCGATATTTAAAATATAGAATAAACACATACACATATACACATAAACACACAAATGTTATAAAATTCAATTATGCTAATGAACCACATTGTTGGTTTATGGCAAACTTTACTTATTTGTAATTAATTGTTTTTTTTTTTTGTTTTCTCTTTTAAATCTTTGACTCGCCATAAAAACAAAAAAAGGAAAATCATTTGTGTTTATACCCGTACGATTGGATCGGGTATAATAAAATTACTCCTCCATTTGTAACACCTCGAAATAAGGGAGCTAGATGTACCTTCAAAGGTATGGATCGGATCAGAAAAAAATTCTAAGTCGATTGACCCATGTCCGTCCGTCCGTTCGTCCGCCCGTCAGCACGCTAACTCAAAAACTAAGAAAGCTAGAATCTTGAAATTTATACAAAATATTCTAGGAACAATTTGTAGATTCCGTATTTTTTTTGGTTGAGTTCCGACCAAAACTTCGGGTAGCTCTCGAACACCTAACTTTTAGATCCACACATTTTTTTTGAAATAGAGCTATGAAATTTTAACTGCTGATAGATCTCACAAAAATATTAAATTTATTTTTATTCACATTTTTTTGTAGCCCCACCCGTTACGGAGCAACGGCTCCCCAAAGGTTCAAAAAAGCTCTATATTTAAATTGTTATAGCACAAGTTGTATAAGGTATATCTTCATTTTGGAAACGGCAAACGATTACTGCTTTTATTAGCTTTAAAAGTATATATACAATAAATATATAGTTGTGGCATACGGTGTCTTAATTTACCGTTATGAAAAACTAAAATTTTGCAAAATCCTTTAACCCTTCCATCTTCTAAACGGTGTAAGTTGGAAACTTGAAATTTTGACAGAAGTTAGATCTTTGAAAATAAGTATGAGTCATTTCAGAAATTTTTTTTGTATCACCCCCCAATATTGTATTTTGTTTTTATTTAGGAGCTGTAAGGCGTCAAAAACTGAAAATTTCCTATTTTTAAACACCTGTAACTTGAACACCTGTTAAAATTTTTTTGAAGTAATACACAAAAATTAAAGCTTCAACATTATACTCTTATTTCTGTTAACAACTTTTTTTAATAATATAGGGTTACTTTATAATTGACCAAAGTGTTACTTGATTTTTTCAAATTTTCTAACAAATTTCTTTAACGAATTTTTTCCATTTTGTTTTACTAGATAATTTGAAATTGTTGAAGATATAATGCGTAGTACAAAAAAATGTAAATAAATAAACAACATAACGGTTGCTTGAACAATTTTTAATTATATGATATTGATATACATATATACTTATATAATATCATGTTTATTTACATATTGTATATGTCACTGATGATTGAATGATAAGAGTATAAATGTATATTATATAGCACCGTATTTACATACATGCATATATGTATTTTATTATACTTATAATAAATTATTCTATGAACGGAAATATGCACTGTATGGCGATATACTTATAACAATATAAATATAATATGTAAGCATTAATATAATACAATATTTAAAATCATATTTACTATTTCGTAATTTAATATATGTACATTTACCGCTTAGTATTAAATGGTACTATAGAATATTTGAAAAAGTTTTGGATTGATAATCGTTATGTGGAAGGTTAGAGTCTGTTTTTGAGGAATGTATAAACATATAGTTTGAATATATGTACAACCCATAGTACTAGAAATTATAAAATTCACCCAAATTATTTTAAAATACTAAAATATTAAAAAAATAATATTGTAAGCAGAGTGACATGCTGTGAACATACTAACGGTTCGTACGGGTATCTAAGAGTTGACAAAGGCAACTGTATTCTTCCTAGTTTTTTTTTTTTTTAATAGAGTGAGTAAACAAATAAGCGAAAAACCACCGGAACTAAGCATAAAAAAGAATTGATAAAAATAAGTTTTTTTTTTTTTTTTTGAGCAAGATCTTTCAGATATGTCATGTTTAAAAATTAAATTATTTTTCTTTCTTCTCCCAAATTACGGAACCGAAAATTTTGAATACTCAGAAATGATTTTTTTATGAAAAAAATCAAAACAAGTGAAATTAAAAGCAAAAAAAAAAAAAAAATGAATGTGTTAAGAAAAAGTAATCAAGAACAATTGAACCTAAAATAAGAAATAAAGGTAAAAATTATCATATCAGGACGTTAATTTTCTTTTGTTATTAGGAAACAATTTTAATACTTTTATCAATTTATTGATATTTATATTTTACACCTATAGTTACATAAAAATTAAATCATACTTAATTAAATTAGTTTTTTATAAGATACATTTTTTCGTTTTTTATAAGATATATGTATATGTATATATGTATGTATGGTAATAAAGTTTTCAAGGATATGTGGTTTTCTTATAAAAATTAATTAAAAAAAAAAACTTAAAATTTATTATGCAAGAAATGTTACAAAGTTTTAAGTACCTACCTACTTCAGTTTTTTGTTTTTTTTTTCTGTTTTTTTTTTAGAAACAAAAAACGTTAATTCATTTTAATTTTAAATTAAAAAATTATATAAACATATTATAAAATTGATTGCAAAAAACAAGTAAACAATTTCATTTAGAACCCTTCAAAATCTATCAAAAGAAATAAAATACGAATAGAAAATCTTATATGTACGTACCTATGTACATATATACTTAATCTAAACAAGAAACAATTTTCACCGCAACTTTAAAAATATTCAAAATGCTTTTCTTTTGTTTTTTTTTATTAACAATTATTTCAATGATGCAAATTTAATATTTTTTTTTTTATAAATTTTAATTTTAAAATCAAATTTGGTTAATTCAATTACAATTTTCATTTCGATTTATTTATGGTTCTTTGACGTCAAAATAAAATTTCACTATACCGATCCAAATTTTAACTTCAAATATATTAAAATCAATTCTATAATATCCATCTGGTATTATTGATGCACCCAATTGTATATCATCCAAATTGACATTTTTTACAATAACTTCTTCCTAGAAAAAAACAAAAAACAAATTAACATTAATACAATAAAAAAAAAATCTTCTATTTCTAATTTACAGTAAAAGGACAGCTATGATTTATATTCGAATGCTTGTCCAATATTACTTTAATAATATTCGTAACTGGATTAAATCTTTTTGTTTTTAAATAATTACAAAGGCTAACATTGCCAGAAAATACCCATGGTTTCCATCCACTTAATCTTTTATACATTTTTACATAGAGCTAAAAAAAAAAAAATAAAAAAAAAAATTTAAAAATACCAATAGCTTAACATTGATGCTTTATTTGTATTTTTATTTTTTTTTATAATGATTTCACCAAATTTCATTATGTTTTAAATTTAAATTATCTCACATCTGCATGTCTTATAGGTCGTAATGGAGTTCCTCGAATGTTTGCAACGCTGGTGTATCTATCAATTGCCTGTACATTGTAAGAAACATTTGTAAACCAACTGCTATTATGTTTGACTTCAATATTACGAAATTTCATTAAAGCTTTCTGCAGAAAAAAAACGAAACGATCAACTACATATTTATCATATATTTAGTATTTTCTTTTTTTAATAATTTTATATTACATGATTTCTATTTGGTTTTTCTTGAGACATCACAATTACTGACAAAAAAAAACTATAAAACAATATCCGTACAAATGACCAAACCATCGTGGTATTACGGTATTATTGAAATTTTCAATGTCATAACTCATAAAATGAAACAAAAAAAAATTTCAAAGTATAGTTAAAATTAAAATAAAAAATCAGTTGTATTCATCACAGGACCGACCGCTATTATACGAAAATTATAAAGCTAAAATTCATAGATTTTTTACATAATAATTTACACATGTCAAAGCACAATAACTTCTAATAATTTAACATAATTTTATTTTTACTCAATAACGGTAATAAACAATATACATATGTACATTTCATTCATACATCCATTTACATAAATGTATGTAGCTACATGAAAGTTTTTATACCCGTACGATAAGTATCGGCTCTCGAACAACTAACTTTTTGATCTTCAAATTTTTCCACACAAATTTTTCAACAGTTTCACATCATTTGAAGTAGAGCCATGAAATTTTAAGTAGATATCCTAAAAAAAATAATTTTATGGAACAACTTTTTTCTGTAGCCCCACCGATTACGAATTTGAAAATGCCAAACGATAACTGATTTTATGAGCTTTACAAATATATTCATACATATATAATAAATATATAGCTGTGTCATACAATGTCTTAATTTACGGTTATGCGAAACTGAATTATTGCGGAATTCTTTAACCCTTCTATCTTCTAAATAGTTTAAGTTAGAAACTTTATTTTTGTATCGCCCTCCGTTTAGGAGTTATAAGGGGTTAAAAACTGAAAATTCCTATTTTTAAACACGTGTAACTTGAACACCTCTTCAAATTTTTTTGAAATAATACATACAAATTAAAGCTGCAACATTATACATAGGTACTTTTATTTCTGTTAGCAACTTTTCTTAATAACATAGCGGTACCTATAAAATTGACGAATGTATGACTTGATTTTTTTCAAATTTTCTAACAAATTTCTTTAACGATTTTTTTGAATTTTTTTTTACTCGATAATTTAAAATTGTTAATGCGTGATAATGCGTATTACAAAAAAAATGTAACTAAAAAAATAACGTAACGGTGGCTTGAAGAATTTTTATTTATATGATATTGATATACATACTTTTATAATATCATGTTTATTTACATATCATATATGTTACTGATGAATGAATGATGAATAATAAGAGAACATATAGATATATGTATTCGTATAGCAGCATATTTATACGTGTTTTATTGTAGTTATAAGAAATTATTCTCCCTGATAAAAAATTTTAAGCAGTTTACCTTTTTTTACAAATACTATCACAGCAAATAAGATTTTTACACTGTAAAACTTTACGATTGTAAATTTAGAATTTGTGAAATAAGTGCATTTTTCAGCTATGAAAGCAGTGTAGAATATTTTGTCGAGTATTTTGTACGCCACCTTCTGCGCTTAATTTAGCGCTGAAAAGTTTCTACATGAATTTTCATTACCTTTTTTAGCGCTGCAGTTGACGCTGACAATTTTCTGCACAAGAGTTGAAAATTATCATTCTCTCTTTCAGCGCAACTGTTTACGCTGAAAATTTTACGCAATTTATTCATTGCATTTTGTATGTTATTGCATCATTTTTAGACGCTGAAATTTTCTGCACAAAGAATATTGAAAATTTTCTGCCATTTTGTCATTGTATCATTTGTTTGAGGGCTGTGATAAAGATAAGATGTTTAAGGGTACATTTTTTTATATTATACTTTAGGTACCCTTAAAATAAATTTGAAAAATATAAAATTTTGTTATTTTAAATATGTACATGCTATGTTGTTCTTAAATTTGAAACTCACATGATAATTTGTAAATTATTTCTAACTATAGCAACAATTTTATTGTAGAATTATCGTACGAATTTCAAATTTAAATATAGCCTGCATGTTACTAAAATAACAAATTTTTATATTTTACTGTAGCTAAAAAATTATTCAAAAAAAGTGCTAAAATTGGCGCAGAAAATTAGTTTTTAGAAAGCAGTAAAATACGCGCTAATTTGTGTGCTGAGAAAATACGCTTAAGATGCGCCTACTGTTGAATCGTGATCTCACAATTTTGTGAGAATGTATTAGTAAATTTAAAGGGAATTGTGCAGAGAATTTTCCCTGTGTAAATTCATACAATTTTTCTTCATATTTTCAGCATATTTCTCTGCGTAGATTCGACTTCGAAAAAGCGCATTTTTTTATCAGGGGCTATTAATGAAATATTTTTAAAGAAATATTGCAATATATGGCGATACAATATATATAAAAAAAAATAGTATGTATGTAGGTATATATGCATGAATGCATATGCTTATTAATATATATTTGGATTTTGTAATAAGTTTAGTATAAATTAATATATGTATGTATGTATGTATGTACATTTGCCGGTTAGTAACAAATGGGAACAGCATATTTGGAAAAGTTTTGAATTTTTTTTTTTTTAATGCATTTCTCTGCCACATGAATGTGGACAGGAAATTACACGGCCTTTGCAGTTCGGCGTGGGGCGTGGCTGTAAATATCGTAAGGGGGAATAACTCTTACGACGTGTGTGGGATTCGAACCCATACTCCCTCGATGTTTACAGCGTATTTTATAAGCTCTTACCCACTAGGCCACCGAGGCCCCGTTTTGAATTGATAATCGTTAGACATAAAAAAAACATATACATATGTAGGTAGTTTGAATATACAAACATACATATGTACAAACTATAGTTCTAGAAATTATAAACTTCACCCAAATTATTTCAAAATACCGAAAAAATAAAAATATAATATTATAAGCAGAGTGACAGACTATGAACATACTAACGGGTTCGTACGGGTATCTAAGAGTTGACAAAGGCAACTGTATTCTTCGTCGTTTTTATTCAAAAATATAGAAAGTAAAATATTAGAAGTAAAAAATAATAAAAACTGTAAACAAATACAAAACATAAGATTAATATTGAATCTGCTAACAAAAATTTTACTGTTTGAATTTTGCGTCATCAACAAGAAATAATATGTATAGCAATTGCATAGATACATACATATATTTATAAATTTTTAGAGATATAAAAAAAACAAAAAGCATTTATTCATATAAATTCATAATATGGCGTGTTATAATAATATGTATGAAATTTGGACTTAAAAAAAAATTAAATACAAGTTAAAGTTAGTCGGATCAAAAACTGTTCTATAGCAAAGTTGTTGCTATTTACTTGTGTAACAACTTTTTCTTAATAAATTTTCTCATAATACTTTTCTGTTACGAAATATTCGTAAATAACTTAAAAATGACACTAGTAAACTAGTACTACTAGTTTAGTACTACTTCCGGTTGTCCGATTTTCTCCAAAAGCTTTATTATTTATATTATATCGAGATATATTATAGCTTTATTTATTTATATCGAAATCTTAAATATGAAATTTCAAAAAATTCGGCTCAGTCGTTTAGGCTGTACACGTTCCCACAGACATACACACACACACAGGCAGACAACACGCTAAAAAAAATTTTACAACCTTCTCCGCACCGGAGTAGTGCATATTTGTCAAAATCTCGGGTACAAATTTTTAGTATGAAAACAATACCTACCTTATACATAATTGTATGCGGTCGGTAATTACTAATTATACATAATTGTATGTATATTAAAATATTTAATGATAATCTTAAAATATCGTATTCATGAATTAATTCATATTATTTTTATAAAAAGATTAAAACATTAAAATTATAAAAAGATTAAAACATTACATTACATTACAAATTACAAACAAAAAAAAGCTTTTTTGAAAACCTATATTTTGGGAAAATTTAATTACCGAAAATATATGTATGTTGGTAAAATTTCAAAATATATTAAGCAAACGTCAATTGCATAAAAAATGAGGAAGATTACAGTGGCCTTTGTCAATTCTTAGATACCCGTACGAACCCGTTAGTATGTTCATAGTCTGTCACTCTGCTTATAATATTATTTTTTTAATTTTTTGGTATTTTAAAATAATTAGGATGAAGTTTATAATTTCTAGAACTATTGTTTGTACATAATGTATATTAAAACTACCTACATACATACATATACATATGTTTAAACATTCTTCAAAAGCAGATTCTACCTTCCCCCGAACGAGATTATCAATCCAAAACTTTTCCAAATATGCTATTTCCATTTATTACTTAGCGGCAAATGTGTATTAATTTATACTAAACTTACTACAAAATACCAAATATATAATTATGTATATGTATATGTATTCATACATAGATTTTATTTTAATATATGTACCTATGACCCTACCCTATTGTTTTTGCAATTTCGGAAAAATATATAATTTGTACTTTGCCAAATAATGCAGTAAATAACAAAAAAAAAAGTTATATATGTAATTTATATACCTACAAAAAAAATTAAATTTCCATCCGGAATCGTACCTGCACACTACCGTGTCAGAGTTAAAAAGTGGATAGTAATAAAAATTTATCATGCACGAAAAAGACAGAATAAAAAACAACGACTTGAAATTCAGGCCAAAAAGAATAAAATATTCATTTGGGTATCCACTACCCGAATATATACACACAATTCCAATTTCAGTTATCCCTATACGTAATACATAATACCCGCACACCAATAAATTCATTTGGGTTCCCGTAATAAAATAACATTATAAAAATATATAGTAATATTCTTCTTTTTATATGTTTGCACTATTCACAGACACAGACACACAATGGATATGAAAAAGAGAAAAATATATTGCACCTACTCTTGAAAATAGACTGTTTTGTTGTATGAAAAATGCATTAGGTTTATAAAAAAGAGTGAAATTCCTTGCTATAACTATACTTTGATTATAATAAAATTTGGAAAAAATAATCTTTTTGACAAAAAAATAAATCTAAACAAAATAGATTATCCATTACAATTTACAATTGCTAAAAAATTATAATAAAATATTTGTTGGACTGGGTCCTATAATAAAATATTTGTTTGGCCCTGTTTCTTTATTTTAAAATTTATTGAATGGCAATTTAAAATTTTTTAAGAAAATTTCCTTGTATATGCATATATGTATGTACATATATTAATATGTATGTATGTCAATACAAAATAAAATCAATTTACAAAAAAAAATCATTTCGAAAAAATTGAATGAATGAAAAAGTATTTTTTTTTATGATATTTTTCTTTCCCTTTACCGTCGCTCGTACCTAATGTATAATAGTTTGAAAAATTAAAAATATTTCCAATTAGAAATTATATCTATACTGTATATATTGTAGCTATGTGGGTACATGTATTTTATTTTTTTTTCTATAATAGAACACATCGAACACAACACTTTAAAATGAATGTGTTTGTTACACATCATTTTTTCTGGAAAAATATAATATAAATCATTCATTCATTCATCAGTGATATGTACGATATGTAAATAAACATGATATATTACATAACTATATATGTTTGTATATCAATATCATATAAATAAAAATTCTACAAGCCACCGTTATGCTGTTTATTTATTTACATGTTTTGAACTATGCAATATGCATCTTCATCCTCAACAATTTTAAATTATCGAGTAAAATAAAATTTCAAAAAAATTTTAAGGTAACCCTACATTATTAAGAAAAGTTGCTAACAAAAATAAAAGTATAATATTGGAGCTTTCATTTTTATGTATTACTTCAAAAAAATTTGAACAGGTGTGTTCTGTTTCAAAATAGGCAATTTTCAGTTTCAAAATAGGCAAAATAGGCAACAGGTGTTTCAAAATAGGCAATTTTCAGTTTTTGACCTTTTACAGCTCCTAAACGGGGCCCGATATTTTCAAAGATCTAACTCCCCTCAGAATTTCAAGTTTCTAACTTAAACCGTTTAGAAGATAGAAGGGTTAAAGAATTTTGCAATAATTCAGTTTCGCATAACGGGAAATTAAGATATCGTTTTTTTAGGATATCTATCCGTAATTATAATTGCATGGCTCTACTTCAAACGATGTAGAACTTTCGAAAAATTTGTATGAAAAATATGGAGATCAAAAAGTTAGTTGTTCGACAGCTACCTGAAGTTCTGGGAACGTACAAATTGATCCAAAAATATTTTGTGTTAATTTCAAAACTCTAGCTTTCATAGTTTTTGAGTTAGCTGACGGACGGACAAAGCTTAATCGACTGAGAATTTGATTCTGATCCGATCCATGCATTTGAAGGTACATATTATATGCTTGCTTATTTCGAAGTGTTACAAACGGAGGATTTTATTATACGCGATACTTATCGTACAGGTATAAAAATTTCTGAATTTTTTTTTAAATCTCAGAATATTTAATGATTTTCATAACATTATTTGTTTCTTTTCTTTACTTTTTGCCGACCACATACAATTATGTATGTATGTGTAAGGTAGGTTTTGTTTTCATACTAAAAATTTGTACCCAAGATTTTGGCAAATATGCGTAGAAGTAGGTAAACAACTGTTTAGCGTGTCTGTATATGTATGTGTGTGTGTGTGTGTGTGTGTGTGTGTGTGTTTTGATACGTTTGTGGGCACATGTACAGCCTAAACTACTGAGCGAAAGTTTTTGAAATAAATATCTATCGACGTAAATATCTCAGATTGTTAAGCTTTTGGAGCAAATCGGACAAGCGGAAGTAGTAGTTTAGTAGTGTAATTTTTAAGTTTTTTACGATTATTTCAAGAAAATATTGTAAGGAAATATTAAACATTATGAAGAAAAAGTTGGTACACAAGTAAAGAGGAACAACTTTGCCATAGAACATTTTTTAATCCAATAATAATTAAGATTTTTTTAATTTTTTCCAAGTTCAAATTTCATAATAACACGCCATTATGAATTTTTATGAACAAATATTTTTTATACTTATCTCTAAAAATTTATATAATATCTATGCATATAATTCTCTTGTTGATGACGCAAAATTTAAACTGTACAATTTTTATTAGCAAATTCAATATTAATTTTATGTTTGTTTTGCATTTGTTTACAGTTTTTATTATTATATACCTAGGCCGACGAATTAACTTACCTTAAGTGTTTTTGTTTTTTTTGAGAGGGTAGGTTGGAATCTCAAAATACATCAATAAAATCAACGCGCGAGATCTCTTTGGTGGTGTTGAACTATAACCAACAAAACACCACTCCCCTTTTAAACCAACCATTATGTTACAACCTACCTAACAGTACAATGTACTGTTTAGTTTGGGGATTCGAAAATAGAAATAAAGAAATAGGAATAAAGGAAATTGGGAAATATAGGAAATTATTGGATGTTAGGAGGTTTATTTAGAACAAAGGTGTTGATGTTCTTCTTGAATTAATCGATATCATACACGTTATGGTTGCCAATTTTAGGGAATACTTCCGGCGGCAAGCTATTCCAAAATCTCGCTGTACGCATTACAAACGAATTTCTATGTGTGCCATATGAGGGTTTATAAGGTATAGGAGTTAGCCTGTTTTTAGGGAAGGCATTAAATTTTTGAGAGAAGGCATTAAGATTTTTATTTCTTTTGAACAGGTTTTTATACCAACAAAATGTCTATAAAATAGATATTGGTCCGAGTGGTCCAATAACAAGTCAATGACCTATTGAAGTAGCGACAACAACATCATAACTGCACAAAGAATTAAGTGATACCTGCCTTATGAATTAACACCCACGGAATTTAATTTGTTTACAAAGAAGAAAAAACACCAATATATTTAATTTAATTTAATTAGATATGGTGCTTTAAGTTCATTACGAAAAAGTTAATTTTCATTAAAGAAATATTTACTTTTTGCTGTAGGTATACATCTAAATTATAATCTATGAAATTAACGTAAAACTAAAACTTTCCCATAAGAAAATTGTTATTCTTGAATTACAAAGTAATCGGAATTTCATAATTTAAGTTTTAATAATTATAAAGGTTTTAATAGCAGGGGTTTTAGAGTTGCGCCACGAAATCAGGTTTCTATAATTTGTTTAGCCTTAGTTTGAAAAAACTAAAAACTTATTTAAATGATGCAAATTTAATATTTTTTTTTTATAAATTTTAATTTTAAAATCAAATTTGGTTAATTCAATTACAATTTTCATTTCGATTTATTTATGGTTCTTTGGCTTCAAAATAAAATTTCCCTGTAGCGATCCAAATTTTAAGTTCAAATATATTAAAATCAATTCTATAATATCCATCTGGTATTATTGATGCACCCAATTGTATATCATCCAAATTGCCATTTTTTACAATAACTTCTTCCTAGAAAAAAACAAAAAACAAATTAACATTAATACAATTAAAAAAAAAATCTTATATTTCTAATTTACAGTAAAAGGACAGCTATGATTTATATTCGAATGCTTGTCCAATATTACTTTAATAATATTCGTAACTGGATTAAATCTTTTTGTTTTTAAATAATTACAAAGGCTAACATTGCCAGAAAATACCCATGGTTTCCATCCACTTAATCTTTTATACATTTTTACATAGAGCTAAAAAAAAAAAAATAAAAAAAAAAATTTAAAAATACCAATAGCTTAACATTGATGCTTTATTTGTATTTTTATTTTTTTTTATAATGATTTCACCAAATTTCATTATGTTTTAAATTTAAATTATCTCACATCTGCATGTCTTATAGGTCGTAATGGAGTTAATCGAATGTTTGCAACACTGGTATATCTATTAATTGCCTGTACATTGTAAGAAACATTTGTAAACCAACTGCTATTATGTTTGACTTCAATATTACGAAATTTTATTAAAGCTTTCTGCAGAAAAAAAAACGAAACGATCAGTTGATCATATTTACATATTTATCATATATTTAGTATTTTTCTTTTTTAATAATTTTATATTACATGATTTCTATTTGGCTTTTCTTGAGACATCACGATAACTGACAAAAAATATCCATAACAAAATATCCGTGCAAATGACCAAACCATCGCGGTATTACGATATTATTGAAATTTTCAATGTCATAACTCATAAAATGAAACAAAAAAAAAAATTCAGAGTGAAGTTAAAATTAAAATAAAACGTATTGTTATCATTAAAATATTTAATGATAATCTTAAAATATCGTATTCATGAATTAATTCAAATTATTTTTAAAAAGATTAAAACATTACATTAAAAAAAAAAGCTTTTTTGAAAACCTAATTTGCCAAAATTTAATTACCGAAAAGATATTTTTTTAAAATTTTAAAATATGTTAAGCAAAATTTCAGAGTGAAGTTAAAATTAAAACGAGAAAGAATACAGTTGCCTTTGTCAACTCTTAGATACCCGTACGAACCGTCAGTATATTCATAGCCTGTCACTCTGCTTACAATATTATTATACCCGTATGAACTATGTTCAAGGGTATAATAAATTTACCATTACGTTTGTGACGCCTTAAAGGAGTCGAGCTAGATATAGTGTCGAAGGTATAGTGTCTGCTCAGAATCGAATTCTGAGTCGAATAAGCCATGTACGTCCGTCCGTCCATCCGCACGATAACTCAAAAAATAAAAGAGCTAGGAGGCTGAAATTTTTTTTACATCACTTTTGCAAAATTGTTAGTTTTGCTATTCAAATCCAACATTTTCGGTTGGCGCGTTCGAGTAGCTGCCATACAACTTCTATCTTCATATAGAAATAACTCAGTACCTACTCAAGCTACGTTTCTAAAATTTTGCAAACGATGATCAAGTTTTATGGCAACAACTTTTGTAAAATTTAGTTGTGATGCTGCGACGGGTTCGGGTAGCTGCCATACAACTTATCCATTTAAATGAGAATAACTCGGTGTCTATTGAAGCTAGGAACCTGAAATTTAGTAAAGAGATGTCGAGTTACAGGCCAACAACTTTTGTAAAATTTGGTTGGTCTAGAGCAGCCGGTTCAGACTTCTTGAACCTCTTGGAACTTAATGAAGCTAGGCGTCTGAAATCTTGCAAATGATGATCAAGTTTTATGGCAACAACTTTTGCAAAATTTGCTTGTGCTGATGCAACAGGTTCGGGTAGCTGCCATACAACTTCTCTTTTTAAATGAAAATAATTCAGTGTCCGTCCGCACAATAATTCAAAAAATAAAGGAGCTAGGAGGCTGAAATTTTTTTTACGTCACTTTTGCAAAATTGTTAGTTTTTCTATTTAAGTCCAGCATTTTCGGCCGCCGGATTTGAGTAGCTGCCATACAACTTCTTTCTTTAAATGGAAATAATCCAGTGTCTATTCAATCTAGGTATCTAAAATTTTGCGAATGATGATCAAGTATTATGGCTACAACTTCTGCAAAATTCGGTTGTGGTGGTGCGACGTGTTCGGGTAGCTGCCATACAACTTCTATTTTTAAATGAAAATAGCTCAGTGTCCGTCCGCACGATAACTCAAAAAATAAAAGAGCTAGGAGGCTGACATTTTTTTTACGTCTGTTTTGCAAAATTGTTAGTTTTGCTATATAAATCCAGGATTTTCGGCCGCCGGGATCGAGTAGCTGCCATGCAACTTTTTTCTTTAAATGGAAATAACCCAGTGTCTATCCAATCTAGATATCTGAAATTTTGCGAATGATGATCAAGTCTTATGGCAACAACTTCTGCAAAATTTGGTTGTGGTGGTGCGACGGGTTCCGGTAGCTGCCATACAACTTCTCTTTATACCCGTATGAACTATGTTCAAGGGTATAATAAATTTGCCATTACGTTTGTGACACCTTAAAGGAGTCGAGCTAGATATAGTGTCAAAGGTATGGATCGGCTCAGAATCGAATTCTGAGTCGATTAAGCCATGTACGTCCGTCCGCCCGTCCGTCCGCACGATAACTCAAAAAATAAAGGAGCTAGGAGGCTAAAATTTTTTTTA
Source organism: Poecilobothrus nobilitatus (assembly GCA_947095535.1). NCBI lineage: Eukaryota > Metazoa > Arthropoda > Insecta > Diptera > Dolichopodidae > Poecilobothrus > Poecilobothrus nobilitatus. The sequence goes on from OX352773.1 coordinate 191,798,489, forward strand.
AGTCACTTTTGCAAAATTTTTAGTTCTGCTATTTAAATCCAACATTTTCGGTCGGCGGGTTCGGTTAGCTGCCATACAACTTCTATTTTTATATAGAAATAACTCAGTATATATTCAAGCTAGGTTTCTGAAATTTTGCAAGTGATGATCAAGTTTTATGGCAACTACTTCTGTAAAATTTGGTTGTGGTGGTGTGGCGGGTTCGGGTAGCTGCCATACAACTTCTCCGTTTAAATGAGAATAACTAAGTGTTTATTGAAGCTAGAAATCTGAAATTTAGTAAAGAGATGTCGAATTATTACATGCCAACAACTTTTGTAAAATTTGGTTGGTCTAGAGCAGCCGGTTCAGGCTTCTTGCACCTCTTGGAACTTAATGAAGCTAAGCGACTGAAATCTTGCAAATGATAATCAAGTTTTATGGCAACAACTTTTGCAAAATTTGCTTGTGCTAATGCAACAGGTTCGGGTAGCTGCCATACAACTTCTCTTTTTAAATGAAAATAATTCAGTGTCCGTCCGCACAATAATTCAAAAAATAAAGGAGCTAGGAGGCTGACATTTTTTTTACGTCACTTTTGCAAAATTGTTAGTTTTGCTATTTAACTCCAGCATTTTCGGCCGCCGGATTCGAGTAGCTGCCATACAACTTCTTTCTTTAAATGGAAATAACCCAGTGTCTATTCAATCTAGGTATCTGAAATTTTGCAAATGATGATCCAGTTTTATGGCAACAACTTCTGTAAAATTGGGTTGTGATGATATGACAGGTTCTGATAGTTGCCATACAACTTCTGTTTTTAAATAAAAATAACTCAGTGTCTATTGAAGCTGGCTATCTGAAATTTAGTGAAAAAGTGTCGAGTTGCATGCCAAAAACTTTTGTAAAATTTGATTGGTCTAAGGCAGCCGGTTCAGGCTTCTTGCATTTCTTGGAACTTAATGAAGCTAGGCGCAATAGATTCGGGTAGGTGTCATACAACTCCATAATTTACATAAATATATCTCTGTAGTTCGGTACTAAAACATCTGAATGTTTTTAAAAGATGATCAAGTTTTATAGAATCCTATATTACGTTCTCGTTATATTACGAATCGTTATATTACGTTTTATCCTATATTACGTTAATACGGGTATCCCAGAGTTGACACAGTCTATTCTACTGCACTCTTCCTCGCTTTTTTAATATTTTAGTATTTTAAAATAATTTGGGTGAATTTTATAATTTCTAGAACTATGGGTTGTACATATATTCAAACTATATGTTTATATGTACATTCTTCAAAAGCAGATTCTAACCTTCCACATAACGATTATCAATCCAAAACTTTTTCAAATATTCTATAGTACCATTTAATACTAAGCGGTAAATGTATATTAAATTTACTTAGTACAAAATAGTAAATATAATTTTAAATATTATATTATATTATATTTAAATATTCCATTGACAGAATAATTTCTTATAAGTACAATAAAATACATATATGTATGTAAATACGGCGCTATATAATATACATATATACTCTTATCATTCATTCACTAGTGACATATACGATATATTGTAAATAAACATGATATTATATAAGTATGTATATATATTAATATCATATAAATAAAAATTCTTCAAGCAACCGTTATGTTATTTATTTATTTACATTTTTTTGTGCTACGCATTATATCCTCAACAATTTCAAATTATCGAGTAAAACAAAATGGAAAAAATTCGTTAAAGAAATTTGTTAGAAAATTTGAAAAAATCAAGTAACACTTTCGCCAATTATAAAGTAACCCTATATTATTTAAAAAAGTTGTTAACAGAAATAAGAGTATAATGTTGAAGCTTTAATTTTTGTGTATTACTTCAAAAAAAATTTAACAGATGTTCAAGTTACAGTTGTTTAAAAATAGGAAATTTCCATTTTTGACCACTTACAGCTTCTAAACGGGGGGTGGTACAAAAAAAATTTCTGACGGACAAACGGACTGACGGACGGACGGACATGGCTCAATCATCTTAGAATTTTTTGTGATCCGATCCATACCTTTGACGGTACATCTAGCTCGCTTATTTCGAGGTGTTACAAACGGAGGAGTAATTTTATTATACCCGATCCTATCGTACGGGTATAATAAAACGTATTGTTGTCATTAAAATATTTAATGATAATCTTAAAATATCGTATTCATGAATTAATTCAAATTATATTTATAAAGATTAAAACATTACATTGGAAAAAAAAGCTTTTTTGAAAAGCTATTTTGCCAAAATTTAATTACCGAAAAGATATTTTTTTAAAATTTTAAAATATGTTAAGCAAACGGTAATTGCATAAAAAAATTTATAAATTATTTATTTCTGTTCGATCCTTTTCCAAACTAATAATTTAATTGAATTAAAACATAAACTGGAAACATACCTAGACCTACTCATACACTTATTTTTTTGCGAGGGAGGTGGGAATTTTTTAAAATATCAATGAGATGAACACACGACTTCCGTTTGTTAGTGTTGGACTTTATCCAACTAAACCCCACCTCCATTTTAAACCAAACATTAGGTTAAAACCTATGGTATAATGTACTGTTTGGTTTGGAAATTAGGAAAATAGGAATAAAGGAAATTGGGGAATATAGGAAGTTATTGGATGTTGGGAGGTTTATTTAGAACAAAGGTGTTGATGTTCTTCTTGAATTTATTAATATCATACACGTTATGATTGCTAATTTTAAGAAATACTTCCGACGGTAACCTATTCCATATTCACGCTGTATGCATTGCAAACGAATTTCCATATGTGCCATATGAGAGTTTTTAAGGTACAGGGACTAGCCTGGATACCCCTCCTTGTATCACGGTTGAATTTTTTAAGAGAAGGAATTAAGATTTTTATTTCTTCTGTACAGGTTTCTATACCAACAAAATATCTATAAATGAGTGAGTGCTCCAATAACAAGTCTATGACCTATCGAAGTAACGACAACAACATCATAACTGCACAAAGAATTAAGTGATACCTGCCTTATGAATTAACACCCACGGAATTTAATTCGTTTTCAAAGACGAAAAAACACCAATATATTTAATTTAATTAGATAGGGTGCTTTAAGTTCATTTCGAAAAAGTTAATTTTCACTAAAGAAATATTTACTTTTTGCTGTAGGTATACATCTAAATTATAATCTATGAAATTAACGTAAAACTAAAACTTTCCCATAAGAAAGTTGTTATTCTTGAATTACAAAGTAATCGGAATTTCATAATTTAAGTTTTAATAATTATAAAGGTTTTAATAGCAGGGGTTTTAGAGTTGCGCCACGAAATCAGGTTTCTATAATTTGTTTAGCCTTAGTTTGAAAAAACTAAAAACTTATTTAAATGATGCAAATTTAATATTTTTTTTTTATAAATTTTAATTTTAAAATCAAATTTGGTTAATTCAATTACAATTTTCATTTCGATTTATTTATGGTTCTTTGGCTTCAAAATAAAATTTCCCTGTAGCGATCCAAATTTTAAGTTCAAATATATTATAATCAATTCTATAATATCCATCTGGTATTATTGATGCACCCAATTGCATATCATCCAAATTGGCATTTTTAAAAATAATTTCTTCCTAAAAAAAAAAAACAAAAAACAAATTAACATTAATGTAATAAAAAAAAATCTTCTATTTCTAATTTACAGTAAAAGGACAACTATGATTTACATTCGAATGCTTGTACAACATTACTTTAATAATATTCGTAACTGGATTAAATCTTTTTGTTTTTAAATAATTACAAACGCTAGCATTGCCAGAAAATATCCATGGTTTCCATCCACTTAATCTTTTATACGTTTTTACATATAACTAAAAAAAAAATAATAATAAAAAAAATTTAAAAATACCAATACCTTAACATTGATGCTTTATTTGTATTTTTATTTTTTTTTATAATGATTTCACCAAATTTCATTATGTTTTAAATTTAAATTATCTCACATCTGCATGTCTTATAGGTCGTAATGGAGTTGCTCGTACGTTTGCAACCCTCGTGTATCTATCAATTGCCTGCACATTGTAAGAAACATTTGTAAACCAACTGCTATTAGGTTTGACTTCAATATTACGAAATTTCATTAAAGCTTTCTGCAGAAAAAAAAACGAAACGATCAACTACATATTTATCATATATTTAGTATTTTCTTTTTTTAATAATTTTATATTACATGATTTCTATTTGGTTTTTCTTGAGACATCACGATAACTGACAAAAATAATCCATAAAAAAATATCCGTGCAAATGGCCAAACCATCGCTTTATTACGATATTATTGAAATTTTCAACGTCATAACTCATAAAATGAAACAAAAAAAAAAATTTCAGAGTGAAGTTAAAATTAAAATAAAACGTATTGTTATCATTAAAATATTTAATGATAATCTTAAAATATGGTATTCATGAATTAATTCAAATTATTTTTAAAAAGATTAAAACATTACATTAAAAAAAAAAGCTTTTTTGAAAACCTAATTTGCCAAAATTTAATTACCGAAAAGATATTTTTTTAAAATTTTAAAATATGTTAAGCAAAATTTCAGAGTGAAGTTAAAATTAAAACGAGGAAGAGTGCAGTAGAGTAGGCTGTGTCAACTCTGGGGTACCCGTATGAACCGTATGAATATATCCTGTTTCCATAAAACTTGATTATCTTTTAAAAACATTCAGATGTTTTAGTACCTACCGAACTACAGAGATATATTTATGAAAATTGTGGAGTTGTATGACAGCTACCCGAATCTATTGCGCCTAGCTTCATTAAGTTTCAAGAAATTCAAGAAGCCTAAACCGGCTGCATTAGATCAATCAAATTTTACAAAAGTTTTTGGCATGCAACTCGACACTTTTTCACTACATTTCAGATACCTAGATTGAATAGACACTGGGTTATTTGCATTTAAAAAGAGAAGTTGTATGGCAACTATTCGAACCTGTCATATCATCACAACCAAATTTTGCAAAAGTTGTTGCCATAAAACTTGATTATCATTTGCAAGATTTCAGACGCTTAGCTTCATTAAGTTCCAAGAGGTGCAAGAACCCTGAACCGGCTGCTCTAGACCAACCAAATTTTACAAAAGTTCTTGGCCTGTAACTCGACACCTCTTTACTAAATTTCAGGTTCCTAGCTTCAATAGACACTGAGTTATTCTCATTTAAACGGATAAGTTGTATGGCAGCTACCCGAACCCGCCGCACCACCCCAACCAAATTTTACAGAAACTGTTGCCATAAAACTTGATCATCAATTGCAAAATTGCAGAAACCTAGCTTGAATAGATACTGAGTTATTTCTATATAAAGATAGAAGTTGTGTGGCAGCTACTCGAACCCGCCAACCGAAAATGTTGGATTTAAATAGCAAAACTAACAATTTTGCAAAAGTGACGTAAAAAAAATTTCAGCCTCCTAGCTCCTTTATTTTTTGAGTTATTGTGCGGACGGACGGACGGACGCAAATGGCAAATTTATTGTACCCTTGAACATAGTTCATACGGGTATATTAAAACGTATTGTTGTCATTAAAATATTTAATGATAATCTTAAAATATGGTATTCATGAATTAATTCAAATTATTTTTAAAAAGATTAAAACATTACATTGAAAAAAAAACTTTTTACTTCAAAAAAATTTGAACAGGTGTGTTGTGTTTAAAAATAGGCAATTTTCAGTTTCAAAATAGGCAATTTTCAGTTTCAAAATAGGCAAAATAGGCAACAGGTGTTTCAAAATAGGCAATTTTCAGTTTTTGACCTTTTACAGCTCCTAAACGGGGGCCGATATTTTCAAAGATCATACTCCCCTCAGAATTTCAAGTTTCTAACTTAAACCGTTTAGAAGATAGAAGCGTTAAAGAATTTTGCAATAATTCAGTTTCGCATAACAGGAAATTAAGATATCGTATGGCACAAGTATACATTTTCAGATTGAAGATATAACTACCTTATAGAACTTGTGTCATAACAATTTAAAGATAGAGCTTTTTCGAACTTTGGGGGCCCGTAGCTCCGTAACGGGTGGAACTACAGAAAAAAGTTGTTCCATAAAATTAATTTTTTTAGGATATCTATCCGTAATTATAATTGCATGGCTCTACTTCAAACGATGTAGAACTTTCGAAAAATTTGTATGAAAAATATGGAGATCAAAAAGTTAGTTGTTCGACAGCTACCCGAAGTTTTGGGAACGTACAAATTGATCCAAAAATATTTTGTGTTAATTTCAAAACTCTAGCTTTCATAGTTTTTGAGTTAGCTGACGGACGGCAAAGCTTAATCGACTGAGAATTTGATTCTGATCCGATCCATGCATTTGAAGGTACATATTATATACTTGCTTATTTCGAAGTGCTACAAACGGAGGATTTTATTATACCCGATACTTATCGTACTGGTATAAAAATTTCTGAATTTTTTTTTAAATCTCAGAATATTTAATGATTTTCATAACATTATTTGTTTCTTTTCTTTACTTTTTACCGAACGCATACAATTATGTATGTATGGATGTGTAATTATGTATGTATGTGTATGTATGGTAGGTTTTGTTTTCATACTAAAAATTTGTACCCAAGATTTTGGCAAATATGCGTAGAAGGATATAAACAATTGTTTAGCGTGTCTGTATATGTATGTGTATGCTTGTGTGTATGTCTGTTTGAATATGTTTGTGGGCACATGTGCAGCCTAAACTCCTGAGCGAAAGTTTTTGAAATAAATATCTATCGACGTAAATATCTCAGATTGTTAAGCTTTTGGAGCAAATCGGACAAGCGGAAGTAGTAGTTTACTAGTGTAATTTTTAAGTTTTTTACGATTATTTCAAGAAAATATTGTAAGGAAATATTAAACATTATGAAGAAAAAGTTGGTAAACAAGTAAAGAGGAACAACTTTGCCATAGAACATTTTTTAATCCAATAATAATTAAAATTTTTTTAATTTTTTCCAAGTTCAAATTTCATAATAACACGCCATTATGAATTTTTATGAACAAATATTTTTTATACTTATCTCTAAAAATTTATATAATATCTATGCATATAATTCTCTTGTTGATGACGCAAAATTTGCACTGCACAATTTTTATTAGCAAATTCAATATTAATCTTACGTTTGTTTTGTATTTGTTTACAGTTTTTATTATTATATACCTAGGCCGACGAATAAACTTACCTTAAGTGTTTTTGTTTTTTTTTGCGAGGGTAGGTTGGAATCTCAAAATACATCAATAAAATCAACGCGAATTATATTTTTTGTCAAAAAAAGAAAAGTCTTTATTTATATCAAAATAAAAAAAAATTATACGTTCTTTAAAATAAACTTTATTAATTCACTTATCGAACAGTGGTTACCAACTAACTTATTAATTTTTATTTAATGTCTTTTTTTTTTAATCATTACTTAAATTAAACTTACTAAAACTAAAAAGTAAGCATTTCTTATTAATTAAGTTGCTAATGTAATATTATTAATTTAAACAACATTGAACTTGAAGAGTTCAAGGTTTTTATAATTTAAAAACAAAAATAATGTAGATTCAGCATTTTTACATATTTACTGAATTTTCCATATGAACATAAATTTTTAATTTTTTAGTTAAATTTTGTGATTAAAAAAAATAGAATAAAAAAAATCAAAATATACTTTTTTTATTGGTGTTGTTTTAGATTCTATTACAACTTCAGATGGTGAATCTGAAGTTGAATTAGTTGACGCTACATTAAGAGGTTTATACATAACCCCTCCTCGGTTAGAGTTGAAATTCTCCGGAATTTCTTTGTTTACAATTTTTATTTTCGTTCCTTTGTTTCTTAAATATAATATTACAATTTTTTTACAAATTTTTTGCATTTTTTATCAATAAAGTTTCATCATCTAAAATTTCAATGTTAGTGTTGTTATTATATCTAAATTTACATTTGTTTTGCAAAATACAGTTTTTACTAGGTTTTAAATCTTTTATCATAACATCATCTTCATAAGTTAAAATTTTATTTTCAATTTCTACAATATACTCATTATTTTCGTCAATTTCTATATATTCTTTATTATGCAAAGGAGTGATAAGTTTTAAATCTGTTTGAATATAATTTAGTGGAATTTTAATTGCAGTTACTAATAATTTATCTTTATAATTCATAATACCTATTTTACTTAATTTTAATTTATAAAAGTCAATTTGGTATAATTCTATTTCCTCTGCAGTTAATATGCTAGGATGTATTAAATTATATTTAGCTGACGCAATATTGTCTTGAATTTGGTTTATCTTATTTTCTAAAAATCTTAATTTTATTATTTGATCTAAGTATAATGAATATCTTATAATTTGTTTACTGTTTTTTTGTATTTCATTAAAGGCTTCTGTTTTTTTATTCTGTCTTGTTCTATTGTCTGTTTAAGTATAGTTATAGTTTCGTTAAAATGTGAATTTATTGAGATTTGTTGATTTAGTGTAGTAATAGCTTTGTGATCGTTTTCTTCAATAGTTTTTAAATGTTTTAATATTTCTTCTCGATCTTTATCGTCCATTGTGCCGAATAACCATTTTTCAGTACTGCCTATGAAATTAATTAGACCTCTCCTTTTTCTAATTTTGGTTGGCATGATAGATTTAATTTTTGCTCTAATTGTTTTAATTTCCGTTTTTAATAAATTTTTGTTATCTATTTCTTCTTCTTGTATAGTATTTTCTATTTGTGTAAGCATATCATCTATTTCTTTTGGATTTATGATATGTAAAATTGTATTAGTTTTATTTACTATTTCTATCTGTTGGAGTTTTATTTGAATATAACCGGCTTCTTCGTGAATTGGATTGACTTGAAGTAGACCTACCGTCAATTGTGTTGGTACGATTATTAACAGCAATATTATTATGTTGGAATCCTAAAATTTTTAAAGGTCTTTTAATGTTCGAATAATGCAAATTTAATAAAGGCTTATGTCTATAATATGGTTCATCCTTATGGCTAGGTCTCTTATAATTTCTAATAGCTCCTATTAATCTATTTTCTACATAATGTTCTCTATTAAAGTTTCTTTTATTTATAATTTGAGTTTTCATTTTATTTATATTTATTTGCAATTTATTAACATCTATACTTTCTTGAGCTTCTCTAAATGTATATTTTATTGCTGAATGATAGCGATCGTTATCATTTCTTATAGCCATCTGTATCTTCATCTCAATTGAAGGTTCCTATCCTCAATTCCTGTTATTTTTTCTAAGCGGGTTGAGTGTAGTCTCTCTATATCAGCATTTCCAGTGTGATTATTTGCTTTTGTTAGATGAGTTTCAACATTTTCACTATTTAAATACTCAATTAGCTGTTCAGCTCTAAATTCATTGTCCATAATAATTTTTTTTGACCTTCCAAATTTTGCAAAATGTTCCATTATAATTGTTTTCTTTACTCTCCAGTTACGATCTGTTATACAGTATGCTGAAGCAAATTTTGTTAATTATCAATTACTGTAACAAAGGATTGTTTTTTAAAATGAAATATGTTCAAATGTACAACTTCGTTTTTTTCTTTCGGTATTTCTGTAAATGCAAATTTGGGTTTTTGGTTTTCGATCATACTTAATTTGTTGACATTTTTCACAATTATTAATAATTAAATGAATATGATCTTTTAAATTGGGAAAATAAATGTTGTCCTTTAAATTGTGGTAACATTCATTTATTCCACTGTGCATAGATTCTTTAGTGTGGTAAAGCGATAGTTGTTTATGTAATTCTTCTTCAGTTTTTATTTCTTTTGCTCTTTTTGTACTTCGTATAAATTTTATTTTTGAATCGAATGAAAACATTGATATTAAAATTAGTTGTATTTTATGATAATCAGTATCAGATACTTCCGAATAAATGCTTGTATATCCTTTCTTGATATAACGTTTTAAAATATCTTTAATTAAATTTTCATTTTCTAACGGATTTATTTCAATAATTCTTCTATTGTGAAGTGTTATATTCTCTTCAGGACTGTAAGTGAGTATGATTTGTGTTTTATATTTGTTTACTATATCCTCTTTTATTCCTATATGATCTAATTGATTTTCATCTGCAGAATGTATTGTATTATTAGATAATTCTAAATTGGATGCTGTATCATTTTCTTCATTAATTTTCTTTGTATTTTCTAATCTGCTTAAATAATCAGCTACTTTATTTTCTTTACCCTGCAAATATTCAATCCCATAATTATATTTTTGAAGTTTTAACAGCCATCTTTGGTGTCTTTGTGAAAATTCTTTTCCTTTGTATTTGCTGTTTAAATATTTAATTGGGACATGGTCTGTTATGATTTTGAACTTATTACCATATAAATAAGGCCTGAAATAATTTACTGAATACATAATTGCCAAAAACTGTTTATCTGTAGTACAATAATTTTTTTCATGATTGTTTAGCGTTCTCGAAACATAACAAATTGGATGCCCTTGTTGAGACAACACTGCACCTATAGCATGATCACTTGCATCTGTGGTCACAACAAACGGTTTATCGTATTCTGGAAATTTTAAAATTGGATGTGAAGTTATCAAGCTCTTTAAGTTTTCAAATGCTGCGATATACTGTGGATCATTTATATTAATTTTGTTATCTTTTTTTAAATATTTAATCATAGGATATGCAACCTTAGAATAGTCCTTGATGAATTTTCTATAAAATCCAGTTGCTCCTAAGAAACCTTTTAACTGTTTTTCTGTTCTTGGAATTTGTAACTCTTGAATATTCTTTATTTTTTCAGGGTTAGGTTTTATCCCATCCTTTGTCAAAATATGTCCTAGAAATTCTGTATTTCTTTTAAGAAAACTACATTTATCCACTTGAATTTTCAGATTGTGCTCTTGTAATCTCTTAAATATTTTTGTTAATGAATTCTCGTTTTCTTCTAATGTTGTCGAAAAAATTAATATATCATCAAGATATACAACACAAATTTGATTAATATATTCTCGAAGAATTTCGTTCATCAATCTCTGGAACGTTGCTGGTGCATTCTTCAATCCAAATGTCATACGTACATATTCATATAGACCTACTGGAGTAACAAAAGCAGTTTTTTCAATATCTTTTTCAGCTACTAATATCTGATGGTAACCTTTGGCTAAATCTAAAGTGCTGAAATATTGAGCTTTTCCCAATTTATCCAAGATGCTATCGATATTAGGTAAAGGATATTTATCGTCAATTATGACCTGATTTAATCTTCTATAATCCACCACTATTCTAAATTTTTGTACTCCTGAATTATCTTTTTTTTAGGTACTACTATAATCGGAGAACTATATCGGCTTTTACTTTTTCTAATTATACCCTGTTTTTCCATTTCTTCCATTTGATTCCTCACTTCAGTTTCATGTTTAGGTGGATATCGATAAAGTTTTGAATTAATTTGTTCACTTGTTGTTGTTTTAATTTCATGTACCACTGTATTTGTGCTGGTCAAAATATCACCTTCTTTATATAATAGTTTACTAAATTTCGAAACTAATCTTTTAATAATATGTTTTTCCTTTTCATTTAAATGATCCAATTGTAGATTTTGAACTCCTCCTTCCTAATTTTGAACTTCAGTTACTTCTAATACATTAACTTCTTCTTGAATAGTTTTAGTTAAGAATGGAAGACTCACTCCATTGGTCATATTAATTTGTTGATTTTCTACGTTGATATCTTTTACATTTTTTATTATCCAATCCATACCTAATAATAAGTCATATGACTTGTTTAATTTCATAGCAATCTATTTCATTCTTGCATTTTTAGGATATTTAAATTCTGTTGGACATAAAGTAGCAACAGTTCTATTAGGTTTGCTTACCTCTCCTTGAATTGTATTGTTGGATATTTCAGTTTAATTTATTACAGTGAACTTAGAACTACAAACTTTATTTTCGTTTAAAATGCTTATTGTTGAGCCTGTATCTAACAAGGCTGAATATTTTTTTTCTTCTATTGTTAAAATAGTAAAAATTTTATTTTGATCCTAGGCAAGTTTATAAAAAAATTCTCTTCAATTGTATTAATTTCATTATTTTTACTTAAGTGTTCAACATCCATTGATCTAGTTTGTCTACTTCGATCAACTTCCATTGGTCTACTTTGTCTACTTTCTTGTCTGTCATTATATCTATTATAATATCGGTTAAACTGAGAAGGTCTATTTCTATTTTGATAAATATTATCGATTGCTCGGGATTGGAAATTATTATTATTATTTTTAAAATTCGAATTTGAATTGTTATTAACACCGTTATAGTTAAATCTATTTCTAATTTCATCATTTTTATTCCTAAAATTTTTATTATTATTATTATTATTATTATTATTATTATAATTGTAATTATTTTTATTATCATTCCTAAAAAAAATGTTTACTTTCACTATTTCTATTCACATTTCTATGAGATAAATTGAGATTACTGTCATCTAAACCTATAACTCCTTATTATATTCCTAATTTCTGCCAAATTATTTTTTGACATTATTGCATAAGCTAACGATGCTGAAGCAAGTTCTTTAATTTTCTGAACTAACATTCCACTAAATATATCAATTATTGTAAGGCTATCTTCAACAAAAGCAGCATATTCTGTTATATCTTCTATCAATAATCTTAACTTATTATCTAAATCTTTAATACTACTTACTTTTAAAGCTCCAATTTCCTTTGTGGTTGTCATCTGGTCTTTTGATGCTCTGTAATGTTGTTTTAATTTTATTTTACAATCATTCCTATTTGCTGGACGGATTGACATTGAGAAAATTTTTTGCACTTCCTTGGATTTTGATGTTGTAAATAATATTAAAAATCTGGTCAGCTTCCGCAACATGATCAGCTAATACTCTGGTCACTGAATCGATGAAAGATGGTAAAGTACCTGTCTCACCATTAAAAGTTAGAATATATTGAATTTCTTTTTCAATTTTTGATCTCCAATTTTGTGGTTGGTTGTTTTGCACTAATAGCTGAGTTAGTGCTACTAAGCACTGTTCAATACGATTAGCATTTTCTTCCATGCTATGATATTACGCCATGATATTACGATATTGATCGAATAAATTTCTCCTGTGTATTTGACGATCAATTTTGATTTATATACTTATGTATATATTTAAAAATAATTTTTTTTTTTTTTGTGTTCGTTTCTACATAAACCACTAAATTTTACTTTGGCTTACTTTGTTGCCCACATTAAAAAAAATGTTTTTGTAATATTATTTTTTTCTTTTTTTAATCAGATTCGTTTCACTAGATCTCTTTTCTTCTGATAGAAATCCTACCGACTGCGGCAATTATATTTTTTGTCAAAAAAAAAAGTTTTTATTTATATCAAAATAAAAAAAAATTATACGTTCTTTAAAATAAACTTTATTAATTCACTTATCGAACAGTGGTTACCAACTAACTTATTAATTTTTATTTAATGTCTTTTTTTTTTAATCATTACTTAAATTAAACTTACTAAAACTAAAAAGTAAGCATTTCTTATTAATCAAGTTGCTAATGTAATATTATTAATTTAAACAACATTGAACTTGAAGAGTTCAAGGTTTTTATAATTTAAAAACAAAAATAATGTAGAATCAGCATTTTTACATATTTACTGAATTTTCCATATGAACATAAATTTTTAATTTTTTAGTTAAATTTTGTGATTAAAAAAAATAGAATAAAAAAAATCAAAATATACTTTTTTTATTGGTGTCGTTTTAGATTCTATTACAACTTCAGATGGTGAATCTGAAGTTGAATTAGTTGACGTTACATTAGGAGGTTTATACATAACCCGCGCGAGATCTCTTTGGTGGTGTTGAACTATAACCAACTAAACACCACTCCCCTTTTAAACCAACCATTATGTCACAACGTACCTAACAGTACAATGTACTGTTTGGTTTGGGGATTCGAAAATAGAAATAAAGGAATAGGAATAAAGGAAATTGGGAAATATAGGAAGTTATTGGATGTTGGGAGGTTTATTTAGAACAAAGGTGTTGATGTTCTTCTTGAATTTATCGATATCATACACGTTATGGTTGCCAATTTTAGGGAATACTTCCGGCGGCAAGCTATTCCAAAATCTCGCTGTACGCATTACAAAGGAATTTCCATGTGTGCCATATGAGGGTTTATAAGGTATAGCAGATAGCCTGTTTTTAGGGAAGGCATTAAGATTTTTATTTCTTTTGAACAGGTTTTTATACCAACAAAATATCTATAAAATAGAATAAGTGGTCCAATAACAAGTCAATGACCTATCGCAGTAGCGCAACAACATCATAACTGCACAAAGAATTAAGTGATACCTGCCTTATGAATTAACACCCACGGAATTTAATTCGTTTTCAAAGAAGAAAAAACACCAATATATTTAATTTAATTTAATTAGATATGGTGCTTTAAGTTCATTTCGAAAAAGTTAATTTTCATTAAAGAAATATTTACTTTTTGCTGTAGGTATACATCTAAATTATAATCTATGAAATTAACATAAAACTAAAACTTTCCCATAAGAAAGTTGTTATTCTTGAATTACAAAGTAATCGGAATTTCATAATTTAAGTTTTAAAGAATTATAAAGGTTTTAATAGCAGGAGTTTTAGAGTTGCGCCACGAAATCAGGTTTCTATAATTTGTTTAGCCTTAGTTTGAAAAAACTAAAAACTTATTTAAATGATGCAAATTTAATATTTTTTTTTTATAAATTTTAATTTTAAAATCAAATTTGGTTAATTCAATTACAATTTTCATTTCGATTTATTTATGGTTCTTTGGTTTCAAAATAAAATTTCCCTGTAGCGATCCAAATTTTAACTTCAAATATATTAAAATCAATTCTATAATATCCATCTGGTATTATTGATGCACCCAATTGCATATCATCCAAATTGGCATTTTGAAAAATAATTTCTTTCTAAAAAAAAAAAAACAAAAAACAAATTAACATTAATACAATAAAACAAAAATCTTATATTTCTAACTTACAGTAAGCGGACAGCTATGATTCAAATTCGAATACTTGTCCAATATTACTTTAATAATATTCATAACTGGATTAGATCCTTTTGTTTTTAAATAATTACAAAGGCTAGCATTGCCAGAAAATACCCATGGTTTCCATCCACTTAATCTTTTATACAATTTTAGATATAACTAAAAAAAAAAGATAATAAAAAAAATTTAAAAATACCAATACCTTAACATTGATGCTTTATTTGTATTTTTATTTTTTTTTTTATAATGATTTCACAAAATTTCATTATATTTTAAATTTAAATTATCTCACATCTGCATGTCTTAAAGGTCGTAATAGAGTTAATCGAATGTTTGCAACTCTGGTATATCTATCAATTGCCTGTACATTGTAAGAAACATTTGTAAACCAACTGCTATTATGTTTGACTTCAATATTACGAAATTTTATTAAAGCTTTCTGCAGAAAAAAAAACGAAACGATCAACTACATATTTATCATATATTTAGTATTTTCTTTTTTTAATAATTTTATATTACATGATTTCTATTTGGTTTTTCTTGAGACATCACGATAACTGACAAAAAATATCCATAAAAAAATATCCGTGCAAATGACCAAACCATCGCGGTATTACGATATTATTGAAATTTTCAATGTCATAACTCATAAAATGACACAAAAAAAAAATTTCAGAGTGAAGTTAAAATTAAAATAAAACGTATTGTTATCATTAAAATATTTAATGATAATCTTAAAATATCGTATTCATGAATTAATTCAAATTATTTTTAAAAAGATTAAAACATTACATTAAAAAAAACGAGGAAGAGTGCAGTAGAGTAGACTGTGTCAACTCTGGGATACCCGTATGAACGTAATATATCCTGTTTCTATAAAACTTGATCATCTTTTAAAAACATTCAGATGTTTTAGAACCGAACTACAGAGATATATTTATGTAAATTGTGGAGTTGTATGACAGCTACCCGAATCTATTGCGCCTAGCTTCATTAAGTTTCAAGAAATACAAGAAGCCTTAACCGGCTGCTTTAGACCAATCATATTTTACAAAAGTTTTTGGCATGCAACTCGATACTTTTTCACTAAATTTCAGATAACTAGCTTCAATAGACACTGAGTTATTTTCATTTAAAAAGAGAAGTTGTATGGCAACTATCCGAACCTGTCTTATCATCACAACCAAATTTTGCAGAAGTTGTTGCCATAAAACTTGATCATCATTCGCAAAATTAATTTAAAATTAATTTTAAATGGGTAATTTCCATTTAAAGAAAAAAGTTGTATAGCAGCTACTCGAACTCGGGGGCCGAAAATGCTGGAGTTAAATAGCAAAACTAACAATTTTGCAAAAAAGACGTAAAAAAATGTCAGTCTCCCAGCTTTTTTATTTTTTGAATTATCGTGCGGACGGACACTTCGTTGTTTTCATTTAAAAAGAGAAGTTGTATGGCGGCTACCCGAACCCGTACAACCACCACAACCAAATTTGGCAGAAGTTGTTCCTTTATTCCTTCTAGATGTTCCTTCTAGCTCCTTTATTTTTTGAGTTATCGTGCGGACGGATGGACGGATGTACATGGCTTAATCGACTCAGAATTCGATTCTGAGCCGATCCATATCTTTGACACTATATCTAGCTCGACTCCTTTAAGGTGTCACAAACGTAATGGCAAATTTATTATACCCTTGAACATAGTTCATACGGGTATAAAAAGCTTTTTTGAAAACCTATTTTGCCAAAATTTAATTACCGAAAAGATATTTTTTTAAAATTTTAAAATATGTTAAGCAAAATTTCAGAGTGAAGTTATTATTAAAAAAAATAAATAAAAAAAATTTTTTAAAAAACAGTTTTTTTGAACTAAAGAGTAGAAAATAAATTTTTAATAGCAAATTTTTCTGTAATTTTCTAAACTATATTGTTACAATCAAGATTTCTTTGAAAAAGTTTATTTCAATATGTCAAATATATATATAAATATAAGTATATATAAGTTTTACAGTCTGTGAAATTAAAATAAAAGCTGGAGGCAACAAACGCATAACTATAAACTTATATTTTTAAATTTTGCCTCCAGCTTTTATATTAATTTCACAGACTTTAAAACTTATATATACTTATATTTATATATATATTTGACATATTGAAATAAACTTTTTCAAAGAAATCTTGATTAGTTTAGAAGTTTAGAAATCTTGATTAGTTTCAATATAGTTTAGAAAATTACAGAAAAATTTGCTATTAAAAATTTATTTTCTACTTTTTAGTTCAAAAAAGCTGTTTTTTTAAAAATTTTTTTTATTTATTTTATTTTATTCTTTTTAGTAACGACAAATATAAGTATTGAATTGAAATTTTTTGTTTTTCCTTGTTTAATTTTGAATTTTTACAGTTGCCCTCACAGTCTATAATTATATTATTACCTGTTATAATATAGAATATATTGAATTTTTTTATTATTAATTTATTGTGGCAAAATTTTTAAAAAATTAAGAAAACGTTGCATAGCTAAATTCAAAATTTAAATAAAAATATTGCAATTTTATAATGTTCTTCATTTCCACTTAAAAATGCGACCCTTCGAAAACTTTGATTTATATACGGCCTTGTTTTTTCTTTCTTTTATAGCATGACATTTTAATATTTCTTTTTTGCTATCTGTTATATGTGTAAATATCAGATGTGCACATATACATAAGAAATAGCCTTTAAAAATATTTAAAAACAATCAAAGTAACATTTTTTGTTCTCTTTTTTTTCTATTCGTTTTTATTTTTCTTCCAGTATTACATTTTACTTTTTTTTCTGTTATTTAGGTACGCTAAGAACTTATTTTTTTTTTTTAATATTAAATTTATGCATACAGTCTATTTAAAAAATAGAAATTATTAGCTATAGAACATTCTGAATTTTTTTTTGTTCGTTTATATTTACCTTCCATATGCATACACAAAATTTTTTTTTGTTCGTTTATGTTTACCGTCCATTCATATAAATATAACTGTTGCCTACATATTAAACGAGGAAGAGTGCAGTAGAGTAGACTGTGTCAACTCTGGGATACCCGTATGAACGTAATATATCCTGTTTCTATAAAACTTGATCATCTTTTAAAAACATTCAGAGTTTTAGTACCGAACTACAGAGATATATTTATGTAAATTGTGGAGTTGTATGATAGCTACCCGAATCTATTGCGCCTAGCTTCATTAAGTTCCAAGAAATGCAAAAAGCCTGAACCGGCTGCTTTAGACCATTCAAATTTTACAAAAGTTTTTGGTATGCAACTCGACACTTTTTCACTAAATTTCAGATAGCTAGCTTCAATAGACACTGGATTATTTCCATTTAAAGAAAGAAGTTGTATGGCAGCTACTCGAACCCGGCGGCCGAAAATGCTGGAGTTAAATAGCAAAACTAACAATTTTGTAAAAGTGACGTAAAAAAAATTTCAGCCTCCTAACTCCTTTATTTTTTGAGTTATCGTGCGGACGGACACTGAGTTATTTTCATTTAAAAAGAGAAGTTGTACGGCAGCTACTCGAACCCGTTGCACCACCGCAACCAAATTTTGCAGAAGCTGTTGCCATAAAACTTGATCATCATTTGCAAAATTTCAGATACCTAGATTGGATAGACACTGGGTTATTTCGATTTAAAGAAAGAAGTTGTATGGCAGCTACTAGAACCCGGCGGCCGAAAATGCTGGAGTTAAATAGCAAAACTAACAATTTTGCAAAAGTGACGTATACAAAATGTCAGCCTTCTAGCTCCTTTATTTTTTGAGTTATCGTGCGGACGGACACTGAGTTATTTTCATTTAAAAAGAGAAGTTGTATGGCAGCTACCCGAACCCGTCGCACCAACACAACCAAATTTTGCAGAAGTTGTTGCCATAAAACTTGATCATCATTCGCAAAATTGCAGATACCTAGATTGAACAGACACTGGGTTATTTCCATTTAAAGAAAGACGTTGTATGGCAGCTCCTCGAACCCGGGGGCCGAAAATGCTGGAGTTAAATAGCAAAACTAACAATTTTACAAAAGTAACGTAAAAAAATATTCAGCCTCCTAGCTCCTCTATTTTTTGAGTTATAGTGCGGACGGACACTGAGTTCTTTCATTTAAAAAGAGATTTTGTATGGCAGCTACCCGAACCCGTCACACCACCACAACCAAATTTTGCAGAAGTTGTTGCCATAAAACTTGATCATCATTCGCAAAATTTCAGATACCTAGATTGAACAGACACTGGGTTATTTCTATTTCAAGAAAGACGTTGTATGGCAGCTACCCGAACCCGGGGACAGAAAATGCTGGAGTTAAATAGCAAAACTAACAATTTTACAAAAGTGACGTAAAAAAATTTTCAGCCTCCTAGCTCCTCTATTTTTTGAGTTATCGTGCGGACGGACACTGAGTTCTTTTCATTTAAAAAGAGATTTTGTATGGCAGCTACCCGAACCCGTCGCACCAGCACAACCAAATTTTGCAGAAGTTGTTGCCATAAAACTTGATCATCATTTGCAAGATTTCAGACGCCTAGCTTTATTAACTTCCAAGAGGTGCAAGAAGCCTGAACCGGCTGCTCTAGGCCAACCAAATTTTACAAAAGTTGTTGGCATATAACTCGACACCTCTTTACTAAATTTCAGATTCCTAGCTTCTATAAACACTGAGTTATTCTCATTTAACCGGATAAGTTGTATGGCAGCTACCCGAACCCGTCGCACCACCACAACCAAATTTTGCAAAAGTTGTTGCCATAAAACTTGATCACCATTTGCAAGATTTCAGACGCCTAGCTTTATTAACTTCCAAGAGGTGCAAGAAGCCTGAACCGGATGCTCTAGACCAACCAAATTTTACAAAAGTTGTTGGCATGTAACTCGACACCCCTTTACTAAATTTCAGATTCCTAGCTTAAATAAACACTGAGTTATTCTCATTTAAACGGAGAAGTTGTATGGCAGCTACCCGAACCCGTCGTACCAACACAACCAAATTTTACAGAAGTTGTTGCCATAAAACTTGATCATCATTCGCAAAATTTCAAAACCCTAGCTTGAATAGATACTGAGTTATTTCTATATAAAGAAAGAAGTTGTATGGCAGCTACTCGAACCCGCCGACCGAAAATGTTGGATTTAAATAGCAAAACTAACAATTTTGCAAAAGTGATGTAAAAAAAATTTCAGCCTCCTAGCTCCTTTATTTTTTGAGTTATCGTGCGGACGGACGGACGGACGTACATGGCTTAATCGACTCAGAATTCGATTCTGTGCCGATCCATACCTTTGACACTATATCTAGCTCGGCTCCTTTAAGGTGTCACAAACGTAATGGCAAATTTATTATACCCTTGAACATAGTTCATACGGGTATAAAAATAATAAATCTATAACTACATACATAAATAGCCATATATTCATTCATATACATATGTATCTATATTATGAGCTGATGTTTAATTTATACATGCATTCTATTTAAAAAATATAAATTATAACCTATAGAACATTCTGAATTTTTTTTTGTTCGTTTATATTTACCGTCCATTCATATGCATACATAAAATTTTTTTTGTTCGTTTATGTTTACCGTCCATTCATATAAATGTAACTGTTGCCTACATATTAAAAAACGAGGAAGAATACAGTTGCCTTTGTCAACTTTTAGATACCCGTACGAACCGTTAGTATGTTCACAGCCACTCTGCCTACAATATTATTATACCCGTATGAACTATGTTCAAGGGTATAATAAATTTGCCATTACGTTTGTGACACCTTAAAGGAGTCGAGCTAGATATAGTGTCAAAGGTATGGATCGGCTCAGAATCGAATTCTGAGTTGATTAAGCCATGTACGTCCGTCCGTCCGTCCGTCCGTCCGCACGATAACTCAAAAAATAAAGGAGCTAGGGGGCTGAAATTTTTTTTACGTCACTTTTGCAAAATTGTTAGTTTTGCTATTTAAATCCAACATTTTCGGTCGGCGGGTTCGAGTAGCTGCCATACAACTTCTATCTTTATATAGAAATAACTCAGTATCTATTCAAGCTAGGTTTCTGAAATTTTGCAAATGATGATCAAGTTTTATGGCAACAACTTCTGTAAAATTTGGTTGTGCTGGTGCAGCGGGTTCGGGTAGCTGCCATACAACTTCTCCGTTTAAATGAGAATAACTCAGTGTTTATTGAAGCTAGGAATCTGAAATTTAGTAAAGAGGTGTCGAGTTACATGCCAACAACTTTTCTAAAATTTGGTTGGTCTAGAGCAGCCGGTTCAGACTTCTTGCACCTCTTGGAACCTAATGAAGCTAGGCGCCTGAAATTTTGCAAATGATGATCAAGTTTTATGGCAACAACTTTTGTAAAATTTGGTTGTGGTGGTGCGGCGAGTTCGGGTAGCTGCCATACAACTTATCCGGTTAAATGAGAATAACTCAGTGTTTATTGAAGCTAGGAATCTGAAATTTAGTAAAGAAGTGTCGAGTTATATGCCAACAACTTTTGTAAAATTTGTTTGGTCTAGAGTAGCCGGTTCAGACTTCTTGCACCTCTTGGAACCTAATGAAGCTAGGCGTCTGAAATTTTGCAAATGATGATCAAGTTTTATGGCAACAACTTCTACAAAATTTGGTTGTGCTGGTGCTACGGGTTCGGGTAGCTGCCATACAAAATCTCTTTTTAAATGAAAAGAACTCAGTGTCCGTCCGCACGATAACTCAAAAAATAGAGGAGCTAGGAGGCTGAAAATTTTTTTACGTCACTTTTGTAAAATTGTTAGTTTTGCTATTTAACTCCAGCATTTTCTGTCCCCGGGTTCGGGTAGCTGCCATACAACTTCTTTCTTTAAATAGAAATAACCCAGTGTCTGTTCAATCTAGGTATCTGAAATTTTGCGAATGATGATCAAGTTTTATGGCAACAACTTCTACAAAATTTGGTTGTGGTGGTGCGACGGGTTCGGGTAGCTGCCATACAAAATCTCTTTTTAAATGAAAAGAACTCAGTGTCCGTCCGCACGATAACTCAAAAAATAAAGGAGCTAGGAGGCTTAAATTTTTTTTACGTCACTCTTGCAAAATTGTTAGTTTTGCTATTTAACTCCAGCATTTTCGGCCGCCGGGTTCGAGTAGCTGCCATACAACTTCTTTCTTTAAATAGAAATAACCCAGTGTCTGTTCAATCTAGGTATCTGAAATTTTGCAAATGATGATCAAGTTTTATGGCAACAACTTCTACAAAATTTGGTTGTGCTGGTGCGACGGTTTCGGGTAGCTGCCATACAAAATCTCTTTTTAAATGAAAAGAACTCAGTGTCCGTCCGCACGATAACTCAAAAAATAAAGGAGCTAGGAGGCTGAAATTTTTTTTACGTCACTCTTGCAAAATTGTTAGTTTTGCTATTTAACTCCAGCATTTTCGGCCGCCAGGTTCGAGTAGCTGCCATACAACTTCTTTCTTTAAATAGAAATAACCCAGTGTCTGTTCAATCTAGGTATCTGAAATTTTGCGAATGATGATCAAGTTTTATGGCAACAACTGCTGCAAAATGTGGTTGTGGTGGTGTGACGGGTTCGGGTAGCTGCCATACAAAATCTCTTTTTAAATGAAAGAACTCAGTGTCCGTCCGCACGATAACTCAAAAAATAAAGGAGTTAGGAGGCTGCAATTTTTTTTACGTCACTTTTACAAAATTGTTAGTTTTGCTATTTAACTCCAGCATTTTCGGCCGCCGGGTTCCAGTAGCTGCCATACAACTTCTTTCTTTAAATGCAAATAACCCAGTGTCTATTCAATCTAGGTATCTGAAATTTTGCAAATGATGATCGAGTTTTATGGCAACAACTTCTGTAAAATTTTGTTGTGATGATATGACAGGTTCGGATAGTTGCCATACAACTTCTCTTTTTAAATGAAAATAACTCAGTGTCTATTGAAGCTAGCTATCTGAAATTTAGTGAAAAAGTGTCGAGTTGCATGCCAAAAACTTTTGTAAAATTTGAATGGTCTAAAGCAGCCGGTTCAGGCTTTTTGCATTTCTTGGAACTTAATGAAGCTACGCGCAATAGATTCGGGTAGCTATCATACAACTCCACAATTTACATAAATATATCTCTGTAGTTCGGTACTAAAACTCTGAATGTTTTTAAAAGATGATCAAGTTTTATAGAAACAGGATATATTACGTTCATACGGGTATCCCAGAGTTGACACGACACAGTCTACTCTACTGCACTCTTCCTCGTTTTTTTAATATTTTAGTATTTTAAAATAATTTGGGTGAATTTTATAATTTCTAGACCTATGGGTTGTACATATATTCAAACTATATGTTTATATGTACATTCTTCAAATGCAGATTCTAACCTTCCACATAACGATTATCAGTCCAAAACTTTTTCAAATATTCTATAGTACCATTTAATACTAAGCGGTAAATGTATATTAAATTTACTTAGTACAAAATAGTAAATATAATTTTAAATATTATATTATATTATATTTAAATATTCCATTGACAGAATAATCTAAATATAATAAAAGACAAGTTGCTGCTGCTGAGTAGCGTGCCCTACTGTTATGTTAAATGTTAATTTAACAAATGTTATACTATGAAAAGAAAGAAACGTACATCTGATATTTACCCATATAACAGATAGAAAACAATAAATATTATAATGTTATGCTATGAAATGAAAGAAAAAACAAGGCAGTGTATAAATCAAAGTTTTTAAAGGTTCGGATTTTTAAGTAGAATATTATAAAATTGCAATAATATTTTTATTTAAATTTTGCTAAGTAACATTTTCTTAATTTTTTAAAAATTTTGCCATAATAAAGTACAATTTTAGAATCAGAAGTTTAGCCCATAATATAGATATATGAATAAAAATATGGGTATACATATATTAGATTTATTATTTTTTATATAGGCAACAGTTATTAATATGAATGAATGGACGGTAAACATAAACGAACAAAAAAAAATTCAAAATGTTCTATAGGTTATAATTTATATTTTTTAAATAGACTGATGTATATATAAATTTAATATTAAAAAAAAATAACAGAAAACAAAAAAAAAAAGTAAAATGTAATACTGCGAAAAAAAATAAAAACGAATAGAAAAAAAAGAGAACAAAAATGTTACTTTGATTGTTTTTAAATATTTTTAAAGAAAAAAAGAACTATTAAAATGTTATGATTTTGAAAGAAAAAAACATACGTCTGATATTTACGTACCTACATAACAGATAGGAAAAGGAAAAAAAACATGTTATGTTATGAAAAGAATGAAAAGTCCATCTGATATTCAGGTACATAACAGATAGAAAAAAAGAAATATCAAAATGTTATGCTATGAAAAGAAAGAAAAAACAAGGCAGTGTATAAATCAAAGTTTTTAAAGGTTCGGATTTTTAAGTAGAATATTATAAAATTGCAATAATATTTTTATTTAAATTTTGCTAAGTAACATTTTCTTAATTTTTTAAAAATTTTGCCATAATAAAGTACAATTTTAGAATCAGAAGTTTAGCCCATAATATAGATATATGCATAAAAATATGGGTATACATATATTAGATTTATTATAGATTTATTATTTTTTATATAGGCAACAGTTATTTATATGAATGAATGGACGGTAAACATAAACGAACAAAAAAAAAATTCAGAATGTTCTATAGGTTATAATTTATATTTTTTAAATAGACTGATGTATAAATTTAATACTTAAAAAAAAGAACAGAAAACAAAAAAAAAAAGTAAAATGTAATACTGCGAAGAAGAATAAAAACGAATAGAAAAAAAAGAGAACAAAAATGTTACTTTGATTGTTTTTAAATACTTTTAAAGAAAAAAAGAACTATTAAAATGTTATGATTTTAAAAGAAAAAAACATACGTCTGATATTTACGTACCTACATAACAGATAGAAAAAGGAAAAAAAAAAATGTTATGCTATGAAAAGAACGAAAAGGCCATCTGATATTGAGGTACATAACAGATAGAAAAAAAGAAATATCAAAATGTTATGCTATGAAAAGAAAGAAAAAACAAGGCAGTGTATAAATCAAAGTTTTTAAAGGTTCGGATTTTTAAGTAGAACATTATAAAATTGCAATAATATTTTTATTTAAATTTTGCTAAGTAACATTTTCTTAATTTTTTAAAAATTTTGCCATAATATAGTACAATTTTAGAATCAGAAGTTTAGCCCATAATATAGAGATATATGAATAAAAATATGGGTATACATATATTAGATTTATTATAGATTTATTAATTTTTATATAGGCAACAGTTATTTATATGAATGAATGGACGGTAAACATAAACGAACAAAAAAAAAATTCAGAATGTTCTATAGGTTATAATTTATATTTTTTAAATAGACTGATGTATAAATTTAATACTTAAAAAAAAGAACAGAAAACAAAAAAAAAAAAGTAAAATGTAATACTGCGAAGAAAAATAAAAACGAATAGAAAAAAAAGAGAACAAAAATGTTACTTTGATTGTTTTTAAATATTTTTAAAGAAAAAAAGAACTATTAAAATGTTATGATTTTAAATGAAAAAACATACCTCTGATATTTACGTACATAACAGATAGAAAAAGAAATATTAAATGCTATGCTATGAAAAGAAAGAAACGTACATCTGATATTTAGGTACATAACAGATAGAAAAAAAGAATTAAAATGTTATGCTATAAAAAGAATGAAAAAACAAGGCAGTGCATAAATCAAAGTTTTTAAAGAGTTGCATTTTTAAGTAGAAATTATAAAAAAATAAAGCGGTGCGTAAAACCAAAGCTTTTAAAGGAGCGCAATTTAAATTATAAAATCACAATTTTCAAATAAAACTTGATCATCATTTGCAAGATTTCAGACGCCTAGCTTTATTAACTTCCAAGAGGTGCAAGAAGCCTGAACCGGCTGTTCTAGGCCAAACAAATTTTACAAAAGTTGTTGGCATATAACTCGACACTTCTTTACTAAATTTCAGATTCCTAGCTTCAATAAACACTGAGTTATTCTCATTTAACCGGATAAGTTGTATGGCAGCTACCCGAACCCGCCGCACCACCACAACCAAATTTTACAAAAGTTGTTGCCATAAAACTTGATCATCATTTGCAAAATTTCAGACGCCTAGCTTCATTAGGTTCCAAGAGGTGCAAGAAGTCTGAACCGGCTGCTCTAGACCAACCAAATTTTAGAAAAGTTGTTGGCATGTAACTCGACACCTCTTTACTAAATTTCAGATTCCTAGCTTCAATAAACACTGAGTTATTCTCATTTAAACGGAGAAGTTGTATGGCAGCTACCCGAACCCGCTGCACCAGCACAACCAAATTTTACAGAAGTTGTTGCCATAAGACTTGATCATCATTTGCAAAATTTCAGAAACCTAGCTTGAATAGATACTGAGTTATTTCTATATAAAGATAGAAGTTGTATGGCAGCTACTCGAACCCGCCGACCGAAAATGTTGGATTTAAATAGCAAAACTAACAATTTTACAAAAGTGACGTAAAAAAAATTTCAGCCCCCTAGCTCCTTTATTTTTTGAGTTATCGTGCGGACGGACGGACGGACGTACATGGCTTAATCGACTCAGAATTTGATTCTGAGCCGATCCATACCTTTGACACTATATCTAGCTCGACTCCTTTAAGGTGTCACAAACGTAATGGCAAATTTATTATACCCTTGAACATAGTTCATACGGGTATAAAAACCCCAATTTATTTAATTTAATTAGATAGGGTGCTTTAAGTTCGTTTCGAAAAATTTAATTTCCACTAAAAATATATTTTGACGTATACATCTAAATTATAATCTATGAAATTAACGTAAAACTGAAACTTTTCCAGAAGAAAGTTGTTATTCATGAACGACAAAGTAATCGGAATTTCAAAATTTAAGTTTTAAGAAATTATAAAGGTTTTAATAGCAGGGGTTTTGGAGTTGCGCGACGAAATCAGTATTTCAATAATTTGTTTAACCTTAGTTTGCAAAAACTAATTTGGTGAGATTTTATAGTTACCTACAAAATCAAAGTTATAAACTTTTTCCAGAATATGTTTATATGTATATGTGATATTCCAAATTAGCAGTAATTTTGTTAAGTTAGTTGCAAATATATGTAACATAAAATTGTTTACAAAAACAAATAAACAATTTCATTTAGAACCCTTTAATATTTATCAAAGGAGATAAAATATAAATAGAAAATCTTATATGTACGTATATACTTAATCTAAACAATAAACAATTTTCACCGCAACTTTAGAAATACTCAACATTCTTTTCTCTTATTAACAATTATTTAAATGATGCAAATTTAATATTTTTATACCCGTAGAACTATGTTCAAGGGTATAATAAATTTGCCATTACGTTTGTGACACCTTAAAGGAGCTAGATATAGTGTCAAAGGTATGGATCGGCTCAGAATCGAATTCTGCGTCGATTAAGCCACGTACGTCCGTCCGTCCTCACGATAACTCAAAAAATAAAGGAGCTAGGAGGCTGAATTTTTTTTTACGTCACTTTTGCAAAATTGCTTGTTTTGCTATTTCAACCCAACACTTTCGGTCGGTGGGTTCGAGTAGCTGCCATACAACTTCTTTCTTTATATAGAAATAACTCAGTATCTATTAAAGCTAGGTTTCTGAAATTGTGCAAATGATGATCAAGTTTTATGGTAACAACTTCTGTAAAATTTGGTTGTGGTGGTGCGACGGGTTCGGGTAACTGCCATACAACTTATCCATTTAAATGAGGATAACTCAGTGTCTATTGAAGCTAGGAATCTGAAATTTAGTAAAGAGATGTCGAGTTACATGCCAACAACTTTTGTAAAATTTGGTTGGTCTAGAGCAGCCGGTTCAGGCTTCTCGCATCTCTTGGAACTTAATGAAGCTACGCGTCTGAAATCTTGCAAATGATGATCAAGTTTTATGGCAACAACTTCTGCAAACTTTCGTTGTGGTGGTGCGGCGGATTCGGGTAGCTGCCATACAACTTCTCCGTTTAAATGAGAATAACTCAGTGTTTATTGAAGCTAGGAATCTGAAATTTAGTAAAGAGGTGTCGAGTTAAATGCCAACAACTTTTGTAAAATTTGGTTGGTCTAGAGCAGCCGGTTCAGGCTTCTCGCATCTCTTGGAACTTAATGAAGCTACGCGTCTGAAATCTTGCAAATAATGATCAAGTTTTATGGCAACAACTTCAGCAAGATTTGGTTGTGGTGGTGCGACGCATTCGAGTAGCTGCCATACAACTTCTCTTTTTAAATGAAAATAACTCAGTGTCCGTCCGCACGATAACTCAAAAATAAAGGAGCTAAGAGGCTGAAATGTTTTTTACGTTACTTTTGAAAAATTGTTAGTTTTGCTATTTAACTCCAGCATTTTTGGCCACCGGGTTCGAGTGGCTGCCATACAACTTCTTTCTTTAAATTGAAATAACCCAGTGTCTATTCAATCTAGGTATCTGAAATTTTGCAAATGATGATCAAGTTTTATGGCAACAACTTCTGCAAAATTTGGTTGTGGTGGTACAGCGGGTTCGGGTAGCTGTCAGACAACTTCTTTTTTTAAATGAAAATAACTCAGTGTCCGTCCGCACGATAACTCAAAAAATGAAGGAGCTAGGAGACTGAAATTTTGTTTACGTCACTTTTGAAAAATTGTCAGTTTTGCTGTTTAACTCCAGCATTTTCGGCCGACGGGTTCGAGTAGCTGCCATACAACTTCTTTCTTTAAATGCAAATAACCCAGTGTCTATTGAATCTAGGTATCTGAAATTTTGCAAGTGATGATCCAGTTTTATGGCAACAACTTCTGTAAAATTTGGTTCTGCTGGTGCAACAACTTCGTGTAGCTGCCATATAACTTCTCTTTTTAAATGAAAATAACTCAGTGTCTATTGAAGCTGGCTATCTGAAATTTAGTGGAAAAGTGTCGAGTTACATGACAAAAACTTTTGTAAAATTTGATTGGCCCAAAGCAGCCGGTTCGGTCTTCTTGCATTTCTTGGAACTTAATGAAGCTAGGCGAAAAAGATTCACGTAGCTGTTATACAACTCTACAATTTACATAAATTTATATCTGTAGTTCGGTACTAAAACATCTGAATGTTTCTAAAAGATGTTCAAGTTTTATAAAAACAAGATATATTACGTTCATACGGGTATCCCAGAGCTGACACAGTCTACTCTACTGCACTCTTCCTCTTTTTTTTTATAAATTTTAATTTTAAAATCAAATTTGGTTAATTCAATTACAATTTTCATTTCTATTTATTTATAGTTCTTTGACGTCAAAATAATATTTCACTATACCGATCCAAACTTTAACTTCAAATACACTAAAATCAATTCTATAATATCCATCTGGTATTATTGATGCACCCAATTGTATATCATCTAAATTGGCATTTTTTACAATAATTTCTTCCTAAAAAAAACATTAATACAATTTAAAAAAAAAATCTTATATTTCTAACTTACAGTAATCGGACAGCTATGATTCAAATTCGAATACTTGTCCAATATTATTTTAATAATATTCGTAACTGGATTAAATCTTTTTGTTTTTAAATAACTACAAAGGCTAACATTGCCAGAAAATACCCATGGTTTCCCAGCACTTAATATTTTATACATTTTTACATTTAACTAAAAAATATCAATAACTTTAGATTAGGGTTTTTAAGGTATAGGGGTTAGCCTGGATAGCCCTCCTTATATCACGGTTGAATTTTTTGAGAGAAGGAATTAAGATTTTTATTTCTTCTGAACAGGTTTCTATTTTTATTTCTTCTGAACAGGTTTCTATACTAACAAAATATTTATAAAATAGAATGAGTGCTCCAATGACAAGTCGATGACCTATCGGATAAATCGGAGTAGCGATTACTACAATCATCATGACTGTACAAAGAATTAAGTGATACCTACCTTAGGGATTAATATCCGCGAGAATTTATTCGTTTTCAAAGAAAAAAAACCCCAATTTATTTAATTTAATTAGATAGGGTGCTTTAAGTTCATTTCGAAAAATTTAATTTCCACTAAAAAATATATTTAATTTTTGTCGTATACATCTAAATATAATCTATGAAATTAACGTAAAACTAAAACTTTTCCAGAAGAAAGTTGTTATTCTTGAATGACAAAATAATCGGAATTTCAAAATTTAAGTTTTAATAATTATAAAGGTTTTAATAGCAGGGGTTTTAGAGTTGCACGACGAAATCAGTATTTCAATAATTTGTTTAACCATAGTTTGAAAAAACTAATTTGGTGAGATTTTATAGTTACCTACAAAATCAAAGTTATAAACTTTTTCCAGAATATGTTTATATGGATATGTGATATTCCAAATTAGCAGTAATTTTGTAGTTAGTTGCAAATATATGTATTATAAAATTGTTTACAAAAACAAGTAAACAATTTCATTTAGAACCCTTTAATATTTATCAAAGGAGATAAAATATAAATAGAAAATCTTATATGTACGTATATACTTAATCTAAACAATAAACAATTTTCACCGCAACTTTAAATATACTCAAAATTCTTTTCTTTTATTAACAATTATTTAAATGATGCAAATTTAATATTTTTATACCCGTAGAACGAATGGATCGGCTCAGAATCGAATTCTGAGTCGATTAAGCCACGTCCGTCGGTCCGCACGATAACTCAAAAAATAAAGGAGCTAGGAGGCTGAAATTTTTTTTACGTCAGTTTTGCAAAATTGTTTGTTTTGCTATTTCAACCCAACATTTTCGGTCGGTGGGTTCGAGTAGCTGCCATACAACTTCTTTCTTTATATAGAAATAACTCAGTATCTATTAAAGCTACGTTTCTGAAATTGTGCAAATGATGATCAAGTTTTATGGTAACAACTTCTGTAAAATTTGGTTGTGGTGGTGCGGCGGATTCGGGTAGCTGCCATACAACTTATCCATTCAAATGAGAATAACTCAGTGTCTGTTGAAGCTAGCTATCTGAAATTTAGTGAAAAAGTGTCGAGTTACATGACAAACAATTTGTAAAATTTTATTGGTCTGCTTTAGGTTCAGGCTTCTTGCATTTCTTGGAACTTAATGAAGGTAGGCGAAAAAGATTCACGTAGCTGTTATACAACTCTACAATTTACACAAATTTTTCTCTGTAGTTCGGTACTAAAACATCTGAATGTTTCTAAAAGATTTTCAAGTTTTATAAAAACAAGATGTATTACGTTCATACGTGTATCGCAGAGAAGACACAGTCTACTCTACTGCACTCTTCCTCGTTTTTTTTATAAATTTTAATTTTAAAACCAAATTTGGTTAATTCAATTACAATTTTTATTTCTATTTATTTATAGTTCTTTGACGTCAAAATAATATTTCGCTATACCGATCCAAACTTTAACTTCAAATAGATTAAAATCAATTCTATAATATCCATCTGGTATTATTGATGCACCCAATTGTATATCATCTAAATTGGCATTTTTTAAAATAATTTCTTCCTAAAAAAAACAATTAATACAATTTAAAAAAAAAATCTTATATTTCTAACTTACAGTAATCGGACAGCTATGATTCAAATTCGAATACTTGTCCAATATTATTTTAATAATATTCGTAACTGGATTAAATCTTTTTGTTTTTAAATAACTACAAAGGCTAACATTGCCAGAAAATACCCATGGTTTCCATCCACTTAATCTTTTATACATTTTTACATAGAACTAAAAAAAAAAAAAATAATAAAAAAAATTTAAAAATACCAATAGCTTAATATTGATGCTTTATTTGTATTTTTATACCCGTATGAACTATGTTCAAGGGTATAATAAATTTGCCATTACGTTTGTGACACCTTAAAGGAGCCGAGCTAGATATAGTGTCAAAGGTATGGATCGGCTCAGAATCGAATTCTGAGTCGATTAAGCCATGTACGTCCGTCCGTCCGTCCGTCCGTCCGCACGATAACTCAAAAAATAAAGGAGCTAGGAGGCTGAAATTTTTTTTACATCACTTTTGCAAAATTGTTAGTTTTGCTATTTAAATCCAACATTTTCGGTCGGCGGGTTCGAGTAGCTGCCATACAACTTCTTTCTTTATATAGAAATAACTCAGTATCTATTCAAGCTAGGGTTTTGAAATTTTGCAAATGATGATCAAGTTTTATGGCAACAACTTCTGTAAAATTTGGTTGTGTTGGTACGACGGGTTCGGGTAGCTGCCATACAACTTCTCCGTTTAAATGAGAATAACTCAGTGTTTATTTAAGCTAGGAATCTGAAATTTAGTAAAGGGGTGTCGAGTTACATGCCAACAACTTTTGTAAAATTTGGTTGGTCTAGAGCATCCGGTTCAGGCTTCTTGCACCTCTTGGAAGTTAATAAAGCTAGGCGTCTGAAATCTTGCAAATGGTGATCAAGTTTTGTGGCAACAACTTTTGCAAAATTTGGTTGTGGTGGTGCGACGGGTTCGGGTAGCTGCCATACAACTTATCCGGTTAAATGAGAATAACTCAGTGTTTATTGAAGCTAGGAATCTGAAATTTAGTAAAGAGATGTCGAGTTATATGCCAACAACTTTCGTAAAATTTGGTTGGCCTAGAGCAGCCGGTTCAGGCTTCTTGCACCTCTTGGAAGTTAATAAAGCTAGGCGTCTGAAATCTTGCAAATGATGATCAAGTTTTATGGCAACAACTTCTGCAAAATTTGGTTGTGCTGGTGCGACGGGTTCGGGTAGCTGCCATACAAAATCTCTTTTTAAATGAAAAGAACTCAGTGTCCGTCCGCACGATAACTCAAAAAATAGAGGAGCTAGGAGGCTGAAAATTTTTTTACGTCACTTTTGTAAAATTGTTAGTTTTGCTATTTAACTCCAGCATTTTCTGTCTCCGGGTTCGGGTAGCTGCCATACAACGTCTTTCTTGAAATAGAAATAACCCAGTGTCTGTTCAATCTAGGTATCTGAAATTTTGCGAATGATGATCAAGTTTTATGGCAACAA
Source organism: Poecilobothrus nobilitatus (assembly GCA_947095535.1). NCBI lineage: Eukaryota > Metazoa > Arthropoda > Insecta > Diptera > Dolichopodidae > Poecilobothrus > Poecilobothrus nobilitatus. The sequence goes on from OX352773.1 coordinate 191,831,606, forward strand.
CTTCTGCAAAATTTGGTTGTGGTGGTGTGACGGGTTCGGGTAGCTGCCATACCAAATCTCTTTTTAAATGAAAAAGAACTCAGTGTCCGTCCGCACTATAACTCAAAAAATAGAGGAGCTAGGAGGCTGAAAATTTTTTTACGTTACTTTTGTAAAATTGTTAGTTTTGCTATTTAACTCCAGCATTTTCGGCCCCCGGGTTCGAGTAGCTGCCATACAACGTCTTTCTTTAAATGGAAATAACCCAGTGTCTGTTCAATCTAGGTATCTGCAATTTTGCGAATGATGATCAAGTTTTATGACAACAACTTCTGCAAAATTTGGTTGTGTTGGTGCGACGGGTTCGGGTAGCTGCCATACAACTTCTCTTTTTGAATGAAAATAACTCAGTGTCCGTCCGCACGATAACTCAAAAAATAAAGGAGCTAGAAGGCTGACATTTTGTATACGTCACTTTTGCAAAATTGTTAGTTTTGCTATTTAACTCCAGCATTTTCGGCCGCCGGGTTCTAGTAGCTGCCATACAACTTCTTTCTTTGAATCGAAATAACCCAGTGTCTATCCAATCTAGGTATCTGAAATTTTGCAAATGATGATCAAGTTTTATGGCAACAGCTTATGCAAAATTTGTTTGCGGTGGTGCAACGGGTTCGAGTAGCTGCCGTACAACTTCTCTTTTTAAATGAAAATAACTCAGTGTTCGTCCGCACGATAACTCAAAAAATAAAGGAGCTAAGAGGCTGATATTTTTTTTACGTCACTTTTGCAAAATTGTTAGTTTTGCTATTTAACTCCAGCATTTTCGGTCGCCGGGTTCGAGTAGTTGCCATACAACTTCTCTTTTTAAATGAAAATAACTCAGTGTCTATTGAATCTAGCTATCTGAAATTTAGTGAAAAAGTGTAAAGTTGCATGCCAAAAACTTTTGTAAAATTTGATTGATCTATTGCAGCCGGTTTAGGCTTCTTGCATTTCTTGGAACTTAATGAAGCTAGGTGCAATATTTTCGGGTAGCTGTCATACAACTCCACAATTTACATAAATATATCTCTGTAGTTCGGTACTAAAACATCTGAATGTTTTTAAAAGATGATCAAGTTTTATAATAGGATATATTACGTTCATACGGGTATCCCAGAGTTGACACAGTCTACTCTACTGCACTCTTCCTCGTTATTTTTTTTTTTATAATGATTTCACCAAATTTTATTATATTTAAAATTTGAAAAATTATCTTACATCTGCGTGTCTTATAGGTCGTAATGGAGTTACTCGAACGTTTGCAACACTCGTGTATCTATCAATTGCCTGTACATTGTAAGAAACATTTGTAAACCAACTGCTATTAGTTTTGACTTCAATATTACGAAATTTCATTAAAGGTTTCTGCAGCAAAAAAAGCGAAACGATCAACTACATATTTATCATATATTTAGAATTTTTCTTTTTTAATAATTTTATATTACATGATTTCTATTTGGTTTTTCTTGAGACATCACAATTAATGACAAAAAAAATCCATAAAAAAATATCCGTACAAATGACCAAACCATCGCGGTATTACGATATTATTGAAATTTTCAGTGTCATAAAACATAAAATGAAACAAAAAAAAAATTTCAGAGTGAAGTTAAAATTAAAATTAAACGTATTGTTGTCATTAAAATATTTAATGATAATCTTAAAATATGTTATTCATGAATTAATTCAAATTATTTTTAAAAAGATTAAAAGATTACATAAAAAAAAAAAGGTTTTTTAAAAACCTAGTTTGCCAACCGAATTACCGAAAAGAGATTTTTTTTTAAAATTTTAAAATATGTTAAGCAAATGGTAATTACATAAAAAAATTTTTTTGAAATTTTTTTAAAACACAACAATATTTAATTATTTTGGCAACACTATAAGTCAATTTGAAGTTCTTTACAGTTTTTATTGAATTTTATATATAAGTCAAATAAATTATTTATTTCTGTTCATGGATCCTTTTCCAAACTAATAATTTATTTGAATTAAAACATAAACTGGAAACACACTTAGACCTACTCATACACTTTTTTTAAGTGCTTTTTTTTGTTTGCGAGGGAGGTAGGAATTTTATAAAACACCAATGAGATCAACACACGACTTCCGTTAGTTAGTGTTGGACTTTATCCAACTAAACGCCACCTCCATTTTAAACCAAACATTAGGTTAAAATCTATGGTACAATGTACTGTTTGTTTTTGAGATTAGTAAAATAGGAATAAAGGAAATTGGGTAATATAGGAAGTTATTGCATGTTGGGAGGTTTATTTAGAACAAAGGTGTTGATGTTCTTCTTGAATTTATCAATATCATACACGTTATGATTGCTAACTTTAGGGAATACTTCCGACGGTAAGGTGTTCCATATTCTCGCTGTACGCATTGCAAACGAATTTCTATATATGCCATATGAGGGTTTTTAAGGTATAGGGGTCAGCCTGGATAGCCCTCCTTGTATCACGGTTGAATTTTTTGAGAGAAGGATTTAAGATTTTTATTTCTTCTGAACCGGTTTCTATACCAACAAAATATTTATAAAATAGAATGAGTGCTCCAATGACAAGTCAATGACATATCAGATAAATCGGAGTAGCGATTACTACAATCATCATGACTGTACAAAGAATTAAGTGATACCTACCTTAGGGATTAATATCCGCGAAAATTTATTCGTTTTCAAAGAAAAAAAACCCCAATTTATTTAATTTAATTAGATAGGGTGCTTTAAGTTCATTTCGAAAAATTTAATTTCCACTAAAAAATATATTTAATTTTTGTCGTATACATCTAAATTATAATCTATGAAATTAACGTAAAACTGAAACTTTTCCAGAAGAAAGTTGTTATTCTTGAATGACAAAATAATCGGAATTTCAAAATTTAAGTTTTAAAAATTATGAAGGTTTTTATAAAAATTTATAAAGCAGGGGTTTTAGAGTTGCGCCACGAAATCAGGATTTCAATAATTTGTTTATCGGTAGTTTGAAACAAAAGTAATTCGGAGATATTTTATTATTACTTATAAAATCACAGTTATAAATTTTTTCCACAATATGTTTATATTTATACGTGAGATTCTAAATTGGTAGTAATTTTGTAGTTAATTAGAAAATTATATTTCCAATAATTTGTTTAGCAGGAATTTAGAATAAAAGTAATAAAAACATTTAATATGTCGTGGGATAATTACTCTCAAACTCCTGCTAAATAATTTATTGATTATTGGAATTTTGTAACCTACTATAAAATCTTTCCTTAAATCCTTAAATTCTTCTTTCTTTAAAAAATCCTTAAATTTTTCTTTCCTTTTTTCTAATTATTTTTGTTTATGCATATTTTAAAACAAAATCATTTAAACTTAAAATAATTCTAAAACGAGGAAGAGTGCAGAATTGACTGTGTCAACTCCAGATCAACATAATTTAATTTAATACTGTGTTACCTTTATGACCTGTATTCTGCCTAATTGAGCCAAACCACCCAAATTCTACAGAAATTCGTACCATAAAACTTTAACATCTTTTAAAAAATTTCAGATATCCAACTTTTTTAAGTGTAAAATTATGAGCGTATAAATTTCGCAGCTATCGCACTTGATTTGTTAGACCAAACAAATTTTGCAGAAATCATTGGCATACAAAGAAAGATAAGCTAACCTTATATAAAGAAAACAATTGTTTGACAACTACTCGAATCCATCGGTCGAACTTATTCAAATTTAATAGCAAAACTTACATTTACATAAAACTAAAATTGTTAAAATTTCAGAATTGTATAAGCATTAATTCACTGCACCAAATTAATAAAGTGCGCAAAAATTAATAAAGTGCGCAAAACAAGAAAAAAAAAAAGCAATTAACTTCGCAAAACTACAAAAATTAAATATCAAGGGAGTATATAAAATCGGAGGTTTGCTAAGTAGCAAATTTTCTAAAAAACGAGGAAGAATACAGTCGACTTTGTCAACTCTTAGATACCCGTACGAACCGTTAGTATGTTCACAGCCTGTCACTCTGCTTACAATATTATTTTTTTAATATTTTAGTATTTTAAAATAATTTGGGTGAATTTTATAATTTCTAGAACTATGGGTTGTACATATATTCAAACTATATGTTTATATGTACATTCTTCAAAAGCAGATTCTAACCTTCCACATAACGATTATCAATCCAAAACTTTTTCAAATATTCTATAGTACCATTTAATACTAAGCGGTAAATGTATATTAAATTTACTAAGTACAAAACAGTAAATATAATTTTAAATATTATATTATATTATATTTAAATATTCCATTGACAGAATAATTTCTTATAAGTACAATAAAATACATATGTGTATGTAAATACGGCGCTATATAATATACATCTATACTCTTATTATTCATTCACTAGTGACATATACGATATGTAAATAAACATGATATTATATAAGTATGTATATATATCAATATCATATAAATAAAAATTCTTCAAGCAACCGTTATGTTGTTTATTTAATTACATTTTTTTGTACTACGCATTATATCCTCAACAATTTCAAATTATCGAGTAAAACAAAATGGAAAAAAATCGTTAAAGAAATTTGTTAGAAAATTTGAAAAAATGGAGTAACACTTTCGTCAATTATAAAGTAACCCTATATTATTAAAAACAGTTATTAACAGAAATAAAAACATAATGTTGGAGCATTAATTTTTGTGTATTACATCAAAAAAATTTTAACAGGTGTTCAAGTTACAGGTGTTTAAAAATAGGAAATTTGCAGTTTTTGACCCCTTACAGCTCCTAAACGGGGGATGATACAAAAAAAATTTCTGAAATGACTCATACTAATTTTCAAAGATCTAACTTCTGTCAAAATTTCAAGTTTCCAACTTTAACCGTTTAGAAGATGGAAGGGTTAAAGAATTTTGCAAAATTTGAGTTTCGCATAACGGTAAATTAAGACACCGTATGCCAAAAATATATATTTATTGTATATATACTTTTAAAGCTAATGAAAGTAGTAATCGTTTGGCGTTTTCAAAATGAAGATATACCTTATAGAACTTGTGCTATAACAATTTAAATATAGAGCTTTTTTGAACCTTTGGGGAGCTGTAGCTCCGTAACGGGTGGGGCTACAAAAAAAAGTTATTAAAAATAAAATTAATATTTTTGTGAGATCTATCAGTGGTTAAAATTTCATAGCTCTATTGCAAAAAAAATGTGGAGATCTAAAAGTTAGGTGTTCGAGAGCTACCCTAAGGCTTGGTCCAAACTCAACCAAAAAAAATAGGGAACCTACAAATTACTCCCAAAATATTTTGTGTAAATTTCAAGATTCTAGCTTTCTTAGTTTTTGAGTTAGCGTGCTGACGGACGGACGGACGGATATGGCTCAAAAGTCTTAGAATTTTTTTCTGATCCGATCCACACCTTTGAAGGTATATCTAGCTCGCTTATTTCGAGGTGTTACAAACGGAGGAGTAATTTTATTATACCCGATCCTATCGTACGGGTATAAACAATAAAAACATTTTAAAATTGTGATTTGCACCGCAATTTTTTAATTCTCTATGTATGAATTTTATGTATAAGAAAAAATGATAAAAAATTAAAAGACACTATACCTTCTATTTTATGACAACTCTAAATAAATAGCTGTTAACACATATTTTAAAATGTAATTCTTTAATTTTTATGTTTTACTTACCTACTGCTAGGCAGACAGAGTGATATTAATAAGAAAATTTTTCAATTTTGTTTTTTAAAAATTTACTAAAAAAAATGTTTTCCTCGTGAAATGATTTTTATCAGATTATCTTATTTTAAACACCATTGAACAATTACAAAAATTTTAAAGTCTTTTAATTACCTAAATATTATAATTTTTTCATCTATATTAAATATGTTTTGGTCTATTGAAAACATATTTTAAAATTAATTACGTTTGTTTTTGAAATGAATTAATTACGTTTTTGTTTTGTTTTTTTTTTGCACACTACTAAAATTAAAGAACTTTGGATACAGTAGCTCATTCAAGTTTTTTAAACTTAAAAAAATATTTTCTACGGAAAATCAAAAAAAAAAAAATTTAAAATATATGAAAATATTTATAAACACATTTTTTTTTTTAATTTATAAATTTTCATCGTATTGTATAAATATTAATAATTTTAATAAATATTTTTTATAATTTTGAGCTTCCTATTACTTCGTCTCTAGTAAATTTATGATAGAGCATTAAAACTACATTATAGATAAGAAATTCATTTAAAATAAAACTTTTCTATATGAAAATGTCTATTCATTTTAAAACGAACACGCAACAAATCCAAACAGCATCTGCCGCTGTTTTTTATTTACTAAAAATTAATACAAACAAAACGAAACAAAATGAAAGTTAAATAAATAATACAATTAAAATTTAAAAAAAAAAAATTTTTTTTTTTTTTACTCACTGTCTGTCTCACTTTTACAACATAGAAAATTACAGTTGAAAATGATTACAAAAATTCTCTTTCTAAATTTGTTAAAAATTTTTCAATAATAAATAAACTGACAAGAAAAAGCCGTTTTAATAAAATAAAACAAACGCATGTTTACTGCAAAATATTGTAAAAAAGAAATATAAAACAATATTTTAAAGCTATATCTAATCACATCATGTTTTATATACATCATTTCTATAGAGGCAAAATTAGAGGCAGATTTAGAGACAAAAATTTCTCTATACCGGAAAATTTTTACAGAATAGAGAAATCTATAAAAATAACTCTATTATAGATTAAACGTCAACATCAATATATCAACACATCCGCCCTATTGAAATTTTTCTCTACAATTTACTAATTTTTGTCTCTCGTATAAACATAAACTAATTTAGTTAAAAAGAATAACAATTATTGGAAAAAGCTATTGAGTTTGAAAAGAACAGTTTCCGTAGCTCAAAATTATTAATTTGTTGCGACTCACCAAGTGCTTTGCAATCATTATCGATTTACTCTCCGAAGCATCTTATAGCAATAAGAATTATGGAATTAGTTAATCAATCAACTAATCAATGGTGTTTCTTATGAATTCCAGAATATTTTAATATAAGGGGTAACGAAAAAGTTGATAGATTAGCAAAGGAAGCTATCACAGATCATGTTATTAACAATTTTAAAATGTTATATAGAGATTTTGGTTCAGTTCTTAAAAGCAAAATAATAGAATCTTTAGAATTAAGAATGAATCGGTATTCCCCCTGATAATAAGCTAAAACAAATTAAAAATTTAATTTTTAAATGGAAAAACATAAATTCTCTAAATAGAAAAAACTCAATTATTATTACTAGATTTCGAATCGGACATATAAATTTTATCCACAAATATTTATTTGAAAATTTCTGGATAGCTTAAGGTCATATCTGTTCATGCGACAATATTTGTATAATTTATGTTAAACATATTTTCGACACGTGTTTACATTACAGTGATAATAGAAACCTTTTCAAGATAAATGGAATTTCAAAGATAAAAGAGGATAGTCAAGATTTTATAAAATTAAGTATTATAAAATTTGTAAATCTAATTTAAGTTAATATAAGAAAAAAAAGAAGAAAATTACTAATTTGGGCTTGTAAAACCTTTTTAGTGTTAAAAGCCCCTACAAAAATTAAATAAATTAATAATTGAAATGTATCGAAATGGTCTTGAAATTTTTATTTTAATATTATTTTATTTTACTTTTAATATTTAACTTTTATTTTATTTTTAATATTTTATTTTGTCAGTAGGCAGGTTTTTTTATCCATTTTTCTATTTTTCTTATACATCAACTTTGAATTGTATAATAAAAACTAGAGTATCTCTTAACTTCAAGTCAGTATTGTAAATATCCCCAATGTTGTATATCATCTTTTAAATTATGAATATTTGTTTTTTGTACATGCATTTTTTTAACGCACCGCCACATTAGATGTTTTTATATTTCATATTTGAATTTATATGTACATATATGTATTTATATATGTACATATAACACATAAATGTGGACTGGAAATTACACAGCCTTTCCTGTTCAGACGTGGCTGCAAATGTCGTAAGGGGAAATAAGTCTTACGATGTGTGTATGATTCAAATCCACACTCCCTCGGTGTTTACAGCGTATTTTATATGCTTTTACCCACTAGATCACCGAGGCCTCTAATTTATATGTATATTTAATATGAGATGATTTATATTATACTGTTTACATTTTAAATAAACAATAAAATTTTTAAAACCAAAATCAATATGTCTTCCTCTATAAATAACTATATAATATTATTAAATTTTAATTTTAAATAATTTATAGAAGCTAACTAAAGCTAAACTACTAAGTACATAACTAATTAATAATTATATAACGAATTTTTAATAATTAACCATTATCTAACCCCTATAATATTATCATTTTAAATATTTATAAAATTATTAAAAGTTTTTTTTTTTTTTTTATATAAAAAAATGAATTGAAAATATAAGGGTTTCATAAAACAAAATTCTATTGACACTAAACAAGACAAAATAGTTAATTGAGTTTTTTTTTTTAAATAAGAAATATTTGCCAACATTTTCAGAATTTAATCCTTCCATCTTATTTTTGGTTAAAAAAAAAGAATTTTCATTTAAGCATAAATAAGAATTAAATCAGACAACCCTTATATAAACTTAAAAAACTTTACAAAGGGTTAATTATTTTTTATTTATATTATAAATATATATATTTCTTTTTAATATAAATTGATTAAAATATTAAAAAAAAAAATAAATATCTTGACCCCTATATAATCCAATATGTATTCTATTTATTTGTATATAATATTTATTTATATAATAATATAAAATATATAAGTAAATAATTTGTTTCTGTTTATTAAATAAATCTTTATAAAAATCAAAATCAAAACAATTTAATATCAAAAAAAAAAAATAAACTTAAATTACTATAATGTTTTTTCTTGTTTTCCTAAATATATATTTTTATTTAATTTTTTTTTTCTATTTAATATTTTTTATATACAAAAATAATGAACCGACAATACACATAAATATTTAATTTTATTTTTACCCTGTCCTTTTTCAATGCCACTAACGAAAGAACAGCACAAATAAAGAATATAAAGTAGTAAAATGGGGAATAAAAAAAAAATAATATCAAAATAATTGATTTGTTTTTAGGATTTGATTAATTAAAACACAAATAAAATTAAAACACTTCTTTCAATTATTTGCCACTTTTTTTCTTCAATAAAAATCGCAGAAAGAAAAAACAAAATAATTAAAACCACTAAAATGAAGCATGAGTGTAGTGTTTATATGTGTCAACTCTAAAATTTTGTTTTTTTTTTTCTTTTCCTTTCCACTCCTATAACGAGCATAGGCCATCTAGCCCAGCCATATATTATTTATATTTGACTAAGCTTCAGTTTCTGAAATCATTAATTTCACTAAGTCGTTGATTAGTCAGCTGTAGCTAACTCTACTCAACTCTAAAATACCACCACGAATATAATAATATACGCTGTTTCTATAAAATTTAATCATCTTTTAGAAAATTTAAGATATTATCTAGAACTTAATTAAATACTGAGATATAATTATGAAAATATTGGAATTTTATGATAGTTACTCGATTCAGTCAACTTAAATTTTACAGAAGTTGTTTTTTAAATATCAAATTATGAGTATATCAATTTCACAGCTATCCGAACTTGTTGCATAAAATTAACCAAAGTTTGCTGCAAACTGAATAATACTAAACAAATTATATGGAAAAAATTAAAAACTAAATAAATACTTAACTTCTTTTAACAAAATCTAAAATACCCAGGTTACATAGACACTGAGTTATGCTTCTATAAAAATAGAAATTATATAGCACTAGACGAATAAAGTATTGCAGAAGTTTTTGGCATAAAATCTAACTTCACTTAACAAAATTTTAAATATACCTAGTTTAAATAGGAACGGAGTTATGATCTTATTAAAAAGAAGTTGTATAATACATACTCAAACTTGTCGGCCCAACTTGTCATATTTCCATAATGGTAAAAACTTCAATATCCTAACTTTATAATTTTTTTGGTCATCAACAGATTGGAATACTCGACTAAATTGATCAGAATTCAATCTTGAGCTAACTACCTTTAAATTGTCACAAACGTAATGACAATTTTATCCTTGACTTTTATATCCTTGAATTTTGTTTGTGCCCAAAGTAAAGTTTAAAATGAACACTTAGAGTATTAGCAGTTTTCTACACTAACTAACGTTTGTTGAAAATTTAAAGATTAAACGAATCAACAAATAGGCTTTTTAAAAACATTTTGGGTTTTTAAAAATATAAAAAGAGCATTATAGAATTAAAACTACTTTTGTAATCTATACTAATATATATATACATATATAATTTCAAAATTTGTGTTGGGCATTCCAAAATAAAAATAAATATGAAATAAAGCAAAAGAATTGAGATAGGAATTGGTTTATAGCGTCCTTTTTATTTAATTTTTTTTATTTAGGACATTGTACATTATCTATGAAAGCAAAAATTGTAAAGAATTGAAAATCATAGTGCTTGATAGTTTCATGAATATTAAGAACTAAAGAGCTTATCGCAAGAACGAGGTTATTATACATTTTGCTATTTGGCTATTTTAAATATGATTAAAAACCAAGTAAATTTTCTTTTTGGTTTGGGTAAAGGAACAAGTTTAATCCTTACTCATTTTAAAAAAATTTATTTAGAAAATAAACATTTTTCTTCATAGTACATATTACAATTTCTGGGTACATTTTCCAATTTGCAATTAAAATCGAAAGTCATTCAAAGGAACTGCACGAGTTTCCAGGGGGTTTTGTTGGAATTTAACCAACCAAAAGCATCCCATTTAAAACCAAACTTTAGGTTTATTCCTTTAATAGATATTGACATGAAAAGTTTTATTTTGTGAACAAGGATGTGGAAAGGATTAGGCTTTACTTTTGCCAGGGTTTTTGTTTAAATTTCCAACACTTCAACTATATTTAAAATGAAATTAAAAGTACAGTACATATATCATTCCTTTATCCAATACTAAATTTCAAAATTATGTATTAAATTAAAAAGTTTTTGTAAGCCACTGTAGTCGCGTAAAAATAAGAAAAAGAAAGAAATAAATAAAACTCTTACAAAAATAAATATCATTATTTCAAAAATAAAAAAAAAAAGAAATTCTTATCTTCTTTTCTTTTAAATTAATTTTGCAAAATTTTTACTTATAAAAAACTCATTTTTTTCGGGTTGAGATTTTTCTTTTCCTAATATTCTGTCTAATACCATCTCTTATTTTTATTTTATTTTTAAATTTTTTCATTTTATTTTCTTATTCACATTTTTTCTATTATGATTAATTTTCTTCCCCTTCTTAGTAATTAAAACCATAAATTTAAAAAGAAAAACACTGAATAAGTAAAATCCTCTCGTTAATTTGTTCATTTGATACTAATAAAGGCAGCAGTCCCGTATACCAACTTTAACAACAACAACATTTTTTTTTTTATACAATTTAATAGTTTTTTTTTTGGTTTTCTAATGATCATTCCATTCTACCATATTCAATCACTAGAAATAAAAGTACAGACAACAAATTTAAATCTATCAATTTAATTCTTAGAAGAAAAATTGTCCTATATAAATTGTCCTATTATACTTTTTACACCATACTTTTGATTATTTTTGAAAAAGTTAATGGTGTTGGTTGAAATGATATGACATCAACACCACAACAAAATCTAATTAATTTTACTTACCTGTTTTTCATTTTTGGCACATTTCCAAAAAAATATTTAATAAATGTGCTTATTAGTTTCACTGTGTCCGTCTGTCCGCCCGTCTGCTTACAAAACTTTTACACCGTTTAAGATAGAGAAAAAAAATGTTAACCATCAATAGGTCTCATAACAAAATTAATATTGAAGAACAATTTTTTCATGTAACCCCATCAATTACAAAGCTACAATACCTCCAAATTTGAAAAAGCCCTATTTTTAAATGAGTATATCTCATGTTCTACTTAAAATTTCAATCTGAAAACGCCATTCGATAGGAATTTTCTTTATCTTTGTTTCAATATCAAAATTATACAATTTTTTTAAATTTAGTATTTAAATTTACCGTTATGTGAAAACCAAATTTTGCATGATATTTATTTTTTTATAACTCCCGCATTTTTTTGGATAGAAATTTGTAATTTTGAGAGAAGAAAGAACTTGTAGAGTATATTAGTATAAGTTTCCTTAGAAAATTTTTTCTACCAGTCTCTGTTAAGAGCTATTATGGCTCAAAAATTTAAAATATGTTTTTTTTTAAGTTACAGATACCCCTGTACAAATTTTTCTTACGCAAAACATACAATTTAAAGTTTCAGAAATATATTTTTACGTGTGTTAACATTTTTTTTTTAGTTATATAGGGTTCCGGACTTACAACCCCTCAATTTTGCAAAAAAAGACCTATTTTCACATTTTTTCTTATATAAAATTTTCAAATTTTGGTGCAAGTCAAAATTCGAAACAGTTTGTATTATCTTTTGGAAATGTGCACTTTAAAACCGTTGGGTTACATTCTGCTTTGTTTCTTCTTTATTTTAGTCTGTTTATTTTGATTTTTATAAGGACTATAATTTCTTTTCCACCTTTACATAAAACAAAAAATGTAAAAAAATGTTTATTTGTTGTGTTTTTTATTTATTTTTCGTTTTATTTTTTTGGCTCATTATTCATTTTTACTTCTTTTTGTTTTTTATAAATTAATTCCACAGTTCCTTATTCTTAAACTATATTTTACATAGATGAGCGACAACAAGAGTTGATGTAATAAAAAAGTCATAAAAACAGAAGAAATTTCTGTTCATTTTGTTATGTGCTATCAAAAATTTTTTCGCCCAAACTACAAAAAAAAAAAACGGAGGATAAAAGCAATAAAAAAAAATTCTTTTACCCAAATGTGTAATTATAAAGGCTAAAAATTATTAAAGGTGATTTTAAAAAAATGTTAAGTTTCATTAAGTTTTTGTAAATGAAAACATAACAAACTTATTACATTGGACATGCACAAAGTCTTCAGACTTTAAACTATTTAATGTAGGTAATCGATATATGTAAGAACATCATGTGGGTAATCGATATAACATCAAAATTATTTCATTATTTAACGTAATAACCCTATAACAAATTCTATTAAGTGTAAAAATAAGAAAGTCTGAAGGATTTTTAAGCATGACATTCATGATATTATAACAAGAAAGTCACGTTATTACAAAAATGGGTAGGTGGGTAGCTACGAATTATCGCAATACACTAGCCAGGAGTGGAAAGAGCACGAGTCCTAACGCACTAAGCATCACTTTCCTTTTTTGACAAAATCTGGTTAGAGGAAACTAAGTGTATGGAGTTAAAATTAATTTCTTTTAAATTGACAACTTGTATAATTTTGTGCAATAAATTTTGGAATTCATTTGTTATTGTTCCTTTGAAAATATTTAAAATTATACCTTATTATAAAATAATGTTTATTTGCTTATTTTACCGAAAACTTTATTTAAAATTCCTTTATAAAGAAAAAATAAATATAATATAAAAATTATTTAATGCATATGATTTGATTTTACACCTCCTCTATTTCCTTAATTATATGATATATGAATGCAAGCTTGAAATAAAATTTTTAAAAGTTTTCATAAATCAAAAACACTATAATATAAATGAAAAATCTGAATTAAAGCAAAACAGTCAAAATTGAAATTGTATCTTTGATAATTAAATTAAATAAATATGTATAATTTTAAAAATATTAAAATAAAACAATAAAAATCTTAAAGGAATGTAAATTGCAACTTAACTGCAAATAAGAATCTTTTTTTTTTTATTAACTTTAATTATGGATGAGAGTTGGTTTTGCAAATTATACAACCGATTTTACAACTATTGCCTTTCTTTTTTATTTAAATAACAAATAATGTTATATTAAGAGGCATAATAAATACGAATTTTTATAAAAACTAAGTACAAATTTTTTTTTTGTTCTTTATTCCAAAATGAATTTAATCGTATTTTCATTTTGTTCTTAATTTCATAATCAATTTTAAATATAAAATGGAACGTCCTATAAAGAAAATGTATGCATATTTCTGTACCATTAAAAAAAATCAAAACCTTGTTATTAATTAAGTTTACGAGGGTTAATCGTATTTTATAAATTTTTAAAACACATAAATTTTCATAACAATTCTGTTTAGAGCACAGTTTTTTTTATGTTAAAAATGACAGTCCATATTTTATAAAGTCGTCCAATAAATGAAAACATTTTAAGGTTTCATTTTAATGTTATCATACAATTTCATGATTCTCTCGTTGCATAATTCCAAAAACACGATATGAATTTAGGAATACCCAGAAAAGGAAACCACAAAAATAATGGTCAGTTTAAAAATATCGAAACTGTGTCCCTGTGAATATTTAATTTAGAATGCTAAAATCAAGGCAAAGAAAAATTAAATCTAAAACAGGAAAGAGAATCCCTAAATTTTATTTCATTCTCATGTTATTTAAACAAAAAAAAAAATTTAATTAGTGAAGAAAAAATGAAAACTGTAGCATTTTAATATTTTTCGTGCCTTTTCAACAATGAAAATGAAATATGATTTAATTATTCAAGTATTTTTAAACCAGGAGTGGGAACAAAAATTAAGGGTTTATTAAAACAAAAAAAAAAAAAATGTAAAATAAAAACCCGCCTAAATATATGCAATATTTTGAATAAATTATAATGTACAAACTTTTAAAGCGCGCCTCGTTGGCGTAGTGGTTAGAACGCGACTGTTTAACCAAGAGAAAGCTGGTTCTAAACCTGCAGATGTAGCAAGTTTTTTTCAATTAAAATGAAAATTACTAAAGAAGAGGTTTTCTTAACAATTACTCCTTGTTTCCTAGTAATATATAATATATATGAATTTTTAACAGAGCATGCAACAAGAACAATTGTAGACGTTTTAAATTAACAAAGAAAATAAATTGAATCTTAATTAAATATACATATTTCTAAAATATTTTGTAAATTTCAAATCCTTTTTTGTTATTAAACATAAACAAGGTAGAATGTAAACCAACGGTTTTTAAAAGCGCACATTTCCAAAACTCAATACAAACTGTTTAGAAGTGTGACTTACACAAAAATTTGAAAATTTCATGTAATAAGAAAAAATGTGAAAATAGGACATTTTTGAAATTTTGAGGGGCCGTAAGTCCGGAATCCTATATAACTAAGAAAAGCCGTTAACACACGTAAAAATATATTATTAAACCTTTAATTTTCATGTCTTGCCGAAGAAAAATTTGTACAGGTGCCTAAGTTACAGGTGTCTAAAAATAGCAAATTTTCAATTTTTGAGGCGTAATAACTCTTAAAGAGGGGGTGTTACCAAAAAATTTTCTGAGGAAAGTTATACTAATTCTAAAAGTTCTTTCTTGTCTCAAAATTTCAGGTTCCTATCTAAAGGGGTGCCGGAGTTATGAAAAAAGAAATTTCATGCAAAATGTGGTTTTCACATAACGGTAAATTTAAATAGTAAATTACAAAATATTACATAACTTTGATATTGTTTTATGTAGATAATAAAATTTTCGATCTTCTGGCGGTTTTAGATTGCAAAATTATTCCGCAGAGCCCGAGATATATACATTTGAAAATGGGGCTTTTTCGCAATTTTGAAGAGCTGCAACTTTGGAGCCCTTTACAATTAAAATAAACCTTTAACACATGTAAGAATATATTAGTGTAGCTTTAATTTTTATATCTTGCAGAAGTAAAATATGTATAGGTTCCTAAGTTACAGGTGTTTAAAAATAGCAAATTTTCAATTTTTAAGCTCTAATAGCTCATAAACAGGGGGTGGTCCGAAAAAATTTTCTGAGCAAACTTATACTAATTCTAAAAGTTCTATCTTGCCTCAAAATTTCAAGCTTCTATCTAGAAGCATGCCGGAGTTATGAAAGTAGAAAAATCATGCAAAATTTGGTTTTCACATAACGGTAAATTTAAATACTAAATTTAAAAAAATTGTAAAATTTTGATATTAATTTACAAAGATAAAAGAAATACCTGTCGAATGACGTTTTCAGATTGAAAAAATCTTAAGCAGAACATAAGATATATGCATTTAAAAATAGGGCTTTTTCAAAGTTTGAGGGGCTGTAGCTCCGTAATGAGGGGGGCTACATGAAAAAGTTGTTCCACAAAATTATTTTTTTTATGAGACCTACCTATGGTTAAAATGTTTTTTCGCTATCTTTAACGGTGTAGAAGTTTTGTAAACAGACGGACGGACGGACGGACAGAGTGAAACTAATAAGCACATTTTTTCAAAATTTTTTTGGAAATGTGCTAAAAAAATCAGCACACAAAAATTAATTAATTATGGAAATTTTTTGTTTTCCTTTTATATTACAAAATTAATGAATTATTTATTGCAAGTAATTTTAAACTATATAATTATATACATTTTTTATTTTTTTTACAGGGTTTAATGGTTGCGATATTATTTTGCTTTTGCAATGGCGAAGTTGTGGCTCAAGTGAAACGAAAATGGCGTAATATGTTCTTTAGTAATCGACCGCGATCAAATTCATATACAGCTACTCAGGTCTCGGTAAGAACTTTGCTGGAAATTTTTATGTCAAAAAAAAAAAAAAAATTAAAATTAAAAATACAATCAAAAAAATTGATGAACATTTTTTTAAAGCTTGCATTAACAAAAAAAAAAAATGTTAAAAATTTACTTATTAAAAGAATATTTCACTTAATTATGTTAATTTTGGGCAATATTAAAATTTTTAAATTAATATTTCATTTAATATTTAACTAAATTATTTATATTTTTTTTATACTAAAATTTTTTAATATTGATTAAAAGTATATATGTATAACAAAATCTACATATATTATGATTTATATTATGACATTTTGTTGGAATGTTTTATTTACAAAAGATTTCTTGAATGTGTAATTTAAAAAAGCAAAATAAAACTCAAAAAAAAAAATAGGGACGAAGATATTGCGGAAAAATTAATAAAATTTTTACTAATTCTATTCAAAATACTATCTATTGTTTTGTTTTGTTAATTTATAGATATTAAATTTAAAAGATCTTAAATTAAAATATCATCTATAAAACAAATTTTTTTTTTTAGAAATTAAGTTTATGTAATAAATGAGGAAATTTAATTTAGGGAATGACTGTAGAAGATTATTTATTATATCAAAATAGATTTATTTTAAAATTTATAATGTGAAAAATATTTTCTTCTTACAAATATGCTTCAAAATCCTTTAAAATTTTCAAATTAATGCCAAGTTTATTAAATTACGAAAAGGACGTTAAATTTTTGTACCATATTTTATAAGAGTTCTTAATTGGTTTTTTATCATTTTTATTTTTATGCATTTATATAATTTCAAAAATTCATTTCAGAATTTTTCACTAACATAATAACATGGTAGAACAGTTTTATAAAAAATCAATTGATTTACCGAATTTTAGAAAGATAAATTTCTTGTTAATTTAATTTGTATCATATTAAAATTTCATATTTTTATTAAAAATTAATCACAAAAATATTTTTTACATTTATTTCTACATAATATTTTCTATTTTAGATTTGTTTTTATGATCTGTTGAAAACTCATCCATAATTTATTCAATTTTTATTACAAAGTTTACTACTTTTAAAATCATTTTTTTAATATTACAATATTATTTTAAAAAATATTTTTAATATTATAGATAATCTATACACATTTACAATATAAATGACAATAATCAATCAAGAAAAAATATTATTATTAAAAGTAAATTGGTGTTTTCATATGAAAAAAGAAATAAATTGGAAAATTTACATAATAGATTGTCAAGAAAATAAATGAAAAGTAATATATTGTTTAGTGGTTATTTATAATATTGTATATTACATAGTTTTCATCCTTATTTTTTTTTTTTTTTTTTTTGGTTTTTTAAATACTATCATATTATATAATACTATGTGTTGAAAATATGATCCTTTTAAACTATAACAATTTCAACAGTGCTTTCACAATGTTATTACCAATCCATTTCTATAGATACATAAATATCTTTTTTATAAAATATCAAAATTTTAAAATAAAAAAAAATTTTTTTATATATTTTTAAATTAAAATTTTTTTTCTTCTGTTGAAATAAATTTTAAAATTAATTCAGCTGGAAACAAAAGTAATTTCAAATTAAAGAAGAAAATAAACTTTTTCAACAAACTAAAAAAAAAAAATTGTCATAAGTTGTTTTTTTTTTCACTAACCCTTACTTATTTATTTGTATCTTACAGCTTTAGGAATTCCTCAAAAAAATTCTTTTTTTTTTTTTAAATATTTATTTTTAACAAATAATTGTCGGTCTGATACGATTATCTTTAAAAATTCTTGAAATCATTTTCTTGTAATCTAAGCATAAAAAGATATTTCTCATAAATATTTTCTCAACAAAATAAAACAAAAAAACAAAATATATAAATAATATTATAAATATTTATCTTAAAGATATCATCCAGAAATATTTACTAAGGATTAATATCAGACAAAATATTTTTGTATACAAATAAAATATTAAAAACATTAAAAACAAAATGAAGAAAGAAAATGACGAAAAATATGTATAAATAACATATAGGGTGTCCGGAACTCAAATGTCACAAAGAACGGAGGTGATAGAGAAGTTCATAACAAACAAAAAATTGTACTGTTATATTGATATTTTTCACTGTTTTTTCTAAAATTACTGTAATTTTTTAATAAAAAACCGTTATTGTGATGTATCAATTTTATTTCATTTTCAAAATCAACTATTTCTCAACTTCAATTTAAGTTCATACATTTTTGTCTTATCTTTTACCGTTTTTAAGATAATTCTAAATATCTAAATATAACCATATGCTTAATTGAAATTTTGTTAAATAAATTATTTTTCCATACTGTTACATAAAAATAATATAATTACTTGGTAAGTAAGAAAATTGATACATTAATAACGGTTTTTTATGCAAAAAGTACAGTTATTTTATAAAAATAGTGAGAAATATTAATATTTTTCGTATTTAAAACCGTGTAACTCTTCAACTATTAAAGATAAATAAAAGTTTGAATATTAGTGTTAAAGCCCATAACTTCAGCTACTTAAACGAATCTTCTATGTTATGTACAGCGGCAAAGATGTTGTTATTTATTTAAAAATTGAATGAAAATACTTTGAAGAGCATTATCTCGGAAACCGGTAGAAATAGACCCCTTCTCCAGAACAATTTTTTTGTTTGTTATGAACTTCTCTATCATCTCTATTCTTCGTGACCTTTGAGTGGCGGACACCCTGTATATGTATAGAACTACATTTTAGTGTTTTAATTTTATTGGTTGACACAGATATAATTTCTAATATTATTCTTTATATTAATATCAAGTACATTTATTTGCATTATATTATTGTTCAAAAATTCATAAAAAATGACTAAATAACATGTTAAAATAATGATTACATTAACAAAAATTCATTCAATCAATTTTGATTAGTTTGATATTATTTATTCCAAAATGATTGGAAATTACAACTTTTACTTGTTTCTACTTTATATATGGAACTTCTATACTAAATATTTCCAACAATTTTAGGCTTATGTAAAAATTTACTTTCGAGCTCATGTCAACATTAAGATTTAGGCATGTAGACTCGTGCATATTTCTTTTTGTAATTCATGGAAAAAATTTATTCAAGTTAAGAATTTAATTTTTATTTTATTACAAAATATATTCCAAACCATGTTAACACAGATAATTTATTCTAAATATAAACTAAAATTGAAAATACAAATAATTGCTATTGATTTAATATAATATTTGGTTTAGAAACATTTAAATGACAACATTCATTTAACTCTTAATAAATTATTTCGAATCTCGTTTAATAGATCTGGCAATCCTTTCGAAACGTTTATAAATAGTAGTATCATTTTAGTATCTTTTCTCAGATAGAAATTTTAAAATTTTCTTTATATGTTTAAAGTTACAAAATTACATACATAGGTATGTATATATACGGAGGTTTTTAATGAAAATTGTCGTCAAATTTTAAATAGTATTTTTAAAATATCCTTCATATAAAATTAAAGATTTCTCTGTTTTAAATTTTTATTAAATGGTGTTCTTAAAATTTGATTTAACAATTTGTGTTTAATGGTTTTGTCTTTCGTTCATTGTTTTTTTTTTTTTGCCCTCTAAAATAGCCATAAGGGTCATTATTATTTTGATGTTTTAAAAAGAACCAGACAAATTAAATTCAAGTCATTAAATAATATTTGGTATATATTTTGTTCCACATACAAGCTGTTGTCTGGTGTCTCCAAAAAGCAAAAATAAAAAAAAACATACAAAAATAAATAAATAAAATAATATAAATCCCTATATTTAATGTGAATACCTTTAGGGAATCCACTTGATTTTATTGTCATATTGTATCGGAATTTTAAACAGCAGGATTGTGTTAATAGCTTTTTAATATTTAAACAAAAAAACAAACATCCAACATTTTAAATGTTACAAAGAGAATAAAACATAAAAGTTTTTATTTTTAGATTTTTTTATTATCGTAACATTATAATATGCATATATAATCGTAGAAGAGGTCATAAAAATTGATTATCCTAAAAGTATGCAAAACTAAGTCATTAATAATATAAAATTAAAATATTATCAAAATATGTTAGTAGTTTAATGATTTTGTAAAAATTAAAAGTAAAAATACATTTTGAAATATAAAATTTTTTAGAAACTAAAAGTTTAAAATAACTATAAACTGGACTTTACTCTTGCAAAATAATAAGTTAGAATATAAATTAGATTTTGTTGCCATAGCTTTTTTTTTTAAGGTAGAAGTTTCTTTAATAAATTAGCTAATATATAATTAAGTTTCAGGTTTATCATAGTTATGCCAATTGGTAGTTAATTCTATAAAATAGTTCCTATAAATAAAAGAATTAAATTTCAAGAAAGAATAAAACTGCAACAAAATTTCATATAATTCGATATTTTTTTTTTTTTATGCATTTGTCTGCCACATAAATGTGGACAGGAAATTACACAGCCTTTCCTTTTCAGGAGTGGCTGTAAATTTTGTAAGGAAGAATAACTCTTACGACGTATGTTGGATTCGAACCCACACTCTCTCTGTGTTTACAGCGTATTTTATGCG
Organism: Poecilobothrus nobilitatus; assembly: GCA_947095535.1. Classification (NCBI taxonomy): domain Eukaryota; kingdom Metazoa; phylum Arthropoda; class Insecta; order Diptera; family Dolichopodidae; genus Poecilobothrus; species Poecilobothrus nobilitatus. The sequence goes on from OX352773.1 coordinate 191,852,955, forward strand.
CTCTTACCCTCTAGGCCACCGAGGCCTCATAATTTAATTTTATATAATTTAATATTTTTAATAAAACTACAAAATAATATTTGCTCAAATTTAACAATATTTTATTAACTATTCCATTTTATTACTTTTACAAAATTGTTTGCATTTATTGTTAATATTTATTAAATTTTGCCAAAAATCTTATTTTCTATTTTTTTATTATTTATTTATTTAACTAAATTAAAAATAATGTTGCTTTGCTTTTATAAAAGTGTTAATTTTTAAGAGCTATAATAATGATCCAAAGCCATATGTAACGCAGTAGTGTATATAAAAATTGTACATAATTGTCATTTAAAGAAGGACAAAATCTATTTAAATAATAAAAGAATTTTTTTTCTTAGAGAATATATTACAGAATGATTGGTATGCAGGATAATTATTTTTTAAGAAATAAAGATAGCAGTCAAACAATGACAACCAATACAACAAATATTGATCATCCTTTACCAACATTATATAACTCTACAACTGTTAATAATATAATAGATGTTCCTTTATGAAAATAAATATAATGAAAAAGAAAAAACCGTAAATTGAATAATTAAGTTTAAAATGGTTTAGGGTTAATTTAAAAAAAAATTTATATATTACCGTATAGGTAAGTGAGTCGTTTTATAATTTCAGTGTTTTTCCCTTCATATTTAATTAACAACATTTTTATTTTTGTTTTATTATAAATGATTTTTTTTTTAATGGAAAAACTGAAATTATGTTGTGATACTAATTTTACTAATTCAAATAGTTTAAATAATTCACTTCTCCCGCTTTATTAATTATATCCATCTTAAAAATTGCGCAAACAAATAAATTGCAAATTTCAAGAAAAAGGCCTACAAAAAATTATACCATAGTCAAAATCTTATAATAATCCTTTTAAAACCCATTTTCTTAAAATTTATTTTCAAAATATTTAAATTTATTTATAAATAATCAAGAATGTTAAACTTAAATAAAGAAATTTGTAGGGTTTACATATTATTCAAATATATCTATATCTATACATTGGATTTTCCCAAAAGAAAAAAAAATTTTCTTTTTTTAAATTTCTTAAAACGTTTCAACATAAAACATAATATAAAAAAAAAAAACATTTTTTACTAGTGTTATGATAATAATAAAGTTTTAATAATTAAATATTTAAAACAAAAAAAAAAGAAAATGTGCTCAAACTTTAATAAAACAAAGAGGATTACAATTTTTTTTTTTTTTTTAAATATGTCCTTTATTGTACCTCTTATATGTTTCTTTTAATTAGTTTAGTAATGAGCTTATATAATAACCAGTATACCTACAGATTAAAAAAAAAAAATATTTTTTTTTAAAATCATTATTATTTATTATTTATAAAAAATTTAAAAATACATTGTCCTGTTTCCTGTAGTAAGGATATCCATTCATAATAAAATAAAAAAAATACTTTTATTCTTAATTTTAATCTTTTTGTATCCTCTTATATTGTACCACGTTTATTATCTACATACCTTGTTGATTTTCTAATAATTTAAATCTCAAAATTCATATAACAAAAACAAATTAAAATTTAGTTATTTAAATAATGTACATTATACATAATGTACATATGTACATTACACATAATACATAATATAAAAAGAAAATTTAATTTTATATGACATAAAAGTAAATGTAAGAGGAAAAAAATAATAGCTAAAAGTAATTAAAAGATATTATAGTATTACTTTAGTATTTTTACAAGTTTTATTAAGGATTAAATTTTTTTTTTTATATGTGTACTGCAAAAAAAAATTATTAAAATACTTGTAATGTATTAAAAAAGATTACAGTAATTATTTAAATTATAATTTAAAATGATTATGTCAGCAGATTTTTGTGTTTTTTCTTTTTTTGTCTTTTAGGCAAAATAAATTTTTATTCCCGGTTCAAAAATTATCAATTTACAAGTTTGGAATCTAGGTAGCACATTTTAAATGTACTACTTAGATACTCTTCTAGATACTCTGATATTTTGATTTCATATTATTTTAATATTAGACTTGCAACGTTATTCCTTTCCTTTCACATTAGAGCAGGACACAGTAGCAGCATAATGATTTTCTATAGGAAACGGCTATGAAACGAAATGGAAATCTCTTCGAAAACAAATGCACAGATGATTATACTAATCCTATTAGAAAAGCAATTTTTTATTTTTGCAAGATTAGAGTTTGAAATTTTTTTTTTATACCTAGTTTATACCTGGAAAATTTGTATGCTTTGAAAAACTGTATACATAACTGGATACATAAAAAAAACTGTTTGTTTTTTGAATGTATAATAACTAAATAGTACTTTGTAGTAAATAGTAAATCCAGCCAATGGTGTAGTAATTGAGTGAGTGAGTAGATGGCGTAGAACTAAATAAACGCCTAGTATTGTACAATAACAACAGCCGAGTAATCAACGGCTTAGTGAAATAATAATTTCAGAAACTGGAGCTTAGTCAAATATGAATAATAAATGACTTAGTAGATGCGTTATGCTCCTTATAGGAGTGGCAAAAAAAAAAAACTAGTATGTACTTTGTAGATTGGATAGCTTTTGTTTAAGGGTGAATGGTTAAATATAATACTATAAAGTAGTAAATAATTATAAAATATAGTGAGGGAAAAAAAATAGGTAACCGATTTTTTTAAAATAACAATTGAAAATTAAAATGTTGAATCATTTAATTTTCTTAATGTTGAAAAATTTAATCATTTAATTAATTAAAATGTTCAATCTAACATAAAGCTACGATTTGTTAAATAAATCTATCCATAATGTCAGATTTGATGTTGTCAGTTCGATCATTCAATTTGAAATATGAATAAAACACACTAACACATTTAAAAACAAAAAATAAATGTGATGTAAAAAAAACCTAATGTGAAAGTTGAACTGTCAAACTGCTAACAAAATCAAACAGCGTTCTGCTCTAATGTAAAAAACTCCCGGTAGATGTGTACTGTTTTTCTGTTTTTTAGTTTATAATATTTTTTATAAAAAATTTTTTTAACTATACGCATTTCGAATGTTTCCAAAAGTTGTTCAACGGAATTGATCAATAATCACTTTAAAAAAAATCACATCTTTACTAATGATTTGACTGGCAAAAAGAAATTATTAAATTTAATCTGTGTGCTACTTAAGCTCAAACATTAATAAAAAAAAAAAAGCAAAACAACATTGTATATTAATTTATTTAAATAATACCAAAAATATTTAATTATAAATTTATTTGTTATCATCATTTATTAAATTTGAATTGGAATGTTTTTAAAAGTTTTTGTTATACATTTTTTTTTTAAATTTTCTATAAATTTATTATAAACTTTTAATCAGTAATATAAAAATTTTATATTACATTCTTAAATTTTTTTTTTTCTTTTCTATAACAAAAAAAAAATTTTTTTTTCTTCAAATTTTCTTCAAAATTTTAATAAGAATGCAACAATTTTTTGTTTTTTTTTAAATATTAATATATCATCTTTGTAAATAGAATCTTTTTTACAAAATATTTTAAAAATTTAAAACGAATGAAAATAAAATTAATAAATAAAATTTTCAAAAAAAAAAAACTTTAACAATTTCCGCAAAGTAAAAAAAAAAAACTTTTATTTTATATCGAATTTTATTAAAATATTTTTTAATTAAATTATATAATACATATTTATATATATATTTTTTTTTTTTTTTTTGTTTTAATTTTTTTTATTTCATTTATTAACATTGTAATATTTATATGTAAATTACTTGTACATTTTTATATTCATTTGACTATATAAAATTATTCTTGCACCTTAACATGTACATTACTTAAATATTTACACTTAACAATTGTTTATAAGCACTTTTAAACATTATTACATTATTGTTATTTATATTTTCATTTTTTTTTTTTTGTTGTTAAGTTCTGTTTTTGAACATCACCATCATTAAAAGTCATTTGAATTTTTTAAATCTAATATTATTTTCTCTTTTAACTATCATAAATATCTATTCTTCTTTTTATATATGTATATATACTTTTATTATTATATACTTATTATTACAATCTATTATTACATGATAAGCATTCCTAACCTCAAACAAATCGTTTTATTTCATTTTATTTATTTATTTTTTTTTCTAATGTTTTCTTTCTTTACTTTTGTTTTTTACTTTTAATAGTACATATTTTACTTTCCGTTATTCACTTACTTCTCCATAAAACTTTTATTTCTCTACAATTAATCTGTATCCTGTCTTTTTCGTGGTACAGAATTTTATAGAAAAAGAAACATTAAAAAGAAAATTGCAGGAACAACAAAAATAACAACATTATAACAACAAACTTTTTTTCTATTTCATTTTCTTTTTTAACTTATTACTTTTCTTTTTAAAAACAAAAAACAAAAAAAAATATTATGAAAAATAGCCGTTTTTTTTTTTATTTTTTATTTACAGTTTGTACGTTGTGGACCGCCAATGCCTGGTGAAGAAAAAGTTTGACTAAACGATTTTTCTGGCCGTAAATCCAGCCGTCATAAACTTTCATTATCAGCTCGTTGTAATAGTATAAGTGGGGCCTCTAATGTAGGTGGAAGTAGTGGTATTGGTTTTAATTCTAATAATTGTACATCGAATAAATCTGGTAGAAAAAAAAGTTTTATTGGTAGTGCAAGAATGATGTTAAGACGTAAAACAATTGATAATTCAAAATTTCATCATCATCATCATCATCATTATCAAAATCCATACGATCAAAATAATCATCATAATTTTAATCACAACGAAGATGATTCAGATTTAGATCATTTACAACATCATCAACCATTAATTGAAGAAGTTTTATTAGTTGAAGCGGCTGAAAAACAACAACCAGATATAAATATAATAAATTCCTGTAAAGATCCAGCTAACAGTTTATTATTAATATCAACTACTGTTACAACAGTAAATAATTCATCACCTTCTACTGTTATAACAACAGTAACAGGTAGTGGAACAACAACAACAATATCACCAATAACAACAACATATAATATTGATAATCATAAAAATACAGTAAATTCTTTAACAAATAGTACCGTTAAAATTGATAATATTAAAAATGGTTGTATGACGACTATGACGACGACGACGCCACCTAATAATGTGACAATTACGATGACTACGACGACAACAACACCTAGTATATTAAGTAATAAATTAAATAATAATAATTTTAATGATAGCCATACTTTAACTATAAATAATGATGATAAAATTATGACTACTACTGATGAGACATTGTAAATATTTTTTTATTAAAATTTTAAAATTACAAAAAAAAAAATTAAAATGTAAATTTTTTTTTTTTATTATATTTAGAAAATTTAAAGAGACAGTGGGTAAAAATTAAATAAAACTTTGTAAATAATTAAATCTTTATACATTTTAATAATAATATTGTTTAAATGTCATTGAAAGTAAAATTCTTCGGTGACAGCTTCATTTTACATGTGAATGATGTGATAAAAAAAAAGAAAAAAAAAAAAACAAAAAGTTAAAAAAAAAAAAGTAAATATAAAGAAATTTTTTGATATTAAAGCAAAAATCGCTTTTTAGATAATAAAAAGAAAATAGGTAATAAAATAATATATAAATATTTAATATTATTTTAATTAAATTTTTTTTTTTTATTGTTTTTTATTTATTTTATTTAGCTATTTTGTTATATTATGAGTCTTCCAGAACTATTTTAAGCAAAACATAAATATCATTTGATTTTACTTTTTTACAAATAAAAATTCTTCAGAAACATTCTATTAAAGTGCCATTTTGTTAAAAAATAATGTTTTTTTTTTTTTTTTTATAATTAAAAGTTTCTTTTCTTTTCAAAGAAAATCATATTATCATTATATCAACAATATTTTTCATTTAAATTTCAGTTCTAAAATTCTAACTAAATTTCAGTTCTAATCACTAACTTGTTCTTCTGTATTGCATTATTGATTTTTTTAATTATTTAGGAAATTCTTATACATATATCCTTCAACTTAAGAATTTTGGAGCAAAATTTAACACCTTCTTTAGAATATCTTTAAAAATGTTTTACGACTTTCCAAAATTATAGTTTATTTTATTTTATTAAATAAATAAACTTACTGGGTTCACCGGTGTAAGTTAAAACGGTGAGCCGACGTATTTGTTTTTAAGCGTACAGGATGGAAGAATATTCTTTGATCCCATGTAAATATATTTAGCGAAATAACATTTAATATATAAATTTCATATATACGACATTTTTTACGAGTTTTTTTTTAATCTTCTTAACTTTGAACTTTTAATCTACTTTTTTATTAAATCATAAGAGGCAACTATTAAATGAATATTACTATGTATTATATTTTATTATGTTTTAAATTGAAATCTTTAAATATTTCTAGCAAGTTTAAAACTATACTTACAAAATAAAATAAAAAATTTAAATTTTATACAAAAATTTAAAGATTTTAATTATAATAACAACAAGTATTTTTAAAAGGTTTTCAAAAAAGCACATTCAAAAAAGTACACAAAATTAAAAAATATTCGATGATAAGTTTTGGATAAAGAATACATAGGTATATTGAAAAATAAAATTATAATAATAAAAAAATTGAAAAAAATCGCTAGAAAAATTAAGAAAAGTCAAGTCACAGTTTCGCCAATTTTAAGTTAACCCCCTACATTATTAAGAAAAGTTGTTAACAGAAATAAAAATACAATGTTAAAGCTTTAGCTTTTATATATATTTCAAAATAAATTTGAACAGGTGATTTAAAATAGGGAATTTTCAGATTTTTATCCCTTACAACTCCTAAACGGAGGGCGACACAAAGATATTTTCTGAAATGCCTCATTTACAAATATGTCATTTACAAATTTCTAACTAGGTACTCTAAAAATTTCAAGTTTCTAACTTAAACCGTTTAAAAGATAGAAGGTCAAAAATTTTGCAAAAATTGAGTTTTACATAACGGTAAATTAAAATACTGTATGGCATAACTATATATTTACTTTACATATATTTAGAAAGCTTATAAAAATAGTTATTAGTGTTGAGTGTTTCCAGATTGAATATATAACAATTTATACATAGGGCTTTTTGAAACTTTCGGGAGGGCTGGCACGAGTGTGGTTAAAGAAAACAGTTGTTTCACAAAATTAATTTTTTTTTGCGATACTTATCCATATAGTTTAAATTTTATTGCTTTATTTTATTAGAGTTCTGTAAACACCCAAACAGACAGATAAGCGGGCATACGAACCCAGTGAAACTAATAGGCACATTTTATTTTCATTTTTTTTTTAAAATGTGCTAAATACCTTCTCATTATTTAACATTTTATATTATACATGATTAATTATTTTGTAAAAATATAAAAAAAAATTTAGATGTTTACAAAAGGATTAAAAAACATACATAAAAACAAATTATGTGTAAAATACAATATTTATTAACTAAAATTAATTAACAGAGAAAAAATAATATAATCATCTATAGTCCGTGTTAATTTAAAAATAACATAAAGTTAACATAACATTAGAGAATAAAAATTATTCCCATATGATTAATATTTTACTTTTACACATACACTAAAACAAAAACGAAAAAAACCAACCTACTCGATAAAATTTATTTAAAACAAAAAAAAATTACATGAAAAGGATAAGTTAAAGAAAAATAATCCTAATATTAATAAATTATTGTAAATTAAATGAATATTTTCTCTTTGAAAATGATGGAAAAACTTAATGTACACCAATATATTTTTCCCCTATTTTAAATTTGCTCATAAAATGAAAAAAACTCAAATTGCAATAATTTTATATTATTCTTTTATACTATTAATTATATTATTTTTCTTTTTTAAATAGTTTACAAGCTTTAAAAAAAATAAAAATTAAAAAAAAAAACTTTTTAAATAATTCTTTTAATATCTTTACTATTAACATTATTATCATTATTGCATGTACAGAAAATTCAATTAAAAGAAAAACAAAAAAAAAGAAAAACAAAAAAGAAAAAATAGGAATTTCAATTAAATTGAAATTATTGCAATTTATTGCTGCAACAAAATCCATACAAATTGCAAAAAGAATTTTATCAATAAAAATAAGAAAAATCATTAAAACAAAATGGTACAAATTGAAATCTTTTTTCTTTTATTCTTTCGTCCTTTGCCTTTTTTTTTCCTTCATATTATTTTTTTTTCTTAGTTCTAATTCTTTTAGTAATTTCAAAAAAGCTGTTATCTCTTTCTGTTTTGTTTTCTCTTCTTCTTCTTCTACTTCTTCTAATTTATTATTAGTAATTATTATACCAGTCATTTAATTTTCTTCTTTTTTTTTTTTACTAATACTATTAAATAAAAATAAAATCTAAAAGCTTTTTAAGGAACGTAATGGGTTCCTTTTATAAAAAAAAAAAAAAAAACAATATTTATATAAAATCTGCAGTGTTATATAGAAAAATATTGTAAGTTTTTTTTTATTATTATTTTTTCTTACCCCTATGCTATAAATAATACTGTATAAAATATCGAGACTTAAGATATTGTCATAATACAAAGAAATAACAGTGTTATGACGATATCCTAATTCTCAATATACATATAGTTCATTATTTTATTAAGATATGATGTGACAGGAGTTTGAAATTGATCCTTTTTAAATGAAAGACGTAGTAGTACTTCATTTAAAAAGTCTCCGTAGTAGTAGTAGTACTTACTTTAAGACGTAGTAGTAGTACTTCATTTTTTGTATATTTGCAATTATTTTCCTATGCTATAAATTAGCTTACTATAATTTAAATTTTCAAAAATATTAGTATCTGTTCGTCTATTAAAATTGACTTTAATATCAATAAACAAAATAGTCAATCAAAGCTAATTTGAGAATAAATCAAACTCTAACAAAATCATTTATTATCTATTAGGAAACGTTCTTTTATTTAAAAACTTGCAACACTATAAATTACACAATCGGTAGTTACCACTAATTATTTTGTAGACCTTTTTTAAACGAGTCCTTAAATTTAAAAATCTTTTCATCATTTTTGTTCACAAATTTAACCATAACTTTACTTGTAGTACGGTTCCTTTGAAGGAAGTCAATAATAATATCACATCACAATTAAAATTAAAATTTATTATTTATTAAAGATAAATAACTAAACAAATAAATTTATATGTATATTAGACTTAAAAAACTACGTTTGGAGTTGCCTTAGACATGCATTACAAAACCAATGAAAAATTACAAAGTCCGCTTGAGCTTCATATTATTCATTTTTTCTATAAATTTTAACACGAAATTATTTTGCCACCTTTGGTAAATACAAAATATTTCTTAATAAAATACCATAATAATGCAGCTACTACAAGTAGCTAAGAAAATTTAACTAGATTTTATAAAATATTCAAAAGTGTACAAATGTTAGAAGCACAAAACATTACACATGCAAGTCTCATTGCTAAGTTTAACATATTCGATCAATTTTCCTGTAAAATGTAAAGGAAATTGAATAGTAAGTATATTTTATACATTTTAAAGAAAACATATATTTTCGACTGTATACAATTTAATCTTACTATAAAGATGTTCTTGAGCTTCAAAATGTCAGATTTCAGAAAGAGTTACATGGATATGAAGATATAAGGTATATATAAAGAATGGTAATTTCCTGACAACTGTCAATCAATTAAAATATCGAAAATATATGAAATATATACGTATACATCACATTGTTTTCATATATCACTGCATAAACATTATATAAATTATAAATTTACATATATGTAGTCATAATATAAGACAATTGCAGGCATACACCATTTTGTTCATCTTATTAAATAAATCTTCATTTAAATATTTATATAGTTATTTTTTACTTTTTATAGTACCTATACCTTTAATGCGTACATATTAATTATAATGCATTTAAATTCATAAATTTAAGTTAAAAAATATTTTTACAAAAAAAAAAATTAAATAAAAAAAAATACTATTAGTACTAAAAATATAATGAACTGAACTTATGGATTTTTTTAGTTTCGTAATTCTTTTTTTTTTTGTTAATTAATTAAGAACTATAAATTACTTTTCCTTTTTTTTTTAAATAGAAAAATACATTTACGAATACAAAACTAAATAAGAAAAAAATCTTTAATGTAATACATAATATCTATATATACATAATATATATTTTGTATGTTTGTAAATTATATTTACTTAAATGTATTTTATATATAAAAAAAAAATTAATGTTGCATTATCATCGTATATAATCATCAGCATCAACTATCATTATCACTACCATTTTTGTTATAAATTATGGTAAGTGTATAAAAAAAATAAAAAATAAAAACATTAAGCCTTATATAGAAATTTTATAGTGTAAAAGTAAATAATAAAAATATTTCTACTAAATCACAATACAAAACTTAAAACATGATGTAAAATTTCATTTAATTTAAAAAATCACAAAATTTTAAAAAAAACAAAAAAAAAAAAGAAAATTTCAATACAGGAGAGTCAAAAAGTACTTTTAATTTCTATAGAAAAGAAAATATTTTAAAAATATTTAAGTAAAACAGAATTTTTTGATCAAAATGAATACATATTTTCTGAATAATTGTACTTTTAAATCATATAAGATGAAAATAAATAAGAATAATTAACATATAATCTGGTATAGTCTAAAACATATATAAAAACAAAACAAAAAAAAATTAAATAATAACCCAATAAAAACAAGGTGTTGCATTTTCTAATATAGAACGATCCTTAATTTTAGTTTATGACCAACAGTTACAGTATCTAAAAATTCATTTTTATTATCAATACAGAATCAGGATAGAAGAATATCAAGATTTCCATATACTACACCTCTTTTTATATTTTCATTCACAATGTTAAAATATTTAATCAAATATTCTTGGACATGAAATAATCAACGGCAAGATGCAATAAAATCTATAGCAATTAGGCGTAATTGGCGTTATTTTCAAATTGAATTGAGAAATAAGGCCTAATTCACGAAATTCCGCTTTAGATCTTATTTCTTTTTCTAATTGGAAATAAAGCATTTAGGCCTGAATATTAGGCTTTATTGCTTAGGCTTTATTACACCCCATCTTTTAAAAATTAAATTCAGTAATAAAAAAAAAATTTATGGTATAAAGCTTATAAAGTAAAGTTACAAAAATCATTTTTAATTTAATATCCTTTAACTAAAAATCTATTCCAACAGTTTTAATATTTAAAAAACGAAAAGTATAAGATACTTTAAAAATAACGGCATATAAAATTGACAAAACACAAAATGTTTAACATCCTAATTTTTCCTTTTAACTTATATTTAATGTAAAATTAAGAACTATAATATTATAAAAATTAAAATTAAAATTAAATTATGAAGAATATTTTTTAAAAGTATATAACTTTAGCTCTGTGAGTTAAAGATTAACTATTTTTCAATTAATTAATAAAACGAAAATCATTAAATAAAAAAAAAAAAATTCTATTCAAAGAAATTAACTAAATTTCAACCGAATTAATCCATAAAATTTGACCCAATTGTTGAAAGAACCTCCAAACTATTTTTAATAAGAATATGAACTGGTTCAAAGTTTTTTTTTTTCAAATAATTTTATTTTATACATAAAATAATAATAACTTAAATCCCCCCTCCCACAATACAAATTGTAATGATTTTTGTTTTACATCAGTTTAAATATAACACAGAAAGGATAAAAACAGGATAAAAAATCAAAATCAATCGAATTTCTTTAAAACTCTACAAAAGAAAAACCATAAGTGAAAATTAATAAAAATTAAATATACCTATAATTATAAAATATTTAGAAACAATAAAAAAACAAAATATATTTATATATATGTATATATATAAATAGATATTTACATACATTAAATATATATATAAACTTTATATATAAAGTAATTTGTACATTTAAAATACAATTCAATTATAATTATACACTATTAAAATTTAAAATTTTAGAAAATAAAAAATACTGCATGTAAATATGAGATTATTAATAAAAATAGAAAACTAAAAATTTATATATTTATTTATATATTACAATGTATATAAAGTTTTTTTGATAATTATGTTTTCTAAAATTAATAAAATAGTTATATTTCAAAATGGCTTACATATATCCTTTCGAAACATCAGATCTTCGTTTTAAAATAAAATTTTTATACCATTTTTTATAATTTTTGATTTTATACCATTTTTTTATTATTTTTGAGTATCTTATCTATAATAAAAGCATTGAATTATAGTTACTATATACAAATATTAATAATGTTATATTAAAAATTGCCATACCTATATTTAAAAAAAAAAAAAAATTTTATCACTCATTTATTATATTACTCATAATTAAATCACTCATTTATTAATTTTAAAAAAAACCCCATTTATTTTTTTCAATTACATTTAAATTGCATTAAATTTAACTCAATCACTAATTTTATTCAATATAAATAATTGTACAAAATATCTAGTGAAGTCTTTATAAATGTCTAAGATTTATTCCTAAATTTAGAATATAAAATGTAAATTTAAAATTTTATTTTATTTATAAAAAAAAAAAACAAATATGTATATTTTAGTATAATTCAGAACCAAAATTTTTTATACATATTTTATGTTTTATAAAGGCATTAACTAAAAAAATTCAAAAAAAAAAAAAAAAAAACAAAAATCAAAAACCAAATGAAAAATAATTTAAATATTAAGTTAAAATTATAAGTTGTAAATATTTTAGAAATAATTAAATTAAAAAATTATAAAAAAAATAAAAATATGTGAAACAAAAATTATTATAATTTTGTTCTAAAATCAAACTATAAAAAAACAAAAATAAAAATTACAAATAAATTAAATAAGTCTTTTTTTTTTTTTTTTTTTTTTGTTAATATTAAAAAGTGTTATATTATATAATATCGTAATAATTTATTACACATTAAAAATGCAACAATTACGACAAAACCATATCTCCAAAAGAAAATTGCTTTAAATTCAGTTAAAAAAAAACCACTTTCAGCAAAATATTTTGCTAAAACCCTTTTGACAATAAACCATTTTAGCCTATGGTAGATTTGGTGTAAAAAATTATTTTTAGCAAATGGAACATGTCTTGGTAAACATTTCTTATAGGTCATGTTGATGTTGTTAGTCTTGTAGTAATGTTGATGATATTGGGTATATGTCTATAATGAATTATTTACAGCCTAATTTTGTGAGTAACTTTACATATTATCCTTCCTAATTCAAAATCTTACATATATGTACATATATGAAAATATTCCTAGGTACATATTCTGCAAAAAACGAACAACTGGAAAATGATAATCCTCACACCTCATATTTACAAAGTAACAGTTATTTCTTTCTTTCTTCGTCTAAGTACAGTAAATCTATTGGAAATATATTATAGCCGATTTGTTCTTAGAAAAAGAGAGTACAATTCAAATAGAAAAGATTATAAGCTATATTCAATTTCTACTATTAAAGTCCTACTTACAAGAGTTCTTTTTAGAATTTATTACCTCAACAATTAGATGGCGCCTGTTATAGTGGGACTAATAACAAAAAAAAATGAAGATAATTTTTTTATAGATCGGTATCTTATAAATTTTGAAATAAGAAACGAAGGAATAGAAAATATATTTTACAGAATAGAAAAATTTGTAATCACTAAACAACAATAAAATTCCTCTCAGTTTTTTTTTTTTTGCTTACAAACGCAAACAAAAGCATTTAAAACTAAAATCTCGAATCACGAAGTCCTTAAAACATATTTTTTGTTAAATTGTAAATTGTATTTTTTGTTATTAGTTTTTTATGCAAAATTTCCTATTAGTAAAAATGCAATTTTGTCATATGATTTTTTATGGAAAAATAATATTATGTGATATTATGTGAAAATTTTTTATACCAACTGCCTTTTTATATCTGTTTTTATGCTTACTAGAATACTCCCATAAAAATTGAAACATAAATTTCTCTTCTGTTGTGATCTTCTCTTATTTCTTATACATAGGTTTTCCATACACTAATTTTCAGCAGCATAGTATATTTAAAGATCCATAAAAACCTATTTTCAACTTTAAAATTTTGATTTTTAAGGTACTATAATAAACACAATATATTATAAAAACATATATAATATAATTGAATAAAATCAATTCCCACCATTTTCAATTAAATAAACTAAAAATCATATTAAAATCTTTTAAAATCCTTTGAGTAAATTAATAATTCAAATTCATATCTGAAACCAATTATATGTGGTCAATATACACTTGTATTTAAAAAAAAAAAAATCATAAATTCAAAACATATGTGGATAACTTTTAAACAGGAAATTTATCTACCCACAAAATATACAATATAATATCAATTTATACACTGACATTTAATATTCATTTAATTGCATGTTATAAGTATTATAATGTGTCATAAATACCATCAAAAAATATAATTATTACACTATATTTTATTTAAATATTATATGTATACACTACAAACATATACACGCACGATTATTTAAACATGAAAACGTTGTCATTTAATAAATGACATATAATAATAATTAAAACTGTTCAAAAATTCATTATGATTTCTCATATTAAATAAATTCTCTATAAAGGGTGACATTATGTCAAAATTCAATAATTTCAGTACCATGACCTACAAATTATGAAAATTTTTGATTCTTTTAATTTTGATTTTTACTTTTTTTTTAATCCTTTTTTAAAGGAATAATTTATATTGGAAAAACAAAAGTGAAATTATTTGTAATTACAGGAAATTGACATGTCATGGCCTCCAATTATGAAAAATATTGTTTTTAAATAGTACCTAGTACAGGTTAATATTTTCAAAAAACAAAAAAAAAGTGTCAATGGAATTACAACTATATGGAAGATCACTATCAGATATAAAAAAAAAAACATTTAATTAAGATTAATATACAATTTTTGTTTAAATTATAGTTTTATTCTTTAAATATTTATTAACATAATATTTCATATCTCCACCCAAAATTACAATTGTCATTAGTTCTTGGGCAATACCGTTTACTTTAAATATTATACTAAAAAATCTCGAATAGTGCTTGAACACTTTGACTAAATTTTAAACCAAGTTCTCATACAATTATGCTTTTGCTTTATTAATAGCAATGTTTAGTTGTATGAAGGAATGATAAATTAACGCGCTTAAAAATTTGTCAGTGCAAAAAATTTGACGGAATTTAATGTAGTAAAATTTAAATTTGATATTTGCTCTAACTGACGTTTTGTAATTATTTTAATATTTTATTTCTCATAAACATCATTCAAAAAAAGATTTCTGGTTATTGATCTGGATAAATTTTTTAAGTTAGCAAACTATATATTGACATATAAATAATATAGTTTTGATTTCTGATATTTCAGTTCAAATTTGAAAATAAATAATAAATATAAGAAGTCACAAATTTGAGTTTTGTAATTTTTAATAAAAATTCTTTTTAAAAAATTTTTTCAATTGTATAAAAAAAAATAAAATTTCAAAAAGAAAAATGATTTTTTTTAAATTTTTTACATTTACATTTTCAATTTTTAAAAACGTCATTTATTCGATCTGAAAGCAATAACTAGTAAATACCAAACCAATATTTAAAAAACAAAAACTAGGAAAGCGCCTCTTGTAACGAATGGCATTACTAAAAATTTCATACCTAGATGAAATCCACAAATTATGTGCGTTTTAAGTTGTTACTTTATTTTCATATAAAACGGCTGAGCTAACCTTGACCTGAAGGAAAAGAACACAGCTATAATGGAGATGGAAAATATAAAATTTTTCACGTTTTTTCGATTGAGTATAGTATTTTTTTCCAGCAAGTTTTGTAAACCCATTTATTTAAATGCTTAGAGAGCAAACATTCAATAAAAAATTATCTAAAGCGATTTAATAAATTGAAAGAGCTTTACTCAACTGAACGCACCCAATAATATATCTCTAGATTTTAATTTTGATATTTTTTTTAGAAAATTTTCTAAGTTGTTTTTCAACTTTGCTCAACCATATTAAGTTTCGCAATATTTTTTACCAATTTATTAAAATTAAAAATGCAAAAAAAAAAAATAATATTAATAAAACCATAATTTGAATATTAATTTATAAATTTACCTTTTTAACGCGTTAACTTAACGAATTATAATTATATTAGTGATATGATAAGGAGAGTATAAAATATCAGAATAAATAAAAATTCATGATATAATAATGGTATGGTTTCACAAAATAAAATAAAAAAAAAAATTTATTATGATGCTTACAAAAAAAAACACAAAAAAATAAAACAAAAAATAAAAAACAAACTGAGTGAAATCAAATTATTATCGATCTATATGTGATTGCCCTTTACCCTTCGTATAAATATTTATTCTTCTTTTCTGAATTATACATAATAAAAAAAATAAAAAATACCAAATAAAAATCATGCAGGTACCACCACTACTGATGATGATGTTCTTTATATATTCAATGCCACGGTTAAATTAAATAAGGGCGAATGACTGTAAATGACTTGAATAATAAAAATTGTAAAATAAACTTATACCTTTAATATTAAAAATTATATGTATAATAAACAATAATATAAATATAAATGTATATATATATCTATATAAAATTTGTAATAACTAAATCGATATGTATATAATATTATTTAAGTGCATAAACGTATAGACTTTGAACTACAAAAACAAAATAAGTGATGACGGTTTTTTTTTTTTTTTTTTTTTATAAACAGAACATCCTTTAAAAACAAATTTTATAAAAAAATATACATATGTATGTATCTGTAGATCATGTATCTGTAGATAAAATTAATATCAATATTTTATAACTTTTTAAGGCTCATAAACTTTCCGTTTTTTTTTTAACAAATTTTTTTTTTTTTCTTTTTTGTGTCATTTCCATTATGAAAATCATTAAAATTAAAGTCTTCAGTGTTTCATTGATAAGAAACAGCTTTTCACTTTGAGGGTAAATATACATATAAATATATTTAGCATAATAAGTTATCTAAACGTCAGTGAAAACTCTTTAAAGATGATACCTAATGGTGTATTAAATTATTTTCATCATAATTATTCCAGGTTTTCGACACACCAAATTTTTTTAAAATAAATTTTACAAATTTATTCATGTATAATTTATTTTATTGCTATTTATTAAAAAAAATTTAAAATATTGTAAGGGTATATTTGAGAAAAATTACAATATGTCTTTAATGCTTTTTTTCTATGAAAATTTAATTTATTATACGTAATTATAAAAATAATTATAGAATAACTCAAAATTAATGTGTCAAATTATGCGATAAATATTAAATTTAAAACCTTTAATAGTATATTTTAATGTTATTTTACTCTCAGACATTTAAAATTCTCTTTAAAACAAAAGGAAAAATATTTTAATAAAATTATATTCAAAAAATTGTTTTTTCATTAAATTTTAAAGAATTGCCAACTACCTTGGAGTCTGGTTTTAATTTAAACGTTTTTAAAAACAATATTGGGTTGAAAATTATTTTAAATGTTACTAAATTATTTACTTTTTTTTTTTCTTCTTTAGTTATTTATAAGAGTATCTTATATTACAACCTCCAAAAAAAAACTTTTCAAAAATATCGGTATAATTCTTACATTTTATAATTAATTTTAAAGATAAATAAGTTTTTGTTTTAACATGCGAGTTGATAGTGGGAAAAACATGAGATAGAAGATGATTGGACATTAGCGATTTGTTCGAGTCATAACAAACGACGTGTTCGAATCACAATAAAAATTTTTTTATTAATTTTAAGTCTCAATTAATATTATTTTTAAGACTATATAATTTCCTATGGTATTTTATTTATTTTATGTTCTTATATCCATTATATATTTTGAAAAACAAAAATTTATTTCCAAAAAATCAAATTAATTTCTTTGTTTAATATAAAACATAAAAAACTAACCTACCTTAAGCTCACTTCATATTATATGTATATTGTCATGTGACTTGAAATATGTATTGTACAAATTTTCGATAATATAAAAGGAGCCATATAGTGTGAATGTAAAAAAAGTGTGATTTGACATCCTTATGAGTCTAGTCTAAAATGACAAATTTAATTTTACCATTTATTTCGAAAACGATTTATATTGTCAAAAGACAAAAAGAAAGTAAAAATCAAAAAATGTGAATATTTAATTTTATAATTTAATTTATATTATAATATAAAATATTTAAAATCTTTTTTTATCTTTAACTAAAGAGAAAAAATAAACTTTAACAATACAATAACAATAAAATACAAATGACAATACAAAATAATGAATTCAAATAGATTTCTATCGATATTCAATCCACTTTTGACTAATCAGATGTTTAACATAAGCAATACATTTCAAACATTCATATGCATTATTAAAATACATATAGTGTGAAATATTCTTTAATCTACTTAACCTAACTTAACCTACCTTATTATATTTCCTCTATATTTTGTTTTTATTTTTGTCCATTGAACTGCTATAAAGAGCATATTTTCCACTACAAGTATTATTCACATTACTTATAATTCCACTCCACTTTTTATTCACATTAGACAAAGCTTCAATTTCTCATAAATTATTATTTTCACCAAACCGTTGATTATTCGACTGTAGCTATTGTACAAGATTAAGGGATACAAATATTATGTCTGACTATATATCTTCACCACTACGCCATGACTATCTGACTTATGGCATAATGGTTAAGTAGCCAGCCTTTCAATCGGAGGTTTTTGAATTCAAATCCTGATGAGGTCATATAAATAAAAATAAAATAAAATAATTTCATATCGTAATAATGTATATCGTATAATTAATAGTAATAATAATAATAGTAATAATAATATTAGTAATAATAAATAGTAATAATAATATTAATAGTAATAATAATTACAATAATAATAAAAATAGCTGCTACAGTGGAGCTGTCTTTGGTTTTGTCGTGGGGGAAGGTGTTATATACTACTGCACGTTGTAATTCACTGATGGCCCTGACTCTGTAGTAAAATAATAATAATATTAATAAGTAATACTAATACCAATAATAATAGCTGCTACCATAACAGTGGGGGTTGCCTTAAATAATTACCTCATGTAGTAAGGTGTTATATACTACTATATGTCGTAACTGTTGTTACGGCTATAGTCACTGTTAGCAAAATAGTAATAATAATAGGTGGATTCATTATTTCCTTATATTCTCAATTCAATGTTCCGGCATCCTATTTCCTATCCTTTCTTATCCCTACTCTCTACCCAATATACTACGTTAGCAGAAAAGGATTTCATCACATTATGTTGGCTAAGGGAAAGGTGGGTCCGTAAGAATCTGACACTACCAAGGAAAAATTCTCAGTGTTTTTGGCAGATTCCCCCCTCCCTTAGGAAAATATATATATATATATTTGTGCGACAATTATACAATATGATCTGACAGAGATTTGAACCCGAAAACTTTCGATTGAAGGAACGGTAACTTAACCAGTACACCGTTGATCAGATAATTATTATCAGGCATTTATATTAAGCCAAACATGCAGATCCAATATGACATTATTGATCTAACTAACGTCTTTCTTTAATATAAAATTATTATTTAACAATCAGACACATATTTTAAATTGCATATTTCATTTCCACAGCCTAATTACCGAAAGCCTAAAAATATGCAATATTTCTGACATATTCATACCATAAAATTTAATTGAAGAAAAATATAATATAATACAAAAGTTTTTATTACATTATGTGATTTCATTTTTTTATTACTTTTACTTATCGAACATAATATTATTATTAAAAAAATTTTTATTATAGATATAGATCCACAGATTTTATTTATATTTTTAATCATTTTTTATTCATAAATATGTGCATATATATATACAATAATTATTATATCGGACAATTTTAATACCTATGAATTGTTTTAATCTAAATTGAATAAAATATTAGTAATGTGTTCAGTTAAAAAACTCTATAATATATTTACTTTTAGTTCACGGAACGAATAAAGAACAGCGAAACATTCATTGTAAATGATAATAATATTATATATATAGTTATCATTTTTCATTGATGTATATATATTTATATTATTCGTTTTATTTTATACAATTGTTATACAATGGAAACGATAACTTCTGAAATAAAAAAAAATTATATACAATTCATGAAAAAAAAATAAAACCAATATTACAAAATAAGAATATGCTATAACGTTTCTACGAATTTTATTGTTAATGTTATATGAAAGAAAAAACCTAAAATATAATAAAATAAATAAAGAGTAATTGATAGTAGGTTTAACCAATTTTTTCATAATATTTTTGCTTTTATAAATTTTGGCTAAATATACCCATAGAACAAATTTATTGTATAGCTATTTTAAGCCTAGATAAAGGATAAATATAGCTTTTCCGTTTTTATTTTAGAAATAGTTATATATAAATCTAAATAGTTATAAAAATGTTTAACTATTTATTTTAGATGTACGCTCATCAGTTTGATAAATTTCTTTCCTTTTTCTATCTGACAAAATTGCAAGTTAAGGGAATAATATTATAGCAAAATGGTTTTTATTTAACAAAATATAAGAAAAGAATAAAGGTGTTAATGCCTCCGATTAATTTATGTGCTTAGAAAAGGTAAATGAAAAAAAAGGATTGTGGTTAGCGCACAAAATCAATCACCAAAAATTTCAAATAGTGCTTCATCTGGGCTAAAAGAAATTTCCACTAGCAATATTTTTACAAATTTGAAATATTTACTTATTTTTGAGAATTGCAAATTAAAATAATTTTTTTTGACATATTATTATACCCTACACATTAAGTCTTGTTGCACACTTTAGATCTAATTTAAGCCAGGTCCGTTTAGCCAAATTGCAAGTTGGAACGATGATAATAAAGAAACATCTACCATCCGGCAGTGTATTGGCTTGTTGTTAAGATCAATATTTACAGTTTTACCTTGGGGAGATATATACCTTTCAGATACATATACCTTTATACCTTGGGAATTTAAAATCCCGAGATTCCCTTTGCCCCGAAGAATTTTGAAGATAAGCGACTTCTAGCTAGCTAGTCAGCTCTACATATATTTATATCGAAACAGATTTAAAATTGGATTATAATTATATTTTTCGCAATTGGTATCTGTCCAAAATACCATATAATCTTGATATGTGAATTACAAGGAAAATATTTCTATATATTTATATATAATTATACACATAGATATTCACATAAAAAGAAAATAAATAAAAGTAAATGAGATATAACTGTAAATTGTAGGAAATATTATAACAATGAAAAGAAAAAAATGGTGTGACGTATAAAAACAATTCACAAAATTTTTTTATTATTTTCTTAACACGTCTTTATAAATCGTACATAAACAAAAATTGACGGAAGATAAATTGGGGAAATAAAAAGTAAAATAAAAATGAATAATAAAAATATTGTAATAACGCAAATAGTAAAAATATTACATTTTTGTCAATCTTTTTTTTTTTTTTTGCTTTTTAATTTTAGCACGGTAAATTTAATTTTATCACTTCTTATTCGGTAGCAATAAGAATAAATTAAAAGTCATCCTCTCAAAAGATTACATGAATGGAGTTGGAATTAATATAGTGATGCTTTCAACATCAATTTTTGAATTTTACTCGAATAACACAATATATGGTATGGTAAATCTAATAAAAAGAAAAGGAAGTATCAACATTTTAAATTAAGATTTAATAAAGAAGTAGTTTTTAGCACATTTCAAAAATAAAACAAGGAAGAGTGCAGTAGAGTAGACTGTGTCAACTCTGGAATACCCGTATGAACGTTATATGTACATCTTTTTACAAAATTTCAGATACCTAGCTTCAATATACTCGGAGTTATCTTCATTTAAAAAAGAAAGTTGTATGACAACTACCAGAACCTGTTGCACCAGCGCAACCAAATTTTACAGAAGTTATTGCCATAAAACTTGATCAACTTTCGTAAGATTTCAGACGCCTAGCTTCAATTCTAAGATGTCCAAGAACCCCGAACCTGCTAGATTAGAGCAATCAAACTTCATAAAAGTTATATTGCCATTGAACTTGATAATTTTTTTAGAAAATTTTAGATGTATATATTAAGTACAAAGTTATGGTGATATAAATTATGCTTATATGAAAAAATGAATTATATGGTAGCTCCCTGAACTAGTTGCTCTACACCAACCAAATTTTACAAAAGTTATTGGCATGTAACTCAACACCTTTTCGCAAAATTTCAAATACCTAGCTTCAATAGACATTGAGTTATTTTCATAAAAAGAAAAAGGTTGTATGGCAGTTACTCGAAACCGCTGGCGGAAAATGCTGGATTTAAATAGTGAAACTAACAATTTTACAAAAGCGACGTTTTAGTATACCCTAAAACATATGTATACCCTTCAACATTTTAGTTTTACTTTATGCGGATACCTTTCAGATTACAAAACGTTAAACCGTTTTAGATAACACAATGAAATTTTAACCATGGAACATAATACTCTTTAAAGTAACAATTTAACACAACTTTTTTATTTTGCCTCACTTATTATAGAGCTACAGTCCCTCAAATTTAAAAAAGATCTATTTTAAATATTTATATTTTAATACTGCTCAACATTTTTATCATTTTAAAAACTCCAAAGGGGACCTCGGTGGCCTAGTGGGTAAGAGTGTATGAAATACGTTGTAAACACCGAGGGAGTATGGGTACGAGTCCCGCACACATGCCGTAAGAATAGTTCTTCCTTATGATATTTACAGCCACGCCGGAAAGAAGGCCTATGTAATTTTCTTGTCATATTTATGTGGCAGGGGAATACACTTAGAAAAAAAAACTCTAAACCGCAAACGACTTTTGTAAAATATAAGAATTTTATATTTATTTATACAATTTAGTATATATAAACTTACCGTTATGTAAAAATGTTTGTATTTAAGATCTATCAGAAAAAAATTATTATTTTTAGACATTTATAATCTGGGCAAATTTATTTAAAGTAAAACACAGATATTAAAGCTTCAAGTCCTAAAAAAAGTTTTCATACAAAATAAATTTTGTAAATTTCGTCAAAATGAGGATATACTTAAAAGTCTATCGGACCAAAAAGTGTTCTATGAAAAAGTTGTTGCTCTTTAGTTTTGTAACATGTGTTGTGTAACATGTGTTGTGTAAAATGGCACTTTGGGGCTGACCAAAAGCTTTCAATTTCAGATATTTACGACAAAATTTTAAATATGAATATGCCCACAGACAGACACACACAGAGAAACAGGAATACACCACTCCAAAAACACTTAATTTAGATTTCTAGTACTTCTAAAGTTAGAAATTTTGAAGAGATCTGAAGTTAGCAATTTAAGGAAGAGAAATTTGAAGTTAGGAATTTTGTTGCTATCCCAATAATTTGCTTATACATTACATATATGCGATCGGTATAAAGGATCCTTATGAACTAATTCAATATAATTGAGTTGCTATAATTTTTTTAGTTTTAAATTAGTTTTATTTTACATTTATTTTTGAGATAGATATACTTAATACACTACTAATTTATTGGGGAAACTTTTGTAAACAACTATATGTTTTTATAATTGATGTTCGTTCTAAAGAATTTATAATAAAAAATAAAAAAAGTTAAAAATAATTCCGAAAAAACATTATTAAGAGAGCATTATAATATCGTATAATTCTAAATTTATAAAATTTCAATTTGTATAATTAAAAATCAATAATTTATTTAAAATCTAAATATCAAAACTGATTTGTTCTGATTTTGTTAAATTCATCAATTTAAAAAACCAATTTTAATCTTTAAATCAATGGTAATTAGTTCATTAAAAAAACATCAAACAATTATTATTATAAAATGTCACAAAATTAAACAAATGTTACCATTTGTAAATAATAAATATTGATCCGATTAACAACTTTAAATCTAATTAAATTGATACATTGTTTTTAATCTAAATATTTCAATACAGGAATCATTAAAAGATTAATCATTTGAATTATTTAATTAAAAATAATTCAAACATAAAAGTATTTATTCATTTTTCATTTTCTTTTTATTTAATTTATATTTAAATTTTTTTTTTAATCTATAGGATATCCTTTAGATTATACTATTATAGTAATAGTGTTATAATAACATTGAATATTTTAGAACTTTTCATTTAATATACTTTAAATTTAGTCACATCATAAAATTAATCACTCACGATAATATGTAAAAAAAAAAAGTTGTTCTTACTTTTTATTTCCGTTTCCGTTGGAAGTTTTTCCTTTCCGGAAAATACATATCATATCTTGTAATTAATTTCAGAAACATATATATGTTTATTTTATAAATCACGCACTTATTTCCTGCAATTTTTTTATTTTTATTTTAATATAAACGTATTAAGTTTGGGATGTGTCACCAATATAGGATGGGAATTAAAATACCCGATAGAATCATAAAATGGTTTATTTGAGAACTTTAAAAATTGTAATTTTTGCCATGTGAATCACTAAGATTACTTTGTTTCAACGAACGTTAAAAATCAACATCCCTTGCCATAAATTTTATAAGTGTAGATCGATATTCAATATTTGCATTACTCTAATACCACACATTTCGTACTTCAAACTGTATGTATTAACTTAATCATTTCATGAATTAGAATTTATGCGCTAAGAATTATGTTTTACCCTCGACAGAATAAAAACAAGTGTTTTAATTTATAAATAAATTAAAAAAACGATGAACTGACAACAAGCAAATAGACATTTGATGAATCAAACTGAAAGCATTATTAAAATATTAAAGTCTTATAATAGCAATAGAAGTATTTTCATCTTATCTTATACCACCTTATACAATTTTACCAAGTATTATTTTAAAATGACAAAAACAAAACATGTAAACCAACGGTTTTTAAAGGAGCATATTTTTCAAAGACAATAATAAACTATTTAGAATTGTGACTTGCATCAAAAATTGAGACGTAAAGAGACAGTTTCAAAAATTTTAAGGGAATTCTACAAATTAAGAAAACCATTAACACATATAAAATTATAAAGTTGAAGCCTTAATTTTTGCCTTTGAAAAAAAAATTGTTATATGTGCCTAAGTTACAGGTGTTTAAAAATAGCAAAATGTCAATTTTTGAGCCCTAATAACTCTTAAATAGGTGGTATATTACAAAAAAAAATTTCTAAGGAACCTTATCCTAATTCTAAAAGTTATTTTTTTTTTTAAATTTCAAGTTCCTACCTAAAAGCATGCCGGAGTTATAAAGGAAGAAAAATCAAGCACCATTTTGTTTTCACATAACGGTAAATTTGAATACTAAATTTTAAAAAAAAATGTATAATTTTGATATTGATTTATAAAGGTAAAATAAGTTCAGTTCTGTCGAATGCCATTTTTAAATTAAAAAAATATTAAGCAGAACTTGAGATGTACACATTTAAATAAAAATAGGGCTTTTTCAAAACTTAGCTCCGTAATAAATGGGGCTATATAAAAAAGTTGTGCTACAACATTAATTTTTTTTATGAGACCTACCCATGATCAAAACTTCATTGCTCTATCTTTAACTGTGTAGAAATTTTGTAAACAGACAAACAGACGAACAGAGGAACCGACGGACAAAATGAATCTAATAGGCACATTTTTTCAAATTTTTTTTAGAAATACACTAAAAAATATGTTCTTTTTACAATTCCAAATTTAGGTTTTTCAATCCTTCTACTGACCCAAAAAAATGTTTATGAAGTTCTTATACTATATTTAATTACTGTCATGTGAATGTTAGATATAAAGATACATTTTAACTTATGTAATTCTAAATCGAATAAAATGATAAATTTACAAATACTTGGCAAGTTTTCAACTTTTTCTTAAATTATCTTATAACTGTATTCCAAAGTACCTACTGTTAGTTAGTATGATAGTTGTATCATAAAATCCTTTCAGCTATAGTCATTTGATTGCTTGTTTGTTCATTATGTAATGTAATTTTAACGAGAATGCAATTTTTTAAATATTTTTTTTTTTTTATTCAGTTTTGTCATTTAAAAAACAATTTTCCTTTTTTCTTAAAAATATTAAAAAAACGAAGATTTTTAAAAAGTCATCAATCAATCAAAAAATATTTTTACTTTTTTAATTTTCTTTTTTTTTTTTATATTTTCACTTTTTGTCAGTTGATAAGAAATTATTAAACTATTTATCAAAAATTATGTAATTTTTATGATTTTTATCATTATTTATTATTTATTTAAGTTAAATATATTTAAAAGTACATGTCAAGGATTAAATATTTGTTTTTTTTTTTTTTGTAACAAATACAAAATTTAAAATTCTTAAAAATGCAATTTTCTAAAGATTGCTTTAAAATTTAAACAAATTTAATTGAATTTATTAACTAATAGCATTTTTGAAAATTTATTGTACAGCATATAATTTAATAAAAAAATAAAACCACAATTATTTGGAATTTAATATTTTAATAGGTTCTATAAAATTTCCCGAAGAAATTCCATCTAAATTCCAAATATAACTTAATTTTTTTCAATTTGAGTTTAAAATGCTTGTGAAAATTCCCTCAAAATTCTAATAATTTTAAACTGAAATAAAATAATAAAGTAACAGAGTACAAATTTCCACTTTTAATATACATTTATAAATAATAAATATAGATAGCAATGATTTGTCTATAAATCAAAAAATTTTAAGAATATTCAAAGGAAATTTTTTTTTTCTTTTTGTATCATCTTCTATTCTTTTTTCCGGTTACATTTATTTTTAAGTTATATCATGAAATTTTTTTTTAAAACTATTTTATTCTCTTTAACCACAATATTTTTTCTTCTTACAATTTTAATTTGGTTTGTAACAAATAAATGGAAAAAATAAAACAAGCTGATTAAGTCAAATTCTATTATTTCCGATTTCTTTTCGGAATATTTAGTAAGAGAAGATAAAAAAAAAATATATTTTTTTTTTATACTCAGGATATTATGGAATATTATCATTAAATAGATTTATCTTTTTCTCGCTCTATCCTTTTCAAACCAAGAACTGAAAATCTGTTTATTCTTTACCTATTTATTTTTTTCTTAGAATACTCAAACCTACACACGCACACACATTTTTCACACTAAATATAATCATAAGTCACTGATATGTTTTTCGTACAAATTTTTTTGTAAAATCAAATAAACAAAAAAAAAAAAACAAATTGAAACGCAAATCTTTAAAAAAAGATTATCAAAAAAAAAAACTTAAGGTGCTAAATTTCTTTGAATTTTATGTTTTCATTAAAAAACAAACATTTTTCCTAGGAAAACGATCTAGAGGCAAATTCAAATCGACCAGATAATGGTTTAAAAATGTACTTATCATAAATGTCCAGGATTAAATTGTTTACTTTACAGAAAAAAAAAAAAAATCAATTGTTTATTTTCTATTTATCACAAAACATACAAAAAAAATAAAAGAATAACAAAACAATAATTCCAGGAAAATTTTATTCTTAAAATTTCTTAAGGTTTCTTAAAGAGTTTCTTCACAAGTTTCTTTTCAATTTCATTTCTTAAAGTTTTCTTTCTTCTTTCTTGTAAAATAAAAAAGTTAACCTGAATCTGCATTTCTTGTTAAGATATGAAAGAAAAAATTTTTTGACTTTATATTAAATAAATTTTCTCGAACCGTTATTTTCTGTTCTTCTTTTTTAAAATTTTTTCTATTCATTTTTTAGGACAATAAAGTTGGAAAAAACAAAAAAAATAAATCTATTTAAAAGTAAATGTTCTGTGATTTTGTCTTATATTTATATCCATGATTTATTTAAGGAAATTGATTGCCAATAATACTAACACTCAAACAAACATAGTTTAATATATATGCCATATGAATCAATGATAATGAAAATATTTATCATGACATCTGGTTGTGGTAATGGTAATGATAATGATATAATGATGATGATGATAATGATTATAAAAATAATAATGATGATGTTGATTAGCAATTTATAAGCTTTAAAATAAATGAAAAGACATGAAAATAAAAAAGAATATTTAGTTTTTTTTTTTTAATATTTCACTGATATTTCTAGAAGTTTCAAGGCTTTACTATGGATGTGATGTTTGTATTAAAACAATTATATCTAAGAGAAATTCAAATTATTGTAATTAAATATCGTCATTAAATGAATAAAAAGTATTGAAAACAATAACAGATACATGAGGCGGCAATATTTAAGAAGGATTTAAACTCTTCATATAAAGCTGGCTCACAAAACGGGGAACTTTATATATAAAACTCTAAATATTGAACAAATCTTCGAATACGAAGAAACAATTAGATTAAAGTGTGCATTAAATATTAACCATTAAAAATACATGTCATTCATTAAAGCATAGATCAAGTTCAGCTAAATGGCAACTAAATAAATGTCTAACGATTAAGGATATTTTCTTAGGATAATACAAAAGAAATGATTTTTCATTCAAGTGTTGGAAATTAGAATGACTTTGAATTAAATTAATTACAGAAGCACTTTTCGCGGAACTTAGTAATAATTTATCGATTTTATGCACCAAGCAATTAATTGGGCTTAACACGTTCACATACATATCACGAAAACCGCTTTTCTGATAGTCGTAAAATATATTATGTCTTAAAAAATCTTATTATCTACATCACTTAAAAATTTTTGAATAAATCGAAAACAAATTAAAGAATAAATGTATACTATAATTTTTACAAAAAAAAAAATACACAATTAACTATAGCTAACCTCTGTTGGCTTTATAAACATTTGACGAATCCTCGAATTTAAAAACAAAAAAGTTCAATCAGAAGTTAAAAATTTTTGAAATTATCACTTAAAGTTAAATAGCAAATCTTAAAGTTACTCACTAATTCTTTTATCAATAGTATCTCAGAAAACCATCCAAATTTAAGAAACTACAAAAGAAAAAGAAAATTTCATTTCCTATAATTTTCCACTGCATATTTAAAAGCTTCACAATGCACAGCAACTTCAAAATTAACAGTGAACACGATGATTTACTACTTGGCACTTACCAGTCACCAATAAGTCTGTGTAAAAAAAAATGTTTATAAAATTTAGTGTGAAACATTTAGATAATTATTTTTGCATATAAAGATATAATTTAAAAAATTTTTTGTTATTTATTATTTAAATAAAAATTAATTAATTCCTTTTTTGAAATTTTTTCATTTTTGTTTTTTTTTTTTTTACTTTTGATGCAGTATGCGTATGTTTTATCCTAGACTACGGAGAAATGACAAGTTTTAAATAAGAAGACAATGGAAAAATGAATAAGTTTTAAATTTCTTATATACAAATTACAAATAAAAGATAGAATCTGACTTGTTTTTTGAGTGAAATCGAACGAACTAAAACGTGTACTTGCTACAAAAAATTTATGTAGCAATATGTTATACATAAACCACATCAAGTTATTTTATAAATGAAAAACTTTCATAAAAAAAAAAATTGAATTATAAAAAATTATGAAAAATTTATAAATGCATATATTGAACATTTTGGGATTTCGTTTTTGAATTCTACTCTAAAAATAAAATATTAATTCTTATTACCTTACATATGCCAATTTTAAATGAAAATAATATTAAATACCTTTCATTCGTTTATTTTATATATATTCATAATAATAATATTGCTTTAGAAGAGTTTTCTTTCCATTTTTGGATCCTTCAAAAATTACACATGTGCAATATATGAGTATAATAATTTTTTGCCATTTTGTCCTGTTTCTTCTTACATGTTTTCTTTTTGTTTTTTTTTATTTTTTTTATATTTTATTTTGTAAACGTAATAAAAATCAATTGAAAATTTCATCATTTATATTTATTTATTTTTAATTTTCTTTTTTATTTATTTATTTATATACAGGTATCGTGGTACATAAATGTGCCAGGTAGCTATAACCCATTTTTCCTAGTAGGAATGTGGTGTGTACGAGATATTATGTGATATATTAAGTATTTATATATTGCGATATATGAATATTTTTTTTTTTTTTTTATATTATAATTATTGTACCCAGACGGGAATCGAACACGAGACCTCTCATTCCCTTATGAATGAGAAGTGGTGCCTCAACCACTGCACCAATGGCTGGATGATTTTCTTTTTTATAGAATTGTTTCAAAAAATGAAAAAGAAAACAAATCTAATATTTTTAAATTAAGAAAGAAAAAAAAAAAATACAAAATAAAATACACGTTTTTTTATTTCTGTTGGGAAATAAATAATCCGTAATGGGTTATTTTCTGATTTTTTTTTTTAAATCATTTTTTCTTAAAAATCGAAATGAAATATACAATCTCAAAATACATAAATGTTAAAACCAAAATTAATTCAATATGAAAATAAACATATGGAATAATTTTTTTCTTTTGTAATTTTCCAAGAAAAGTCTAAAAATATAATTGAAGTTTACCAAAAAAATTTTAAATAAGAAATAAATAATAATATTATTATAATAAAAGTGTTATTTTAATAAAATGTTGAAATTAGTCAAGGAAATGAAAGAAAATTTAATGTTGAAAAAAAAAAAAATTTCTTAAAAAGTATGCAAAAATTAAAAAAAAATTAAAAAATTCCGTTTTAAAAAAAAATATTTTACAGCATTGGTTTTCTTTTTCTTTTTTTTTAGTTTATTTCCCCCTGCCAGATAAATGTGACAAATAAATTACACAGTTTTTCCTTTTTAAGTGTGACTGTAAAGGAAAACTGTTTTCCTTTTCAAGGGGGAATTATTCTTACGACGTGTGTGGTATTCGAACCCATACTCCCTCGTTGTTTACAAAGTATTTCATACGCTCTTTTCCACTAGGCCACCGAAGCTCCTGATTGGTTTTATATTTACAACATTATGTACTGTTTTAACAATTACATTAGTTCCTCAATTATTATCAGAATTTCTCTATTTTGAAGCTCCTATACAAACGATCCATGATATCTCGCGATAACATAAAGAGTATAGACGAACAGTATCTACTCAAAATACCGCGTTATCATAATATTATATTATTATAATTGAATACATCACCGAAATACTTTTTCTAATTTTCGATAAGATATATTATAATTATTGTTGAAATTTTCTTACACAGAAAATTATATGTTACATTTAAAAATCAGTTTCCATCAAGAATACCACTTAAAATATTTTACTTCGCTGGCCGCATCTATCGATTTACTACCAGATAAAACATCTACAATATTTCGATTAGTACTATTTTAATTTAGTTTTACTATTTTCGTTTTACTATTTAAGAAACGATAAATTAAGTTGCTCCAAGTCGGCATTATTTAACTATATTAAATCTATATACTGCTCAATGCCACCACAACTAACATAAAGTACTGCATCATCCCGTTGACATTTCCAGCTATAATTATCTTTAAAATTTGAATGTTTGAAGAGGATGAATAATTAAAATGTATACTTTCAGAAAAATTATTATTAAATTTTCACATAATAGTTTTGAAAAAAAAATTAATTTTATTTTTTTTGCTTGCGGCCAGAAATTATCAGTATAAAAATTCAGTTGCTTGAAAATTATTGAATTCTGCTAAATTCACAATTTTTAAAATTCGAATAATATTACCGGTTTTATGCAAATATATTTTATATTATATATATATATATATCAATAGTTTTGCAAAATCAACATTATTTTTTTAAATTTCAAACAATCACGTATTTGAAAATTATCTTCAAAAAAAATTTACTAAAAATTTAGAAAAATGAAATGCATACAATCTTAAATGTACTCGTATGTATTTAATTTTTTCAGATTTTTTGTAACTATAATTTTATATATAGTAACTATAATTTTGTATATAATAATAAAATAACAAAACCCTACACTTTTTCGTCGAAAAATTTAATTTTTCCTCCAATCTTTTATATAAAAATGTTTTAAGGTCTGTTTATTTTCACTCCTTAATGCTTATTAAAGGAATTTCTAAATATATCATTATCCTCTCCAGATATTTACAGAGTCATCAATATAGATTTATTTACCTACATATATGTACATATATGCATGTGTATATTTACCTTTCTTTTCAAACGTTTAGTGGGTTATTTTGACTAAACAGGTATTTTTAATTCGGAAAACATATAAAACAATATGTAATCATATGTGATATGTGATATATAAGCTAAATTTAATGTATAAAAAAAAACATTGAACAAGGACAAAAAACATCGTAGATTTTTAAAACAACACATTAACATTCAGTAACTTTTCGGTATAATTTTTATTTATACCCTGCACTTTTAAGCACATTTCCAAAAAAATTTTGAAAAAAATGTGCCTATTAGTTTCAATCTGTTCGTCCGCCCGTCTGTTTACAAAAACTTCTACACCGTTAAAGATAGCTAAAAAATATTTTAACCATGGGTAGATTTCATAAAAACATTAATGTTGTAGAGCAACTTTTTCATGTAGCCTCATCCACTACGGAACTGCAGCTCCTCAAACTTTGAAATAACCCTATTATTAAATGTGCATATCTCATGTTCTAATTAACATACCATTCGACAGGATTTTTTTTTACCTTTATAAAACAATATCAAAATTATACAAGTTTTTTTAAATTTAGCATTTAAATTTACCGTTATGTGAAAACCAAAATTTGCATGATATTTCTCTTTTCATAAATCCGACACGCTTTTAGATACGAACTTGAAATTTTGAAAAAAGAACTTTTAGAATTAGTATTTAAGAGCTATTAGGACTCAAAAATTGAAAATTTGCTATTTTTAGACACCTGTACAAATTTTTCTTCGGCAAGACATAAAAATCAAAGCTACAATAATATATTTTTTCGTGTGTTAACGATTTTTCCTTGTTATACATATAGGGTTCCGGACTTACAGCCCCTCAAAATTGCAAAAATGTCCTATTTTCACATTTTTTTTATATGAAATTTTTAAATTTTGGTACAAGTCATAGTTCTAAACAGTTTGTACTATCATTTGGAAAAGTACGCTTTTAAAAAGCGTTGGTTTACATTTTCCCTTATTTTTTTTTACTTTTACATTTAAGAGGGTTTAACCTGTAAAGATAATAATATCCAAACCAATTTGAATTGTGGATTTTAAGTTCAGTTCGCGACTTAAAAGATATATTGATTCAAGTTTCATAAAAGTCCTTCAAGTGTCATTTTTCCTTGTATACTATAAATTTCCCTAATAAAAACCTAATATAAACACTTGATTCAATTTGATTCTTCAATTTCGTTGTGTTATGAATATATTATATTAATTATATACTATTAAAAAATGTTACAAGAAGAAATTGAAAGGAGCACATTATATAAATATATTTTCCCCTGATGATTCATTTAATTAAGATGACACATAACCCCAATATCATTACATAAATATCTTTGTCTTCATAGTTATTTTCCTTTTAAATAAATCAAATTAAAAAAAAAAAAAACTATTTTATTCCTTTCAAGATTCAGTACAGAAAAATAACAAAATCTAAAATATTCTATAGTTAAATAAAGAATTTTTGTTCAAAAATCAAAATCTATATCTATTTAAAATATTTAAAATAAAATAAGTATTACTTTAAAATCATGACAACACAAACAAATCATTTTAGTTACCCATATCTTTTATATCCTTAAAATGACAATCAAAATAGTCCTAATAATATTTTAAGAATTTACCATATGAGTCACATATCATTAAAATTAATTTTTTCTTAACATTTACGTAAAATTTCATATATAAAATCAATAAAAAAAAAATCTCTTTTTTAAATTTACATAATTAGGTATATAATAGGTATATATAATATGTATGATATGTACATTAAAATCTCATGAAATTTTCATTTCATTTTTTTTACAAAAAAATTAAAGTTTTGTTTTTCTTTTATATTTGAATTTAAAATTTTCATTTTTATTTATATATTTTGAATATATTAGAAACGAGACCTAAAATTTGTTCCTTTTTTTTATTTTTATAGGTTTAATGACTTACCAATATACACTACACAAAATCCACATAACTTTATGTAACAAAATGCCGAACAACTATCAAAAAAAGAAGGTTCTTAGTATCCGGGTAACAGGACTTTGTTTAGTATTAACAAAGGGCTTGTCACATATAAGACTACCTCATATTTTAAATGAAATCAATTATAGGAAGTTATATAATTTTGATATCATTTAAAAAACTCATGTCTAATCAATAAAAAAATAAAAAAAATATAAAACACTTTATATACTTTATTTTATACAAATGTAAACTAAAAGTTTATTTTTAAATTTTCATTACTTTCTTCTATTTAATTTTTTTCTTTTTTGAAATAATAATTTTTCGATAAAAAACAAAAAGTTTAAACCTTTGAAACTCAAATGTGCCGTGTTTAATGAAAAAGCGGCAACTCAAAAAAAAATGTATTTTCTGTTTTATGTTTTATTGGATACTTTAGACCAAATAGCATCATCTCAATAATATAAATTGTTATATTATCATTAAGAAAACTATTTAAAAACACTAAGAAAAAAAGTATATCTGAAATTTAATCCTAAATACTAAACAAATCAGTAGTATATCCTAATCCATAAACATATTAGCGACATATCAAATTAGAATTCTATATACTACTAAATTACTTGTGAATTGTGACTTACTGCTAATTTGCTTAGAATTTTTCTTATTTTAAAAGCGAGTTCAAATTTAAATATTAACGTTAAATATTATACATAATATAATAATCAGAATAGCGTTAACTCTAACTCTAATATTTTTACTAAATAATTCATGTAAATTTTTGTTTTATTATTATTACTTTTTGGTTTAGAAAAGAAGAATCCATAAATAATTAGAACAAATTTTTAATGTCTTAAGAATGAAAATTTAGATGAAAACTGTGATACATGTAAAATGTAGTTAAAACATAATGAAAACACAGTAATTTCTAGAGAAGAATATCGTCAAGATGCAGAAAGATCTCCTTAACCTGAAATAATAATACATTTTGCTACCTTGAAAAAAGTAATAATGCTGCCCAGACTAGAAATGTTTAAAACTACCATTTTTACCAACCGTTTAGTATTATATAATGAAAGTTTTGTACCAGTAGTTACTGAACAACAAAAAAAAATTAAAAACAATTCCTATTTTATGGCACAAGGCATATGGGCCTTCAAAACATGAATTAATATATATATTTTGAATATTTTAAATTTCATAGTCCAAAGAGATGCGAAAAATATTGTTATCTTAGGGGTTAAACAACTGCAGCGCACAAAATAAAAATTCGACATTTTTTTCATTTTTAAATTTATTTAATAAACTCGAGTGATATATCAGCTGAGGTTATAACAATAAAATACTTTGAGGCTGGTCATATTTTCATGGCATCTGACTCATTCCATTATAAAACTTTTTATAAATGGTCTGATTATAATTCCCAATATAAATTACCACGAATATCTTCACGTTTATATGTAAGTGACATTGTCACCATTTCCATAAAAAGATTTTCACTTACGATTTCTTTTACAAAACTAATTATAAAGAGGGTGAAATAAATGAAAAACTTTATAACAAATAAAATAAATAAAGAAAAATCATTGCCATCTCGCAAAAAGAAAACAATTTCAGTCTTCATAAGTAAAATTAAAAATGATAACATAATAAAAAATCTGGCCAGTTTAATTCCAAATCGCTTAAGCTTTTGGAATAATCTTCCAACAATGGATTAAATTTTTATTAAATTAATTAAGAACTAAAAAATGTTATATTATAATTTGTTTTTACCAGAAAAGGTATTTAATTTTTAAAATTTATTTATAGTTTTTAATGAAATTGAAAATTTGGATTATTATCATTTAGTATTATTTTAAAAAGTTTAATCAAAAATTCTTGTAAATACTAAAAAAAAATTAGTCTAACATAATGTGAGCTGCTATACTTTCAATATAGACTGCTATTATGAAAGTAAAATAATTGAGTTTGCCTCTGTATAATAAAAATTGTGATCTTTAACATCAATTTATCTGTACATTCATTTTTTATTCAAAAAATCAGTAATCACTGAACTGGACTTTTAGAATAAAAAGCGGCATATCACTTTTAAATAACTCAAAATGCAAACCTAAACCTAAAAGGCAGTATCTTATTAAAAACCTAAACTACCATAATTTCATCATTCAAACATATATTTATAAAAAATATCCTTAAATATTTTTTAAATTTCATATTTTTATGTTATATAAAATAAATTTTAAGTGGCACGAAAATAATTTTTACAAATAGTTATATTTTTATCGAAACTTATATTTTCGAGTTACCGCTTTTTCAATAAGCACGGCAGAAATATTCTTATGATATTTAGAATATAATATTAAAATCTATATATATACATATAACTACACCTAAATATTTGATTTTTATTTTGTTTCTTCATCTCTTAGAATTTTAAGATGCTTGTGTTAAATTATCTTCTTTTTACTTTTTACTTTCATAAACATTTTATGCTGATTTCAAGGTAACGAATACAATATTAAAAATTATACGATACCTGAAATTTCAATAAAATATGAAAAGAAAATAAGAAATTTTTCAAGTTTATCTAAAACATTATTTTTGAATAAGGATTACCTGATTCTTACTTTATACTTTATTTTTCGAAATTGTAGATAAGATCTGAATGGTTTATATATGGGGAGTCAAATTCTAAATTGTGAAACGCCATTTTGCCTAATATTTTTTGGGATAAAAGATATTTTGCCTAATATCTTTTGGCAAAAGAGACATTTTTCAACTTTATGTTTGTGTATAATGAGACATTTCGCAGAAATATATTTATGCATATTCGGAAAAAAGTGTATAATTCTAATTTTGTAACCAACTCTAAAATCTCTTCAACGAATTTTAATTTTTTTTGCATAGCATTTCTACAAAAAAAGCATGTTTTGTTTTATACATTTTTATTTTGCTAAAAATTTTTTTGCAAAGTGCCCCTTTTTATGAAAGTCTCCTTCTGAAATGACATTTAGCTATAAGTCTTTTTTGTCAAATAGAATTAGGCGAAATGTCTTTGTGAGTAAAGGATTTAGACAAACTGTCATGATCTTGTTGTCAAAAATTATAGAATACTTACACCATTATACTTTGTAGTTATTTTGCTATTCTATAATATGAATTTGGAATCTACGCATAGGTATACGTATGAATATTTACACCTATGTAAATTTTATATTTAGGTCACATAAACTTTTAAAGAAAAGTAATCCATCACAATAAGCGGCTAAATTGAATATTTTTCCTTCAAAAAAAAAGAAAATTATTCTGAAATATTAGGTCACCCTATACTGAATATAAAATACAAGAACAGTCTGTTATACAAATAGAGCAATAAAAATATGTTTTTGGTTTTTCTTAACTGAACTCTGTCTGAAAAAAATTTATTCAGTTCCTAAAGATAATTTTTGTAAGGGGAAATAAAAATTATTTTCTTAACATTAGCTACAGATTTTTTCTTTAACATTATATTTTGCTTTTTTTATATATTTTTCCAATGTTTATTTACATAGTACTTATATATATGTATACATATAGGCAAATAATAATACGTACATATATATAATATAATATAATGTCGTATATATTCGTTATTTATTTTATTATTTTTATCTATATCACAATTATTATTATCGCTATATTTTATTGTTTGTATGTATTTGTGTACTTGATCCTGCCCTATTTTTTTTATTTTTTGTATTTTAAATTCTTTTGTTCTGCTCTTTTCTTGTTCAATATTTGTTTTATTTCTTTCATTTTTTTTTTATTTTTTAAAAGATTTAAAATGTAACATTATTTCTTTACATTTAAACTTCTTTTCATTTTTTTTATAAAATTTTGTTACTTTGTTTTAAAGATTTCGGAAAGTAAATTTAAAAAATTTTCATTTTCATTTTTTTTAAAAAAATTTATTAATGTTTTTAATGTATGTAGTAAATTAAAAATGCATTTTGACTAAAAAGTATTTATAAATATTCTTAAAAGCTTAAAAGAATGAGGAAGAATACAGTTGCCTTTGTCAACTCTTAGATACCCGTACGAACCGTTAGTATGTTCACAGCCTGTCACTCTGCTCACAATATTATTTTTTTAATATTTTAGTATTTTAAAATAATTTGGGTGAATTTTATAATTTCTAGAACTATGGGTTGTACATATATTCAAACTATATGTTTATATGTACATTCTTCTAAAGCAGATTCTAACCTTCCACATAACGATTATCAATCCAAAACTTTTTCAAATATTCTATAGTACCATTTAATACTAAGCGGTAAATGTATATTAAATTTACTTAGTACAAAATAGTAAATATAATTTTAAATATTATATTATATTATATTTAAATATTCCATTGACAGAATAATTTCTTATAAGTACAATACAATACATATATGTAAGTAAATACGGCGCTATATAATATACATATATACTCTTATCATTCATTCACTAGTGACATATATACGATATGTAAATAAACATGATATTATATAAGTATGTATATATATTAATATCATATAAATAAAAATTCTTCAAGCAACCGTTATGTTGTTTATTTATTTACATTTTTATGTATATACTACGCATTATATCCTCAACAAATTCAAATTATCGAATAAAACAAATGCAAAAAATTTGTTGAAGAAATTTGTTAGAAAATTTGAAAAAATCAAGTAACACTTTCGTCAATTATAAAGTAACCCTAAATTATTAAAAAAAGTTGTTAACAGAAATAAGAGTATAATGTTGAAGCTTTAATTTTTGTGTATTACTTCAAAAAAATTCTAACAGGTGTTCAAGTTACAGGTGTTTAAAAATAGGAAATTTTCAGTTTTGACTCCTTACAGCTCCTAAACGGGGGTGATACAAAAAAAATTTCTGAAATGACTCATACTTATTTTGAAAGATCTAACTTCTGTCAAAATTTCAAGTTTCCAACTTAAACCGTTTAGAAGATAGAAGGGTTAAAAGATTTTGCAAAATTTTAGTTTCGCATAACGGTAAATTAAGACACCGTATGCCACAAATATATATTTATTGTATATATTCTTTTAAAGCTAATAAAAGTAGTAATCGGTTGGCGTTTTCAAAATGAAGATATACCTTATACAACTTGTGCTATAACAATTTAAACATAGAGCTTTTTTGAACCTTTGGGGAGCTGTAGCTCCGTAACGGGTGGGGCTACAAAAAAAAGTTATTAAAAATAAAATTAATATTTTTGTGAGATCTATCAGTAGTTAAAATTTCATAGCTCTATTGCAAAAACAATGTGGGGATCTAAAAGTTAGGTGTTCGAGAGCTACCCTAAGGCTTGGTTCAAACTCAACCAAAAACAATAGGGAACCTACAAATTACTCCCAAAATATTTTGTGTAAATTTCAAGATTCTAGCTTTCTTAGTTTTTGAGTTAGCGTGCTGACGGACGGACGGACGGACGGACATGGCTCAAAAGTCTTAGAATTTTTTTCTGATCCGATCCATACCTTTGAAGGTATATCTAGCTCACTTATTTCGAGGTGTTACAAACGGAGGAGTAATTTTATTATACCCGATCCTATCGTACGGGTATAAAAACACTAAAGACGATTCAGATACAAAAATTTGTATCTACTCGTACATTAATCCTCGTTTAAATACAATTTTTTTTTATCATAGATTACGAAATATTAGCAAAAAATACTGTAGATTTAGAAATAACACTGAAAAAGACTATTAAATTATTATTTGAACACTCTAAATATATATATACATATATACTTGTCTTAAAAAGTGGCAAAAATAGTATATTAATCACTTAATACTTGAATTGCATATTGGTGCATGTCTTCATTAAAAAATCCATTTTCAAGATGCTCAAAAGGTTCATATATTTTCATAATAAGTGAATTGTGGTTTCAGTATTTTACACTTTCAAAAAGCTTCTTAAATTGATTTATTTCAAATAACTTACTCGAAACAAGGTGGGTAGACTTTTTTCTAAAAAAAAAAAAGTTCAACATTGAACAAAATTTAATTATTTAGATTAATAAAAATAATTAGGTAAAGAAAATACAAAGTTTAATTGCCTAACTAAAAGTTAGAATTCATAAAAAGAAAAATTAATAAGAACTCTTAAATGGCTTAAGGTTATCGGTGGCTTAATGGGTAAGAGCGTATAAAATACGCTGTAAACACTGAGGGAGTGTGGGTTAGAATCCCACACACGTCGTAAGAGTTATTTCCCCTTACGACATTTACAGCCACGCCAAAGGCTGTGTACTTTCCTGTTCACATTTATGTGGCAGAGAAATGCATTAAAAAAAAACAAAAATGATTTAATATAAAAACCAACAGTAATGCTAAAAAATCTGATTGTTAAACAAAACACAGGTAACTTAGGTATAGAAAGGGACTGGAGATGATCAGCTAGACTTGTCTAAAAGCAAATAAAAGAAATTGTTTTTAAATCAATTCAACCGTATTCAAATTTATATGAAATAATTAACTATGCCAAATAATCTTACCATATTTGAAAATCGATCGCATTAAGGAACATATTGTATATAGCTTAAAATTGAGTCAAGAATTTCAATATTAACACTGTCAACCGGTAAACACTAAGTGTAATACTATATAAATCCATTATAGTAAGGTTATCCGATTTTATTCCGATTTTTATTATCATAATAAATACATCTTCGACACATGCAATCTGTGATATATTGTGATCTAAAATGTATTATTATGCAAGAATCAATCGAAAATTGGTAGTCATTTAACCTTGCACCAGAAATGAATTTATTACCATTAATTAAAATTTTATACATTAGATTCTCAACAATTTCATTACCATTAAATCAATTAACGTTTTCATTACCAACACTAAAAGAATTCATTTTTCTTAAAAACCTTTTTTTATTAAACCAAGCTATTTTTTAAGGTTTACCTTAAAGATTCTTTTGACAAAGGAAAAATATTTTGAGATAAAATAAAAAAAAAAAAATATTTCAATGTAATTTATTGGCAAAGAATAAAAAATAATAAATCAATATATTGAAAGGAAAAAATATATGAAATCTTGATTTTGATGTAACTTCATAGAAAATAAAATAAAAACAATAATTTCCTTAGAAATTCTATTTTAAAAATTTAAAACTCCTGTATAATTTATTGTTGAAAAAACTGTCTTACAAAACAATGATTGAGAAATTTATAAAATTACCATTTATAAAATTGACGAAATAAATGTCAGCACATTTTCAAATCTAATATTATTGTTTTTCCCCTCATTTCTTTTTCTCCACCCATATCCTTTTTTTTAACAAATTTATTGCTACTCAATTCAAAGAAAAGTTATGGTTCAAAAATTTAAACTGATTCAAAGAATTATTTTGTTTTTCTAAATTATATGTAAATTATTTAGAACATTTATTTATTTATATGAGAATAAGAATAATAGATAATAAAATATGTTTTTTTAATAATATAAAAAAGAAATTCTATATCATAATCATATCACCTCATATATGTAAAGGAATATTCGAAGAGGAAATAATCATGAATGAAAGTTATTGAAAAAGAAAAATATTATGTTACCTATTTATACGATACCACACCACTTTAAGAAAATTTTTTGCCTTTGATTTATATAATAATAATTTTAAATATTTGCAAAATACTTTTTTTTACCGATAAAGATATCTTTTTATTCCAAAATGAAATCAATCTACAGATTCAAGGTTAAATTATAAATAAGAAAAAAAAATGATTTAATTTAATATGTCGACATAGTCATTACAAAATAAATATATACAAGGCGCAATCTAAGCCAACGGTTTTCAAAGTCGAACATTTCCAAAAGACAATACAAACTGTTTAGTATTATTGTGAGTTGCACCAAAAATTTGAAAATTTTCTTAAAATTCTTTTATAAAGTTAAGAAAAGATTGTAAAACTACTATGCAGAACCTGTTATACATACATTATAAAATAGGGCTTTTTTAAAATTTTGAAGGGATGTATAACTCCGTAACCCTATACAATTAAAAGAAAGAGTTTTAATTTGTATGCCTTACCGCGAAGAAAAATTTGTAAAGATGTCTAAATATAGCAAATTATCAATGTTTGACCGCTAATAGCTTTTAAACAGAGGGTGGTACAAAAAAATTCTGAGGAAACCTATACTAATTCTAAAAGTTCTTTCTTATCTCAAAATTTTAAATCCCTATCTAAAAGCGTGCAGAAGTTATGAAGGAAAAATAATCAGGCAAAATTTGTTTTTCACATAACGGTAAATTTAAATACTAAATTTAAGAAAAAATGTATAACTTTTTATAAAAAAAAGTGCTGTCGAATGGCAGTTTTAAATTGAAAAAATGTTAAGCAGTACTTAAGATATATAAATTAAAATTTCATTGCTCTATCTTTAACGATGTAGAAGTTTTGTAAACAGACGGGCGGACAGACCAAATAAAACTAATAGGCACATTTTTTCAAAAATATTTTTGGAAATGTGCTAAAAAGTAAAAATTTATTATTATTATTTATTGGTTTTCTGTTTTTTTTTTTTTTTTTGTTTTTTATAATACTCGTATATGATGCTGTTAGCACAAATAAAATTACAAATTCATCAAAGAGATCTGCATTTAAAACAAAATTTGATATTTATTCGTATAAAGGAATTAACAAGGACATTAAATTACACACACATATTATTTTCCAATCAAAAGAGAATTCAAAATTCTGAAATATAAAATTACAATTTGATTGAATAAAAAAAAAATACATATTTCATAAATAAAAAATAATAATACAATTTATTTATGCTTTATAAAAATATGTTGATTTTTTAATTCAATATTTAAAAATGATTTTATTTTTATTTAATTTCGAATGATTTATTTTGAACGATCAATTATACTTAAATTTAAATTCAAATTAATATTGTTTAATAATATTTTCAGATTACTTACGAAATTTTGTTCGTTCAAATATTTTATTTTTAAAATCTTGTTTTCTTAAAAAATGGGGGGGGGCCCCAAATACATTTAAAAATGAATAAAATAAAAACAAAAACTAAAGATTTTAAAAATTATTACATAAATACATATATCACATATATAAATTTAAACATATTGGGCTATACGACCTTCATTTATTTGAAATAATTTTGCAACTCCACAAAAATATTCTGTTCTCATTGAAGCTGACTCATAAAAATGTCGTATTTTTTAGGAAAAGCCATATTGAAAATTAAAAAAAAAAGGATTTAAAAATT
This sequence comes from Poecilobothrus nobilitatus, assembly GCA_947095535.1. NCBI lineage: Eukaryota > Metazoa > Arthropoda > Insecta > Diptera > Dolichopodidae > Poecilobothrus > Poecilobothrus nobilitatus. The sequence continues at coordinate 191,896,539 of OX352773.1, forward strand.
AAGATTAAAATAAAACTAAATTTCGTACCGCTCTTAATAATTTCATACATAGGTATTGAAATTGGTAATTAAGAATACACGATAAAGAATAATAAATTTTAAATTATTAGAAAAACAATAAATGTGACAGAAAATTACACAGCGTTTCCGTTCCAGGTGTGGCTGTAAATTTTAAGGGAGAATTTTTCTTATGGCGTATGCACAATTCGAAACAACACGTCCGCGGTGTTTACATCGTATTTTATACGCTCTTACTCACTAGGCCAGCCATATTTTCTTGTAGCTAATAATTTGACAAATGACAAAATGGTGAACAAAAAGAGTAATCCTCAACACACTTGTAATTTTTTACTGATGCATGTTGTTTAGAGTTCTTGTCAATTTTAAAATAAAATCATTTTTGTATTTGAATTTAAAATAAAATAAAAAAAATTGAAAATATTATAAACAAAAATTATTTTTTAAAATTGATAAATGAAATATTTTGGCAGTAAAAATGCCACCTACACCACATTGTAAATAGTAATTTGATATTTCGTATAGACGCCAGTTATAGGTTTCATTTAAATGCTTCCCAAAAATGTTTATTTTAAATTTTTTGCAGCAATAACATATAAAATTTAGCAAAAGTATTGATTTAATGATTAAATAATTTCCAAATAATTAATTCAGCTACGACTTTTAAAATTTTAAGTTAAATATTTAAAAAAAAAATAATTTTATGATTTTCCGGATTGGTAATTATTTTCCTATACAACTGATTTTGCATAATGAAACAAAATTGTTCCAATGACATATGTTTCATTTCTTCCTATTTCAGTTTGTCATTGACAAAAATTTAGACGCATTTCTTGACATATTATTCATTATGATTTTGTATTTCAATCAGTTTACAATTAAATTTTTTTTTTTTTATTTATTTATTTATTTATATTAATATTACATACATAAACGTAATGCAATATTATTGAACCAACGGCTACCAAGGCCATTATAGGTTTTTATACTATTATTAAATTATATACTAATTTATTTTGTTTATATTATATATTATATATTTACATTATATTTGGTCATAAGGGGGGTATCTAAAGAAAAAATACTTACGACCTGTGCAGGGATCGAACCCACACTCCTTCTTTTAATACACCACATGCCTACCCACTAGGCTAACGAAGCCCCAATTTTTTTTTTTATCAAATAAAATAATCTTTTTTTATTCTTTGTTAGTACCCTCTTCTATCAATAATGAATAAATAAATTAAACAAACATCGAAATAAACAATTTAAATTACTTTTATTTTTATTTTGGCTTCAGTATGGTCATTTGCCATTTGAAAGATAATTTTATTGTCAGTTTTCTCTGATTGCTATAATATCCTATACGAAAAAAAAATTTTAAGTTTTCAATTAAACGTTTTTTCCGTTTGCATTTCAATGAAAGCTATAACTGACGCCTTACACACTTGCAAGATAGTATAATACAATCTGGATTAGACTATCCCGACTATCCCGTCTGGTTGCTGGATTAGAAATATGGCATTACTTTAAACATGAAATTGTGCTATTCTTGCGTGTGACAAACAATGAAAAACTGGTATATAATTTTAATGCCAAATTTTAATTTTAATTTCAATATTCATTTCATTAATTTAAAATTTTCAAAGTTTACAAAAGAATGCTATACATACATACATACATAATAATTTACAAAAAAAAAATTCATTAAAATAAAATTATCCTTTTTTATAAAATATTTATAATTTTTTCTTTTCTTTAAACATGTATTTAAAAAGAATATTTTAAATTTTATTTTTATTTTTAAAATTTTAATATATTTATTTTAAATACTTTTAAAAAGTTTAACCACATAAGTTTAATTGAAATTTTCTTATGAAAATATTTCAAAATGTTTGTGCTAAATTAAAAATTTAAATAATTTAGAAAATAATTATTTTTTCAAAAAGAAATTAAAATTATATGAAATCTGTAATTATTAATTTTAATATAGACATTTTAATATTTAATATTAAATTAATATTTTATTTTTAATTAGTGTACTTATAAAAAAGGTACTTGAAATGAAAATAGTTTTAAATTAAATGAAAAAGTAATATTATATTTTGTACTTTATAAAATTGCACGTAATTATTATAATTTTTAAAATTTTTACCTTGCTAACAATTGAAATTTAGAAAATAAATCAAATTTATAATGAAATAAGGCAGAATGAAAATCTAAAAGTTGAAAATACTGTGACTAGCACCAAAATTTGTAATTTTTCTTAGACTTTCATATTTGTATAAGAAAAAGTGACGAGGCCAAATATTTAGCTATATAACTAACTACCTAGCTATATAACTACCTATTTAGCTATATAAAATAGTTATATTTGCTATATAATTACCTACCAAATATTTAGCAAATATTACGCAAATTGCTTTACTACACTTGATGAATTGAGATCAGAGCATCTGTTAACTAATTTGAACTTAGAACTATTAAAATCGATAGCTTTAGCGTTAGAACCAATTGAAGTAATTTATCCATATAATTACATCAACTGGTTCTAAACTGAAATAATTTACCTTCTGAAGTCTTCAATTGAAGTAATTTAATTCTATGAACGAAAAACATCTACTTTACGTACGGTTTACATTGCAATCAATTTTATGCGAGAAAAATTAATTGAACAGAAAATTGAGATAAATCGAACTCGTTTAAAAAATATTTATTATTACAATAATACGAGAATCAACTAAGATATTATCGATCTAATTAACTCACTAAATAATCTGAACAAGACATCATCAAAACTTTAATATCGAACACCAGCTCGAACTTAATCGAATTTTTCTATATCCTAACATTTTTTTCGATGTCGAGGAAATGCTATATAATTAAGAAAAGTCATTAAAAGATGCAAATAATTATAATACTGAAGCTTTAGAGATTGCGTTTAATTTTGAAAAAATTTATGCAGATACTAAGTTACGGTTGGTTAAAATTATATATGTAGCAAATTTTTCATTTTGGAGCTGTAATGGCTATTAAACAAGAGGTGGTACTAAAATATTTTAGTTAAACTATTCGAAATATTCAAAAAATACATGGGTAAATTTATATAATAAATTTAAAAAACTTGTATATTTTTTTATATTTATAAGGATAATAATCTCGTCTACTGGCATGATTAGATTGTAAATTGCTGAGATATAAACATTTAAAAAGAGACTTTTTCAAACTTTGGACAACATTAATTTTGTAAGTTTTTTTCCTGGGAAATTACTTTTCCATTCCAAGCGTGATTGTAAATTTCCTTAACGGGAATAATTCTTATGACGCATATGAGATTCGAACCAAGACTTATTTTATAAACCACCCTCTTTTAAAAGTTATTTCTACTATATTATTTCATTGTTCTATATTTTAAACGGTATAGAAGTTTTGTAAACAGGTGGACGGATGGACGGACAGAGCGAAACTAATTAGTAAACTTTTCAAATTTTTTTTTTTTTTAAATTTGCTACAAAATAAGAAGTACGTTTATAATTAAAAATTTTAAATAATTTAATATACAATTTTGAAACTTAATTGCTTGATATATGTATACAATAAAAAACTATAAAATAAGTATTTGATGACATTATTTATTATTTACAAATTTATTTGAAAGCAAAATAAAATTTTTAAATATTTATAAATTATTAATACATTTCACGTATTAAGAAAGAAGAAAACAAAATATTCTAAATATATTCTATATATAACTTCTAATATACAATAAAATTAAATTGACCACAAAATCTTTCAGATCCTTTTTCAAAATTTTGAACTACTGACACCTTCTCTACATTTTATTTTATATAACATGTTAAAATTTTGTTTTTCTGTTAACCTTCAGTTCACATATTACAAAAAAAGAAAAACAAAAATAACTTTTCATTGTTTTTTATTTATTTTATTTTCAGATTTTTCCTCAAAATAGTGAATACAATCTAAAGATCTGTAGATAAAACAAAACAACAGGAACAAGAATATTATAAATAAAACAAAATAAAATAAAAAAAATATAAAAATAAATTTTTTTAAGGTTGTTTTCCTTTCACCTCATTGTTTTAAAAAGGTTATTCTTAATGGTATCCTAAATTTTGGACAAAACACGTTAGTTTAAATGAACAAAACAATAAACAAATAAAAAGAACAAAAAAAAACCTAGAAAAAATGTATTACATAACTAAAATTTGATGCTAAATACTAATGAAAAAGACAAATCGTCAAAAAATCGAAATCTTATGATTTTGTGATCTAAAATTGAAGTTTATTTCCTAATGTTACTAGGAAACTTCAGATTTGTTTATTATTTTACAAAATTGAAGCTCTAATTTTTAAAACTTTTCAAACTTGTATTAAAAAGCTGTATTGTATGTAGTTGAATTGTTGAATATTATAAATAAAATTTATTTTACAAAATATTTTGGTTAAATGATTTAAAAACGTTCACCTCCAATATTAAAAAATGATTCAAATTTGATGTTATATCATATGCTATCAAATCTTATATTTTATTTTTTTTTTTTGCAACCATGGAATCATTAAAAAGGAGTGATCGTTTATGTGTTACTAGAGTAAAATAAACAAGAAAAATGTCCCATTTAAACTATCTGATGTTTTGTATTTGTTTTTTTCTTTTTTATTATTATTAGTTTTATTTTACTTTTTTTTTTTTTTAAGGACCTCAGAACATAATATGAATGTGTGTTAATGTACAAATGTTATAACAATAAAAAGAAGATATTCTGAAGGAGTTTTTAAAAAGAGATCTAACAAGGGGCATATTACATAAGAAAATGATTTAATACAAGCAATATAACTTTTGAATCCTAGAAAAATTTTTTACTTTTTTCTACTCTACATTTTTTTATTATTTATTTTTTTTTTTTTTTTTTGCACTCAACTTTGGTATTTTTTTGTTTAACATAAACAGAACCTAAATTTTGTATTATGTAATTTTTGATTTCATTTCTGAATACAGGCTTTTACATTTAAGAAAAAATTGAAAAAAAAAATTATTTTTTTCTGTATTTTTTTTTTTTTTTTTTTTGGTAAACGAACAGAAAAAGTATTTATTTATTTTTTTTTATTTTTACCCCTTCAAAATTTTGTAGATGAGATGTAAAACTTATGATGAAAAACTTTTAAATAATAACTAAAATCGGATAGAAGAACAAAAAAAGGACATTTTTGCTTTCAAATTGTATTTTTCACTCATTTTTGATGATATTTTAATCCTTGTGTTTTATTACATTTGTTATTATTTTTCCTAAAAATTTCATCTCAATTTCTTTTAATTTTTTTTTACAATTTAGGGTTTTTCTTTTTATGTCATGGAAAAAACAAAAAAATTATCTTGTAATTGATTTATTTCTTTTTTTTTTTGCTCTTTGGGCATATAAATGTTAAAAATTATTTCAGGTTAATTTCACATCTTAAATGATTTGATGAAAATGAAGAAAAAATTATTTTTATTTTCCCTTTTTTTTTTTTTGTTTTTTTTTTAATTCTGATTTAGAATAAACTGATATTGAGTTTTTGTTTATTTTTTTTTTTTTAAATTGGACATTTATTTATTGTTGTTGTAAAGCTACCACTATATTTGTATCTTTAGATTTCATTTAATGGATAAACAGATAATATCTACAATTTATAAACAGAAAAATAAAGAAAATTGATTAATTTGATTTGTAGAATTTGAATAAAATGTATTTTAACCTTGAATTTGATTTTTGTGTTTTAACCTTAAATTTGATTTTATTTATTGTTGAGTTTTATTTATTATTGTGGGTATAGAAAATAATATTTTTTATATAGGTAATAAAGTTAAAATTTAGTTAAGATTTTTATTTATAAATGGAAAAGTTTGAAATTTGCGACTAAAATTTTGATTTTTTTTTCTCCTAAGGGATGGGAATCTTCTAAAGACACCAAGAATTTCCCTCTTGGTAGTGTTAGATTCTTCCCACCTCCTCCTTTAGCCAATATAATGGGATGAAACCCTTACCTGCGAACGCAGCATATTGGCTAGGGAATAGGGATAGGAAAGGATAGAGAATGGATACGGAAACATTGAATTGGGAATGGGACTGTAAGGAAGCAATGAATCCATATATTATTATTACTATTTTGCTAACAGTGACTATAGCCGTTACAACAGTTACAACATGTAGTAATATATAACACCTTACTACATGAGGTAATTATTGAAAGCAACCCCCACTATCACTGTAGCGGCTGTTATAATTGGTATTAGTATTCTTATTAATATTATTATTATTTTACCACAGAGTCAGCGCCATCAGTGGATTACAACGTGCAGCAGTATATAACACCTTACTTGCATGATATAACCAAAGATAGCTCCACTGTAGCAGCTATTGTTATTATTACTATTATTATTATAATTATTGTTATTATTACTATTACTATTATTATTATTACTACTATTAATTATACGATATACATTATTACGATATAAAAGTACTACATATTTTTTATTTATGACCTGCCCGGGATTTGAACTCAAGACCCTTCGATTGAAAGGTTGGCGATCACTGAGCCATGAGTCACTGAGCCATGAGTCAGATTAAAAATTTCTTTTATTTTATTTATATACAATTACCGTGGTACATAAATGTGCCACCATTAATTTTCTTTTTATTTACAAATTTAAACTTAAAATCAATAAAATAAAATGCAAATGAAAATTCAAAAAAGAAATGTAATGCTTATTTACAAATATTATAACGTTTGAATGTTTTTATGAGTGTTTTTTATTACATTTATTGGTTCCGTAAGGAAACTTTATAGAAAATATCAAATAAAAACGTAAATTTATATGTGATGTACATATCATATAAATAAAGTTAAATTATAAAAAGAGTTTAAAAATTCTGGAAACCCAATATTAAAACCGTTGAAATATATTTTTATTTAAGTGGAAGTTTTTTGTTTGACTTTGGATAAAGATAATATTTAAATACTTTAACTTTTATTAAATTCTCCATAACAATTCTTTTTAAGCGAAACAGTCAATATTCTTTTATAAAAATTTCTTTTTTTTATTGTTTATTTTATACTGTAACAAAAATTCTCAAAAAAAAAAAAAAATTCTGGATAAAAAATATGCACTTTCATAACGTTTTAAATCATCATTTTCGTCATCATAATCATATAATGATCATCATTTAACAAATAACATAGAAAGTGAATTGAATGTTATATTGTAAAGTTTATACAATAATATTATTATGTTTTTGTCATATAAGTTATAATATATCCTTATGTTGTATAAAGGACAAACAAAAAAGAAAAAACAAAATATCCCTAAAGGTTATATAGATTCTTTCAATTGAACAAGTATATATATATATTTAATATTTCCTTATTTTTATTTTCACAAAAAATTTATAATATAAATAGAATAAATATATTTTGTATATAATACAAAATTGTATATGTATACTATATATGGTATATTATAAAAATCAATATTTTATTTTGAACCAATATTTATTATACATAAAGTATATAACAAAGAAAATTTTTTTCTCAATATATAATCAAAAATATTAGTTAAGATATGTATGTATATAAGAAAGAAAATTCTATTAAAAAATATATTATGTTTGAATGACTCTACAGTCTAAAATAAACTTAAATCTTTTAGTATACATCTTGTATATTAGTTTATGGGTGTCCTTTACTAAACATAATCTGATAATTTTAAAATGAACTCTATGAGTAGGAATATACAATACAATATCTTTAATTTTTTCCAAATTATCAAAACTTCAATCGTTTAAACAAATAGCTAGCCCTTTATCTACTCTACTACTCTTTTTTACATATATTACACAGATATCTTTATATTCTTATATATGTACCTAATGTAAAAAACATTAAAAATTGTTTTGTTAGTACAAGAAAATGCAGAATATAGAAAGGATTTAAGAAAACGTAAGAAAAACCAACAGGACAAGAATTTTAAAAGATAATAAAACAGTATATTCTTTATTTTGTTTTTGTTTTTTTCTTTTCTGGAATTTCTTGTGTAGAATTTACTGAACCAAATTTGTAGAAATTGATACAAATTTAAGTACACAAAATCTATTAAATTTAATTTGTTTTTTTTTTTTTTCATATAAACATTAGAAACAAATATATTTTATTTATCAGAATCATTATTAAATTCTATAGGGAAGGAAAAAGACAACATGTTGAGTTAATTGTTTACAAATTTTTATCAACAATAAATATATTGCACAATTTCAAATCATGATAATTTATTTTTATTTCAGATATATGATGAATTTCTTACAGAAAATTTCTTAGAATTTTACTCAGCTGGAAAATTTTTAATGAATATAAAAGGTATTTTGATAATTTGGTAAAATGATTCAAAAATGATATAATGGCTATTATTAAATAACATTACTTAAATCAATTTATAGGGTGCTAATAAAAACAACTTAAATTTTTATTAAGAAAATTATTAATTATTACATAAAAATTAAATAAAAATTATTAATTAAATTTTTTATATTTTAGGTCATATTTACACTATAACATTTGGCATTTGTATAGTTATAACTAAGTATAGAATAAAACAATCTTTCATAAAAGATTTCACTGATAGACAATTATTTTCTATAATAGCTCTTTCTGTGCAGAAATTGAACTAAAATCCAGAACTATGGAACTTATGTTGACAAACGTAAAACGAAATTGATTTATAACGTAAAGCATCGCTTTAACTGGATTTACCAAAAAATTTACATTGTTTTTTAATTATTTATTTAGGGGCCTCGGTGGCCTAGTGGGTAAAAGCGTATAAAATATGCTGTAAAAACCGACGGAGTGCGGGTTCGAATCCCACACACGTCGTAAGAGTTATTTGTCCTTACGACATTTACAGCCACGCCTGAACTGGAAAGGCTGTGTAATTTCCTGTCCACATTTATGTGGCACAAAAATGAATTTAAAAAAAAAAAAATTATTTATATTAATATTGCTGTATGCTACCAGAAGAAGTAGGAAGAGAATTTTTTTTTTTCACATAGGATAATGTAATATTACTTAACCATCGTCCATTATAGGTTGAATACTATTATTAATTTATACAGTAGTATTATTTATTTTGTTTATATTATATATTTATTTACTCTATATTTGGTGGGAAGAGAGATTTGTTAAGAAAAATTTCTTTTTCATTAATTTTTCTTTCAATTAAAATTCTTGCTACAGTATTTGAATCCGCACTCCCTCAATAAATATGTTTAATCACTCATCCACCAAGACTCCATTTTATTTTTATTAGAAAGGGACAAAATATCTTTTTAACCTTATAAGTACAATGAGCAATGAGCATAGTCATTACGGAGAAGTACTACGAAATTCAAAAATTAAACATATAATAAACAATAGCAAGACATACAGTAAAAGTTAAATCATTAAGTTTTCATCACAGTTATCTCCCAAGAGTTAATTATCTTTTAGCTTTAACGCAGAATTCCAACTTTGACAGCTAATTGTTAATATTAGGTTAAATGCATAAAATTGAGCATGAACTCAAATCTCACTTTTTCAAAGAAAATTACCAGTTCATGTACAATTTTTGTTTAAAAAAGTAAGATTTGATTTCAAGCTCAGTTTTATGCATTCGACCTATTGTCAAAATATATTATTAAAATGTGGAAATAAACAAATTTTTTATAATATAGTTTATTATTAATTTATTTTAATATATGTTTTAGTAGTTTATATTTTATGTACTTTATTTACCTACATTAATTTTTTGCTTTACTTATTTTATTTACAAATTTATTGTTTTTGCATTTAAATGGCCGTCTAGCACTTCCAACATTTGTATTGTACTTGAAAAATTTTATAGCTACGTTTTTGGACATTTTCTAGCTTCATATAGTTGCATGGCAGCTTTGCTCGTTGTGCTAAATACATAAAAGGCAAATTATGGGTATACGTAGTATGTATCGGTATATATGTTACATTTTTTATTAATCATAGTAATATAAAACAAAGGAACAATTAACTGTTATACTATAAATTCAACTCTGGAATTTTTAAATTAATTTGCATACTTTAAGGAGAACAAAATGATAAGTAAAACAAGAATTCTATTTTAAAAAAAAACTTTTTTATTTTTCATATACAAATACATTTCAAATACAAATTATTCTTCGTTTTATTTTACATTACTTTAAAGTTAAATGGGTTTTTCTTTACCTTTTCTTTGTTTTTTGAGACAATTTCAATAAAATTCGTAATAAACATTTTTAGTATCTTTACTTCAATTTTTAACTAAATTATATACTGAATTTTATTATTATTTAGGAATTATTTGTATAGTTTTTTAGGTCTTCATTTATAGTTAAATAATATTTAAATATTTACTTTACTAAAATGCAATAAAAAAAAATAAAATGTTCTTAAGTAAATTTTAAATTTTTATAGTAAATATCATCATAAAAATGAACAATTTATAAGAAAATTTATTTAAAAATTAAATTATGAGATATACAGACATACCTATACCTACCTACTATATATAATTTAATTGAAATAAAATTTTGTTTTTATATATTTTTATTTAAATACTTGAAATATTTTTTTTTTTATTTAAATTATACAAATTTAATTTAAAAAGTCCACTTTTAAATAAATTAAATTGATTAGTTGAATATTTAATTAAGAAAACTGTTTCTTTTTTCTTTTTTTTAACACTAACTTCTCAAATTACTTCGAAATGTATAGTTAATTTTAAATAAATAAAATTAAAGCACTTTACAAATTAAATAAATTAAATCTATATATATATATATAAAATGAAATGGAATAATATTTTTAGCAAGTATAATATTATTTAATTTGAGAATTGAAAATTCCCAAAACTAATTCAAATAGTAATTATAATAAAATCTAATAAAATTAAATTTTCTACCATAATTTTCCAAAAAAAAAAAAAAAAACAAGAAAACCAAAAAAAAACTTTATCTTCTTCAGAATATTATGAAAATCTTAATTGTAATTCCAATCTTTACAAAAAAAAAACAATCCAAAGTAAACACTTAAAATTTTCCGTACCTTTTAATTTTTAGCACATTTCCAAAAAAAAATTTTTGAAAAAATGTACCTATTAGTTTCACTCTGTCTGCTCGTTCGTCCGTCTGTTTACAAAACTTCTACAGCGCTTAAGATAGCGCAATGAAATTTTAACCAGAGGTACGACTCACAAAAAAATTAATGTTGCATGTAGAACAACTTTTTCATGTAGGCCCATCGATTATGGAGTTACAGCCATTCAAATTTTGCAAAAAAGCCCTTTTTTCAAATGATTATGTCAGGTTCTGCAAAGTAGTTTTGCAATCTAAAAATACTAGAAGACCGAAACTTTTCTAACCTTTATAAAACAATACTAAAATTATGCAATGTTTTGCAATTTACTGTTTAAATTTACAGTTATGTGAAGACAAAATTTGTAAGGACTATTGTTTAGGACCTGTTTAAGGACTATTAAAGGCAAAAATTTAATTTTATTTTTGACAGAAGTTATAGTCTCTTTAATTGAAACAATTAAAAATTGTATCAAATGTCCTTTAAGGACCCACAGCTTCAAAAACAATTGGACCCACAATCTAACCCTATACAAAAGTTTTGTCTACATATTATCGCCTACAGTCTAACGATACACTTACTGACAATGCACTTACTTACGAATCACCCAGTATGAAATTTTAAGAAAATTTTTCGAAATGTTGGTGCAAGTCAGAATTCTAAACAGTTTGCATTGTCTGTTAGAAAATGTTCACCTTTAAAAACCGTTGGTTTACATTCTGTTTTGTTAATCTTTGAAAAGTAGAAAAGATAATTCAAATAAATCAAAAATAATTTTAAAATATTCAAAATTAATAAAAAAAAAAATGATTTGATGTTAAAAATTTTCTTGTATTAAAAATTAATTTTACCATATTTTTATTGCGGTCATTAATTAAAATGTTGGTTGGAATTGTATGCAATTATTATTATTTATATAAATAAAACTTTATATATAGCTTTCGACTTTTCTAAAAAAAAAAAATTTTCAATTTAAATTTTAATGACTAATTTTAACAAGAATACAATAGAGAATAAAAATAAACTGAAACAATCCTTGTAAAGTAATTTTTAATTTTAATTATTATTGTTTGTTTCATTTGCAAAAGTTTCCCGTAATTTTCTATTTCAAAAATTTCAATTAATTTTTTTCTCATTTTTAATGAAATTCTGTTAATATTTTTTAATTATTTTTTTTTCTTTTTTTTTTATTACAAAAGTCAAGTATTTTTTTGAGTATACAAAGTTTCATTTAATTTCTTAAACGATTTCATTAAAAAATTAAATATTTTATTTTCCTATGTTACAACACTCTAATAGAAAAATCAGTTTCATCTAAAGTCAAAGTTTTGGACTTAAAAATTTTCTTTTTTTTTATAATCAACTTCAATTAAATAAATCATTAATAATTAAAGATTACATAATTAAATCTCTTAAAATAAAATGAAAATAAAATTTCAAAATAAGATTTTAAAATGTTTATCTATTGTACTTTTATTATTATCTTTTATACATACATATATATGTATATATATATAAAATAATTGTTATAATGTTTAACTATTTACAAAACTACTTTTTAAATTTAAATCAATTAAATCTCGGATTTCTTTGGCTCCGTGAATTAACACCCCAACAATTATCACCCCAAAAAAAAATTAAATAAGACCCCAAAACTTTATATGTGAATTGGGGTCTTATTTCATATGAAATAAGGCCCCAAAATTTTGCGATCATTACTTAAATTGGGGCTTTATTTGATTTATTATTTTGGAACTTTATTTCATAATGATATTGTTTTAAAATTTTAATAAGGCCACAAATTTTGTTTGGGGTTTTCTTTCATTATGAAATAAAGCCTCAAAATAATAAATGAAATAAAACCCAAAAATATTTTTATTTGAAATTAAATATTATTGTTGGGACTTTATTTTACGCTAGGGCTTTATTTCATTTTCATTTTTAAAATAATACCCCACCTAAATGGTGGGGTATTATTTCATTTTTATTTTTTGGGCTATAATGTTTCGGACGTTAATTCACGGAGCCGATTTCTTTATCCTATATATATATATATAAAAGTATATAATATACTTATATATTTAAAAGTTTTAAGACTTTATTTAAATTGAAAATTATATAATTAAATTGTACACTATAGTCATCTCTACTTGAATAGAAGAATTAACGTCAATCAACAAAATCTTTATTTTATTCAATTTTATAGTATTTTTTCGAAAATAACATGGTATTAGAAATTTTTATTTACGTAGATCTTTATGTATTATATACATCAGATTATTATATACCAGATTATTATACACAGTATTCTAAATCGCATTTTAAAACACTATATCATAATAGAATCGTTTAAAATGAAACACCAATTAACAAAATCTAAATCGATACTAGTGTTCATTTTAAATAAAATTTACATTTTCTAACAAAATCTGTTATTCAGATGTCCTTTTCTCTTTAGCCATTGTTAATTTAAATTGATATCACAGTCTATTTTTTTTTTTTTTGTGCGTTTCAACAAAATGAAAAGCAATTGAAATGTACATACATATATATTATATATATATAGGAATTGTAGTCACTAAAATGAAGGAGCAATAAATGATTTGTTAAATATGTTGCAAACCTAAATTGAATAACACAATTTTATGATATCCGGTACTTATTTAATTGATATTTTTTTATTTTCAAACTTTTTCCTGTAGTAAACAAAAAAAGAACAAATATTTTGAATGGTACTTTTAAAGTAAATATTTTTTGTTTTTTTTTTTTTTAAACTACTTTTTAATAGAATTGTAGAATGTATTCAAAAAATTTTATTTGATAAAAACACTTAGCATGTCTAAAAATTCTTGTTATTATTCAAAATCTAATTTAAATAATAAATTAAACTAGAATTAGAAATTTATGCACATTCAGTAATGATATAGTGATAAAATTCTTGCACCTTGCATTTGAATTTAATTTGGAATATTAAAGTAAAAAATATTTTTTTATATATTATAATGACGATGGTAGACGTAGACTATAGATATCTAAATAATTACGATTTCAAACTTTATTAAAGGATTGTTTACCATGAAAACTAGTAAATTAAAATTAGAAGAAGTTTTAAAAATAAATTCGTTCATGGTAGGGAGGTAAGTAAAATTTACGGATGCACAATTAGATCAGTTTAGGCCCATTGTTGTACTCTTGATCAGTATTTTCTCGTAATTGAAACCATTGGAAGCTTCTTCCAAAGTCTTGTAAATGATTAAGTTCACCTCTGACAAATCGAAAAGATTATTTAAGAGGTATTTTCCAGAAAATTTCTTCTTTTTAGAGTAATAGCGGGATGGAGCAACTGAAAGAAATAACAGATAAAAGATTAATTGCTTTTCATTGATTCATCTTTACAGCTTTTTCAAAATTTATATCTTGTGCCGACTGGACAGTGTTCCTTTATTGGTACAATTTGGAGATAATAGTGCAGTTGATCGTTTAAGATCTAATTTAGCCCAGGTTTGTTTGACCACAACGTAAATGTTAATAGAAAACAGCATGCAGTTTGTGAGTGTATTGGCTTTCCATTGCAACCCCTATTTACAAGTTATAATAGGAACAAAAGATTCTCTTTGTCTTAGAGAATTTGAAAGTTTGAACTCCTAGCGAGTTCATCAGCTCTACAATTTTTTAAGAAATGCTTACATAATATTATTTTTAACATCCGATTCACTGAACGAACTACTTTAACTCCATCAGACGAGTTTGAAATGAAAAAACTTTACAAGAGCGTGTGTAAAATAAACATTATTCAATGGGGAAGTTTGACTTAACCAAAGAAATTTGATAAATTTAGATATTAGTTGTTTTGCTCAATTCTTAAAAAGTTTTCCGTGATCACTAAAAGTAAAATCTAAAAGAGTTCTTTTCGCATGTTTCAAATTGTTAAATAGATCAGTACTAACAGAGGAAAACACATTTGCACAACAATGAATGCAAGGAAGCATGTTCCAAATCTTATACCATTTCTCATACCATCTCTCTTTTCGGCTTTAAATCACCTAGGAATTGCGACTGTTCTAGAAATGAGTACTTCCTGCCTTGCTTATTGTACATTAGAATTTTTTGAGAGAAGACATAATTGATTTGAATACAAGATATCTATAAAAGAGAAAAATTACTCCAATGTTTTGACGAATGATAAGAGGACTTGGTGTTACTAGCATGACAGAGTCACTTATTATGCCTAAGGTGTTACTAGCACGACAGAGTCACTTATTATGCGTAAGGTGTTAAGAGTAATATGTTTTAGAACGAAAAAAAAAAACATAATTTTAAATTTTTTGGAATCTCGGAATATGAAAATAACATCAACGCGCAAATCTGTTTTGCAGTGTTGGACCTAACCAACCAACAGCCACCTCACCTAAACATTAGGTTATAACCTATGGTACAATGTACTCTTTCGTTTGGGAATTAAGGAAAATAGGAATAAAGGAGTAGAAATAGAGAAAATAAAGGAATAGCAATAAACTGGGAAATATGAGAAGTTCCTAGATGTTGGAAGTTAACTTTTAAGTTACCATTTTCAATTTAACAGATAGATACATATATAACGTAAAAATTATTTAAAAATTTGTTAGCTACTAGAAAACATTATCTTTTCTCGTCACTCTTTAAAATCACACTAAATTGTCTTAATTTTCAAATCCATTTAAATCTTAAATAAAAAAAAATCAAATTGAGTGCCTGACATTTATTTGACATTAAATACAAAAAACAAGAAAACAATAATTGTCGAAAACCTAATCGGTGATTTTTTAAAACGTTTTATTTAAACAAATTTCATATATTTACAGAAAAACACTATGGTGCAATGTATATGACACCTTTTTATTACTTCTTCACTCAGTATACTGTCAGTAACATTGACATTGTAAACAAAAAAAACTTCAAACAATGGGGGAAAAAAAATCTAAATGATCCAAAAATAAAAAAAAAATAAAAAAGAAAACAAGGAAGAAAAAATTATCATAATTAATTTTCTAAAATCTATTTATTAGCAAAAGTTATATATAAGATCGGTTAATATCTTAATTGTTTTACTAATTATCATCATTTTCTATCTCTGACTGTGATTTATTTAACCATTGATTAAGGACTTTCATGTTTTTTAACATTTTCATTCGATTTTTTTTATCAAAATAGAATTGATTTATTTAGAAAATAACAACAAAATGAATAAAAGGATTAATAAAAGGATTTACATAACAATTTGTAAACAACAATATTAAAAAAAAAAAAAAAAAAAAGAAGAAACAATAAGCGATTTGACAAGTATTAATGTACATGTCATGTAAATAATTGTCTATTTTTTTTTGTGATATCACTTGGTGTAAATTTTTTCTCTCAAAGTATTTGGTTATTCAGGAATCATAATAATGTATTTACCATGATAGAAAAAATAGTTTTTATTTACCTTTTATATAAAAACCAACAACATATTTTAATATATTCAATTTCATTTCACATTCGTCAGTAATTTAATCCCAAACCAACATGGAAACTTAATTAAAAATATAATTAAAAAATTTTGCAAAAGTTTTTAATTCATTATTAAAAGTTATTAGGATATAAATTTACTAAATATTAACTAATTAGTTATACTTATTTTTTTTTTTGTCTCATGTTTTATTGCTATTTATGTTCTTATCGAACATATATAAAGTTTCCATAAATCCTCTTCAATTTTTTCTATCTTGTGCTAGTCTTTTAATTTCAGCTCAAGATTTACTTCTTTTTCTATCTTAATTTTGGATGCTTTTTCTTCAAGTCCAGTTCAATGTCAGCCGCTGCACTGATTTTGTTGGACGTCTGTGGATATGGTCGATTTAACTTCTTGGGGTGTTTCTCAAGTTGCCCAAAATCTCCTAAAGGCATTGGTAATTCTGTGTTATATAACCTTTATGAGGTTGCTCCGTCAGTTGTTGTCATGTTTCCAATCTTTTCATAATCAAGTACCATCTCCGTTTTGGTATTTCGATGAATACTGGCCCTTGGTTTACAATATTTATTTTCATTATTTTTTTTTTCTTAAATTGATATTGGAGGTATACTCTTTTTGTTTTTGTGGTAGGTACTAACAGTTTCATATCGGCTCCTAAGTGTGTGAAAAGAGTTATGTTATGTGTGTACTCTAAACTTTCGTTGTTGCTTAAGAGTTTCCAAAATTTGTTGGAGGTTGTTTAAGAGTTTCCAGGAGATATTTTCGCGCGTCGAAGCTGTTTTCTTCATGCAAAAATCTGGAAATGTGATGAATAATAGAATGAATAGTAGGGATTATTGTCTCACTATAACAGATGTTGTAAATAGTGGTTACTGCTGTTATGGTATCATAGTGTGATACTATCGTTTTTGCGTTGTTATTAATTTTTCAAGCCCATCAGAAAGTACTCTGATTATTCTGTAGAGTAGATTGAAGTGTTCCATTCTACCAACTGTTCTACAAGTAATTTCAGTGTATTTGTGTGTTCAGTTCTGTTTCAGTTCTGGCGAAAACCTTCTTTTTCCTCTTTTAGATCTTTATAGAACTTTGGACCCACTTCCCCTCAGTTCTGGGATTGTGTCTTCTTTTTAGGTAATTTAATAGTTATTCTTTTTACCAAACTGACCATACTGACCCGAATGAAAATCTTCTGTTAAAAAAATTTAAAACTTATTTTCGTTTTTGATAGTTTTGTAAACCTAATAGTTAAAATTATACTGTTTAAAAACTTAAACATATTGAAATTCTTAAATAATTGAAATTAGATTTTCAATGTCAGGTTTTCTTTCAAACGCAAGACACAGACTAAAGACTTTCTTTCATACGCAAGACAAGACTAAATTCAAATGTTTTAAATGTTTTTTAAAACGATGATCAGTAACTGCTTTCAACTATATTTGAAATTATTGAATCAATTATGTATTTATTATATTACAGAACTTTTTTAAATTAATTACTGAAATTACAGAAATGTAAATCTTATATGTACTATAAATTTTAAAATAATAATAAAGGAATTACAATTTTTAATCAATTTTTTATTTCCTAAACTGGCATTTCCTCAAATTCTCTTCACAAAACTTTAAATACACGTATTTTTTTTTTTTAAGGAAAACCCACAAGGATATATAACTTTAATTGTCATTTCCTGATCCACGAATAAAATTTATTCCTTAAGTTTCATTTTTCTTTTCTATTGAATTTTTACATAATAAAAACTTGAAAGAACTATTTATAAAATAATCCCTTCAGGATTTCTTTTTTTTTTATTTTATTGGATTTTCTCACAACAACAAAATCTTCAATCACTTAGAGAAGAGAATAGAAAAATGTAATGGAATACTTTGTGTATCCACAAATTTGTCCTGCTTTTTTTCTACTATTTTATTTTCTTTCCATTCATACACATATTTTTTTTGCAGGACATGATATATTAAAAGTGCACATAAAGGGATTTTCACTTTTTTTTATTTCTTTTTTTTTTTTTTTTTTTTGCTGTGCTTTAATTTAAAAGATTTCTCACGCATCTCTTCCTTTGTACTGAAGTGTCACTATTCACAAGTACATATGGATTTATTTACAAAGTACATATTAACGTAATTGTATCTGTAAATACATAGAAAAGATTCATATTATAACTATATATAGTGGATATACGTAGATTCTCATTAGATTTTTGTTTTTAGCACATTTCCAAAAAAAATTTGAAAAAATGTGCTTATTAGTTTCACTCTGTCCGTCCGTCCGTCCGTCCGTCTGTTTACAAAACTTCTATACCGTTAAAGATAGAGAAAACAAATTTTAACCATAGGTAGGTCTCATAAAAAAATTAATTTTGTGGAACAACTTTTTCATGTAGCCCCCCCCCCCATTACGGAGCTACAGCCCCTCAAACTTTGAAAAAGCCCTATTTTTAAATGCATATATCTTATGTTCTGCTTAAGATTTTTTCAATCTGAAAACGTCATTCGACAGGTATTTTTTTTATCTTTGTAAATTTATATCAAAATTATACAAATTTTTTAAATTTAGTATTTAAATTTACCGTTATGTGAAAACCAAATTTTGCATGATTTTTCTACTTTCATAACTCCGGCACGCTTCTAGATAGAAGCTTGAAATTTTGAGGCAAGAAAGAACTTTTAGAATTAGTATAAGTTTGCTCAGAAAATTTTTTCGGACCACCCCCTGTTTATGAGCTATTAGGGCTTAAAAATTGAAAATTAGCTATTTTTAAACACCTGTAACTTAGGAACCTGTACATAATTTACTTCTGCAAGATGTAAAAATTAAAGCTACAATAATATATTTTTACGTGTGTGAAAGGTTTATTTAAATTGTAAAGGGTTCCAAAGTTGCAGCTCTTCAAAATTGCGAAAAAGTCCCATTTTCAGATGTATATATCTCGGGCTCTGCATAATAATTTTGCAATCTAAAACCGTCAGAAGATCGAAAATTTTATTATCTATATAAAACAATATCAAAATTATGTAATATTTTGTAATTTACTATTTAAATTTACCGTTATGTGAAAACCACATTTTGCATGAAATTTCTTTTTTCATAACTCCGGCACCCCTTTAGATAGGAACCTGAAATTTTGAGACAAGAAAGAACTAGAATTAGTATAAGTTTCCTCAGAAAATTTTTTGGTAACACCCCCTCTTTAAGAGTTATTACGCCTCAAAAATTGAAAATTCGGTATTTTTAGACACCTGTAACTTAGGCACCTGTACAAATTTTTCTTCGGCAAGACATGAAAATTAAAGGTTCAATAATATACTTTTATGTGTGTTAACCGCTTTTCTTAATTGTAAAAGATTCCGGACTTACGGCCCCTCAAAATTTCAAAAATGTCCTATTTTCACATTTTTTCTTATTACATGAAATTTTCAAATTTTTGTGTAAGTCACACTTCTAAACAGTTTGTATTGAGTTTTGGAAATGTGCGCTTTTAAAAACCGTTGGTTTACATTCTACCTTGTTTTTTTTCTTAAGGAAAGAATGTTTTATGTTAGATGGGGACATTATGTTATACATTTTACTATATTATGATAGTGAAAAAAAAAAAACGTGAACACTTAAATATATGAATATATGGGTGAAACCACATTAGAAAAAGCAATATACATATAAATTTATACTCGTAGAAGATTTTCAAAAAGAATTTGTTTTTTTTGATATTGTAAGTTCTTTTCTGCGTTTATTATTATTAAAAAGCTTTATTTAATCTAAAACTATGTTGCCAATGAAAGTCAATAATATACATAGTGTCCCACAACAGTTGCTAATTAATAACATATGGATTAGAGAGTAAGGGATCACATTTTTAGAGGCTAACGGAGATCAGTTTTTCGAAATTAATTGTTGTTAAGAATCTGTGATAGGTATAGGTATTATAAAGTGTTTTTTTTAGACCAAGTCAAAGTACTTATAACTGCTTACATATTTAAAAATACTTTTGAAAAGTTGGAAATTAAAACATTTTTTAAATTGATTTTTATAGCTTTCATTAATTAATTTAAAATGATTTCTGATTAAATTGACATTGTAAAACTACTACAGGCTAAAATATGATATTTTTTTAGTTTTTACTGGGATAATCGCATTTTCCTCAATTTGAAATTATCGTATTATGATTTTTGTCATTTCCTTTAAGATTTCCAATATAATTCAATATTAATTTTTTATTGTATCAAAAACTTTTCAACTGCATCATTGTAAAATGCATTAATATTTAAAAATAAACTCATATTCTTATGATAAAATTTGTCACTTATTTCAATCTGTTCCGATCTTTTCCAAATATCCTACTGTGGGACATCCTGTATAAGAAATGTTTCAAATTCATTTTCCTAAAAAATATTTAATTTGGTATGTTAAAGTCATATTGTCTGATGATGTATTTACAGTATATATGTACATAAATATACAAATATTAGTTTATCATTCTATAAAAAATTGGCTGAAACGTGAATGTTTTACGATGTTGTAAAAGTAATATGATAAAAATTGCTTAATTTGTAATACAATTTTTTTTTATATACATTATACTGGAAATAAATACTTCTAATGAAAAATATGTTTAATATAAATTTTTATATTTTAAGGAGAATTTTAGAAAATATAGCTAAAGTATAGGTAAAAATAATTAAAATCAAAAAAAAAAAACAAGGGAACAGAAAAAGTAAAAAACAATCACATTAAACGTCATAAATAATAACTTAAAACTATAGACCTCATTTCTTAAAGATATTAAAAGTGAAACTAAATTTTATTATTTTATAAACTTAAAAATCCCATTTATAGCATTTAAATTCTATTCGATATGCTCCTTCAAAAATTGTAATCTATATTACCTTACTGCAAAAATGTTAAAAGCAAGATTTTGAAAATATTAAACTGAAATCAACAAAAAATTTGGAATAAAAGATTTTAATAAAATATTTCATTAAAAAAAAAAAAAAATCTAATATAATCATTTTTGTTCTGATTCATTTTTATAAAGCTTATCTTAATTTAAGGTAAAATAAAGATAATTCCATATCCTTTTTTTTTGTTTTTCTTTTAAATTCAATCATCATTTTCTTTTAACAAATTTGTAATAAAAATAAATCCCTATTTTTCATTTTTCTTCTTTTTTTCTTCTTCTTCTTTATAGTGAACTATATAAAAAGGATTTTTCAACAATCTTTAATGAATTTTTAAACGTTGAACAAAAAACACAACCGATATCCTTTGAGAAGAACTTTTCAAAATAGACACAATTTCGATTAAACACTTCTACTTTTATTCTCCCAAATTTATTTTTTTAATTTTGCTTTGTACCCAATCTATCTTTTTCATTAGATCCTTAACACCACAAAAAGTTTCAAATTGATTTTTTTTTTTTATCTTTTTATTGCAAATTCTTTTTAAACCTTGTTGTTGGTTCTATTAAGAATTTATAAAAATATACGAAAAACAAAAAAAAAAACTGAAAAAACAAAAATTTTGATTGTGTTTGAAAGATGAAAAAAAAAACGACCTCAAAAATCAATATAAGAAAAACTTTATATTTCACAAAAAAAAATATCCAAAGAAAATTTGTAAATTAATTCTCAATTCATTTTCTTAATAATTTTTATTTTTCAATTTTAATTTTCAAATGAAAATATCTTTCCACTTTGATATGGTCCAGTTCAGTTAGAATATGGTTTTTCCATTTTATTTATCTTTTCCTTATCAAAAAAAAATAATTTTATGTTAAAAAAATGAAAATTTTAAACCCACAAAAAAAGAAAAGTTAAAAACTTCTTATAAAAAAAAAAAACAAATTACTGAACTGAGAAGAAAACTTTCTTCATAGTCCGGTCCTAAAAAATTTCAAAAAAAAAAATCTTTTAATTTTATCCAATACAACCCAAAAAAGAAAATTCCAAATTAATAACTTTGATGAATTGAATTCAAATTCAGGATATATTTAAATTATTTTTTTTTAAAATAATTATTCAAATTTTTTTTCTGAATAGAATTTATTGCAAATGTATGCAAAAATAAAATTATGAATATAAAAAGAAAAAAAAAAAGAAAAAAGCAAATTGATTGCTCTGAATTAAATAAATAAATATAAATTTTTTTCATTTGTAATTTTTTTTTTTTTCCTTTTTTTTTCATTTTTTGCTAAGGGAGGTGGAAATCTTCGAAAGACACCAGTGGTAGTATCAAATTTATAGTGACTAAACCCAATCCCCTTTTCAGCCTTATTACACTAATACAGTATATTGACTAGACAGTAGAGATAGGAGAGAATAGAACAAGAATCCGAAAACATTAAATTTTGGAATGAGAATGTAAGGGTACAATGAATCCACCTATTATTATTATTATTTTGCTATCAGTGACGAAACTATCAACAGTTACAATATGCAATAATATATAACACCTTCCTGCAACACTTACATTGCAACTGTACGCTGTCACTGTATAGTAGCCATTATTATTAGTATTAATATTAATTATTATTACTCTTTGCTACAAAGGTAAAGCCATTAGTTAGCTATATCATACACATACATAGCACCTTCCTACATGAGATAACCAAAGGTAGCTCCATTAGCTCTATTAATAGTAGCATTATTGATATTATTATTATACGATATAAAATTACTGCAGGGGTTCGAACCCAAGACTCTTTTTTATTCTCCTTTTATTCAAATAAGGCCTCAAATTTTAGGTCATCTATTATTAATATTTGACTAAGCTTCTGTTTCTGGAAATATTAGTTTCGCTAAGCTGTTGATTACTCCACTGTAGCTATATTATATCAGACTATTAAAACCAAATAAATATTTTTATTTGTTGGCCATCTATTATCTTATATAAGACTTCTTTAATTTTCTTATTTCATTATATATTTCGGTATAATATTAACTATATATCCTTAATTATATTATATATATTATCATTATGATAATTATATATTAAAAGAAAATTTTTTTTGTTAATCTATAGACCCAATTGCGATTTAAACCCTAAGCCATGCAAGACTAGTGTCTTAACTATTATACACCTTTGGTTGGATATTTAGTAAAGATTTAAATCTATAAAAATAATATTGAAAGAATCTGAAAATCTTAAACCTTGGACTAAAAATATTTTATTTTTATTAATAAAATTAATTTATTTTCTTTAAATTAGGAAATTTTATACCTCTTATTTAAAAAAAAAAAAAGAAAATGTTTTTACGATTATAAACTAACCTAATTCTAAAAACAAGACAAATAATTGATACGAGCAGTGCTTCAGTTCAAAAGAATTTTAAATTAATATGGCATGACTAATAATATCGCCACGCACTGTAATTTTATATAAATATTAAAATTCAAATAATGATAATATTATATACTGTCTCATATACAAGTATATACACATATATAGTTTATGTATACATTTATGATCCACATCCATAGATCCACATCCTTCTAGCATGTCTTCCAATCAGCCAATCGTCTGTAATAATACCAACCGATTGTTTTGTTTCATATTTATTATAGATAGAGATTATATATATTTGAATTTTTTTAAATATAAATCCGACCATATGGTTTTGGTTTATAATTTTTCATATTTTTTAATTACTTAAAATAATAGCAACCTTCATTTTATATTTATATAATTTTTATGAAATCAGTTTTACATAGAAATTAAAAGTTCTTCAATTTTTAATAAAATTAATCAAATAAAAACACAATACCAAAATTAAATTTAAAAGTTTCATCTTACGAAAATGACAAAAAAAATTAATAAGTTTTTCTATTAAATTTTTTTTAAAGTTATAAAACAATTTTATTTTAATGTAATTATTCTTAATTAATTTGACTCATGGCGTAGTGGTTGAGTCACCAGTTTTTTAATCGGATGGTCATGAATTCAAACGCTGGTCAGAACATATAAACAAATAACTAATAATTTATTGTATATTGTAATAACATATATCGTGTAATAATAATAACAATAAAAATAATAATAATGAGAACACTAATAATAAACTAAAACTGAAAGCTGCTACAATTGAACTACCATTGGTTACATGTAACATTATGCAGAAAGGTGCATGTTTGTGACAGTTAATGGCTATCGCCACTTATAGTAAATTAGTAATAATAGGGGGATTCATTGTTCTCTTTTCCTTACATACGCACTCTCCAATTTAATGTTTCTGGATCCTTGTCCATCCTCTTCTAAGAGATTTGATCCCATTACTTATTTAAGAGGTTTCATTCCATTATATTGGCCATAGAGGAAGAGTTTAGTCAATAAGAATCTGACACTACCAAAGGGGTTTTAGTGTCTTCAGAAATTTCCACCACCCTAGGCAAAAAATATAAAAAAGTATTCCTAATTTAAAAATATCTAATGAATTATTAAAAATGAAGAATAATATATATAGCAATAATAGTTTCAATAATCTTTTGATTTTAGAATCACTAATTTATCAAGAAAAAAAAAGAAACTTTACATTTATTATGTCAGACTTTTTCAATAATTGAACATTAATTTTAATTTATAAATCTTAAAATATTTCCTGTCAGAAATTTTTAAATGAAGCACACACAACTTCAGATAGAGTTCTGTATATGGATAAGAAGCTATATAAAAATATAGATACATTGATGAAGTTCCGTAATGGATAAGATAGTTTTTATTTGTCATCATATCCATGGTTAAAATTCCATTACTCCATTATAATTAATGTAGAAATTTTATGAACAGACGGACAAACCAATAAACTAAGACTTATAAGCAGATTTTTTCAAACTCATAGTTTTTGTAGTCCCAGCGCCGATATATGTATGGAGCTACATAAAAAACATTAATGAGTCATATCCATCGTTAAAATTTCATTGGTCCATTATAATCAATGTGCAAATTTTATAAACAGACGGACAGAGAAACAAAGTAAACCTTATAAACACATTTTTTTAAATTTAAATTCTTCATAAATAAGCTAAAGCACAACAAATAATTAAAAATATTTCAAATAATCGCAAAACTATGTAGAAAAGCCAAAAAAAAAAAAAATAAGTGTACTAAAATAAAACTGAAAGTATATTTTTTTATAGGTCATAAACAAACATAAAATAATAATATTCAAAAATTATATTTCAAAAATTTAATTTTATAAATTTAAAAAAAACGAGGAAGAGTGCAGTAGAGTAGACTGTGTCAACTCTGGGATACCCGTATGAACGTAATATATCCTGTTTCTATAAAACTTGAACATCTTTTAAAAACATTCAGATGTTGTAGTACCGAACTACAGAGATATATTTATGTAAATTGTGGAGTTGTATTACAGCTACCCGAATCTATTGCGCCTAGCTTCATTAAGTTCCAAGAAATGCAAGAAGCCTGAACCGGCTGCTTTAGACCAATCAAATTTTACAAAAGTTTTTGGCATGCAACTCGACACTTTTTCACTAAATTTCGGATAGCTAACTTCAATAGACACTGAGGTTTTTTCATTTAAAAAGAGAAGTTGTATGGCAACTATCCGAACCTGTCATCATCGCAACCAAATTTTACAGAAGTTGCTGCCATAAAACTCGATCATCATTTGCAAAATTTCAGATACCTAGGTGGAATAGACACAGGGTTATTTCCTTTTAAAGAAAGAAGTTGTATGGGAGCTACTCGAACCCGGCGGCCGAAAATACTGGAGTTAAATAGCAAAACTGACAATTTTCCAAAAAAGACGTAAAAAAAATGTCAGCCTCCTAGCTCCTTTATTTTTTGAGTTATCGTGCGGACGGACACTGAGTTATTTTCATTTAAAAAGAGAAGTTGTATTACAGCTACCCGAACCCGTCACACCACCACAACCAAATTTTGCAGAAGTTGTTGCCATAAAACTTGATCATCACTCGCAAAATTTCAGATACCTAGATTGAACAGACACTGGGTTATTTCCATTTAAAGAAAGAAGTTGTATGGCAGCTACTCGAACCCGGCGGCCGAAAATGCTGGAGTTAAATAGCAAAACTAACAATTTTGCAAGAGTGACGTAAAAAAAATTTCAGCCTCCTAGCTCCTTTATTTTTTGAGTTATCGTGCGGACGGACACTGAGTTCTTTTCATTTAAAAAGAGATTTTGTTATGGCAGCTACCCGAACCCGTCGCACCAGCACAACCAAATTTTGTAGAAGTTGTTGCCATAAAACTTCATCATCATTTGCAAAATTTCAGATACCTAGATTGAATAGACACTGGGTTATTTCCATTTAAAGAAAGACGTTGTATGGCAGCTACTCGAACCCGGCGGCCGAAAATGCTGGAGTTAAATAGCAAAACTAACAATTTTACAAAAGTAACGTAAAAAAATTTTCAGCCTCCTAGCTCCTCTATTTTTTGAGTTATAGTGCGGACGGACACTGAGTTCTTTCATTTAAAAAGAGATTTTGTATGGCAGCTACCCGAATCCGTCACACCACCACAACCAAATTTTGCAGAAGTTGTTGCCATAAAACTTGATCATCACTCGCAAAATTTCAGATACCTAGATTGAACAGACACTGGGTTATTTCCATTTAAAGAAAGAAGTTGTATGGCAGCTACTCGAACCCGGCGGCCGAAAATGCTGGAGTTAAATAGCAAAACTAACAATTTTGCAAGAGTGACGTAAAAAAAATTTCAGCCTCCTAGCTCCTTTATTTTTTGAGTTATCGTGCGGACGGACACTGAGTTCTTTTCATTTAAAAAGAGATTTTGTATGGCAGCTACCCGAACCCGTCGCACCAGCACAACCAAATTTTGTAGAAGTTGTTGCCATAAAACTTCATCATTATTTGCAAAATTTCAGATACCTAGATTGAACAGACACTGGGTTATTTCTATTTAAAGAAAGAAGTTGTATGGCAGCTACTCGAACCCGGCGGCCGAAAATGCTGGAGTTAAATAGCAAAACTAACAATTTTGCAAGAGTGACGTAAAAAAAATTTCAGCCTCCTAGCTCCTCTATTTTTTGAGTTATCGTGCGGACGGACACTGAGTTCTTTTCATTTAAAAAGAGATTTTGTATGGCAGCTACCCGAACCCGTCGCACCAGCACAACCAAATTTTGTAGAAGTTGTTGCCATAAAACTTGATCATCATTTGCAAAATTTCAGACGCCTAGCTTCATTAGGTTCCAAGAGGTGCAAGAAGTCTGAACCGGCTGCTCTAGACCAAACAAATTTTACAAAAGTTGTTGGCATATAACTCGACACTTCTTTACTAAATTTCAGATTCCTAGCTTCAATAAACACTGAGTTATTCTCATTTAACCGGATAAGTTGTATGGCAGCTACCCGAACCCGCCGCACCACCACAACCAAATTTTACAAAAGTTGTTGCCATAAAACTTGATCATCATTTGCAAAATTTCAGACGCCCAGCTTCATTAGGTTCCAAGAGGTGCAAGAAGTCTGAACCGGCTGCTCTAGACCAACCAAATTTTACAAAAGTTGTTGGCATATAACTCGACACTTCTTTACTAAATTTAAGATTCCTAGCTTAAATAAACACTGAGTTATTCTCATTTAAACGGAGAAGTTGTATGGCAGCTACCCGAACCCGCTGCACCAGCACAACCAAATTTTACAGAAGTTGTTGCCATAAAACTTGATCATCATTTGCAAAATTTCAGGAACCTAGCTTGAATAGATACTGAGTTATTTCTATATAAAGATAGAAGTTGTATGGCAGCTACTCGAACCCGCCGACCGAAAATGTTGGATTTAAATAGCAAAACTAACAATTTTGCAAAAGTGACGTAAAAAAAATTTCAGCCCCCTAGCTCCTTTATTTTTTGAGTTATCGTGCGGACGGACGGACGGACGGACGGACGTACATGGCTTAATCGACTCAGAATTCGATTCTGAGCCGATCCATACCTTTGACACTATATCTAGCTCGACTCCTTTAAGGTGTCACAAACGTAATGGCAAATTTATTATACCCTTGAACATAGTTCATACGGGTATAAAAATGTTCTGTTTTCACTATAACTTGGCTTCATTTATTCGCTACACTCTGAACAATATTTTTATTAGTATATTTTTAACGCCACAAAAACTGAATAATGTTTAAACTTTTATTATTTTCTTCTTCTTTTATGGAAATTTTTTATTTTTATGAAAAATGCATTTTTCTTGGTTAAAGTTTATGGTTGCTGCGATTTTTTATACAATTTTTTTTTAAAGAAGAATAAGTAAAATTATGCTTCCAATGATTTTTTTTATAAGAAAAAAAAAAAAAACAAATTGTTAAAAACCAATTACAATGTCTATAGAAAAAAATGCAATAAGGCAAATTATTTGTTAGGATAGGAAAATATGAAAGGAAAAAACCAAGAAAAATGTAAGCCACAGAATATTTTTTTCGTTTTTTTTTAAAGTCTAAAAATAAAATATTATATTATAATATTTTGTCTGATTATTTGTTAATACTTTCATTTCCTGATTTGATTTTTTTTTTTATAACTAAAGTATTTTTATGTATCTCAAGAGCTGACTTATTAAACTTTTAAATCTCTTACTTAAGATTTGCTTAATAAATCTAGTGTCAGAAAGAGCCAAATTAGGAAACGGAATTAAAATTTTAATTATTACAAAACATATATTAGAGATGACGTTTAAAACCTGTAAAGATTCTAAAATCAAAATTCCGGAACCTTTTGAATTTATATTAATCTTTTTATTTTTATGATAATTATTTTTACTGCGCATAATTTCAACGTTGTTCTCAGGTTATAATGAATTTGCCATTACGTTTATTACATCTTAAACTAGGCGATGTAGATAGGGGAAAGTGGATATATTGCTGCTCAGAATCGAATTTTAAATTGTGACTAAATGGCTAAATCATTTTCGTCCATTAGGCCGTTCACACATTGTCTCAAAAATTAAAGGAGCTTGATTTCTTAAATTCTTACCATTTCACAATTGTAAAATTACTTCTGTGAAATTGAACTATACTTCGGCCGACGCATTCTAGTAGCTGCGATACAACTTATTTATTTATATGAAAATAACTCTGTAAAGATAAGTATCTGGAATTTTGTGAAAAAAAGTAAAATTTTATTGCAATAACTGCTATGAAGTTTGGCTCCGCTAACGCAAAAGGTTGAAATTGCTGTCATATCTTGGAACTTAATGAAGGTAGAGATTTGAAATTTTTATTAAAGATGATCAAGTTTTATGGCATAACAAATTCTTCGAAATTTGGTTGCTTCGGGGCAATGGATTTTAATAGCAGTCATACAACTTCAAAATACATGTGAATATATTTCGGTACCTATAGATTCTTAATTAAGTCAGATATATTACATTTTCTATTAAAATTTATGAAAATCGCATATAAATATTATGTTTGTGCGGGTATATCCTGGAGTTCACACTTTTCCTCGTTTTATATATAATATATATACAGTTTGTTAGAAAGAACTTCCTATTAATCTTACCTTATCTTGTGCTTGTTCAACTACTATCCCACACAATAGCAGCCGTAAAATATTTTTTTTTTTTTTTACAATATTTTTTTTATAGTATCTATAGACTATAGAGCTTTCTTTAACTATTTTTAAAAACTTTTTGTTTTTAAATCATAAATATGAATAGTATTTTAGAATTTAATATAATTTTCTTAGAATTTTTACTAGTCCGTACTATTATAGTTTAAAATATATTAAAATATGACCTAATAGTTAAAAAAATATTTTATAACCAAGGGAATATAAAGAAGAGTTAAATGATTAGTGACAAGTTTTTAAAGTGCTAATTTTAAGACAATTTTATTAATTTTTTTTTTTTTTGCCATTAGCTTTTATAATTTTTAATGAGTTTTTTTTTAAAGAAATTATTAGAAATATAATCTGAAAAGTGTCTTTTAAAGCTTAATTGGTATAATGTTTGGTTTTACTTGTTTGATAACATTAATTAATTTAAACATGGAACATTAGAAATATGGGTTTATAAATTTTTTCAAAGTTTTTTTCCTATAATAAATCTATAATATAATACACAAGATGTTGGCGAGACCTTGCCAACATGTAAAAAAATATATTTTATATCTATAATAAAACATTCACACTGAATGTAAACTAAACTGGCAATGATGATATTTCTGTATATCTATCTAAATATAATAAAAGACAAGTTGCTGCTGCTGAGTAGCGTGCCCTCCTGTTATGTTAAATGTTAATTTAACAAATGTTATACTATGAAAAGAAAGAAACGTACATCTGATATTTACCCATATAAAAGATAGAAAACAATAAATATTATAATGTTATGCTATGAAATGAAAGAAAAAACAAGGCAGTGTATAAATCAAAGTTTTTAGAGGGTCGTATTTTTAAGTAGAACATTATAAAATTGCAATAATATTTTTATTTAAATTTTGCTAAGTAACATTTTCTTAATTTTTTAAAAATTTTGCCATAATATAGTACAATTTTAGAATCAGAAGTTTAGCCCATAATATAGATATATGAATAAAAATATGGGTATACATATATTAGATTTATTATAGATTTATTAATTTTTATATAGGCAACAGTTATTTATATGAATGAATGGACGGTAAACATAAACGAACAAAAAAAAAATTCAGAATGTTCTATAGGTTATAATTTATATTTTTTAAATAGACTGATGTATAAATTTAATACTTAAAAAAAAGAACAGAAAACAAAAAAAAAAAGTAAAATGTAATACTGCGAAGAAGAATAAAAACGAATAGAAAAAAAAGAGAACAAAAATGTTACTTTGATTGTTTTTAAATACTTTTAAAGAAAAAAAGAACTATTAAAATGTTATGATTTTAAAAGAAAAAAACATACGTCTGATATTTACGTACCTACATAACAGATAGAAAAAGGAAAAAAAAAAATGTTATGCTATGAAAAGAACGAAAAGGCCATCTGATATTGAGGTACATAACAGATAGAAAAAAAGAAATATCAAAATGTTATGCTATGAAAAGAAAGAAAAAACAAGGCAGTGTATAAATCAAAGTTTTTAAAGGTTCGGATTTTTAAGTAGAACATTATAAAATTGCAATAATATTTTTATTTAAATTTTGCTAAGTAACATTTTCTTAATTTTTTAAAAATTTTGCCATAATATAGTACAATTTTAGAATCAGAAGTTTAGCCCATAATATAGAGATATATGAATAAAAATATGGGTATACATATATTAGATTTATTATAGATTTATTAATTTTTATATAGGCAACAGTTATTTATATGAATGAATGGACGGTAAACATAAACGAACAAAAAAAAAATTCAGAATGTTCTATAGGTTATAATTTATATTTTTTAAATAGACTGATGTATAAATTTAATACTTAAAAAAAAGAACAGAAAACAAAAAAAAAAAAGTAAAATGTAATACTGCGAAGAAAAATAAAAACGAATAGAAAAAAAAGAGAACAAAAATGTTACTTTGATTGTTTTTAAATATTTTTAAAGAAAAAAAGAACTATTAAAATGTTATGATTTTAAATGAAAAAACATACCTCTGATATTTACGTACATAACAGATAGAAAAAGAAATATTAAATGCTATGCTATGAAAAGAAAGAAACGTACATCTGATATTTAGGTACATAACAGATAGAAAAAAAGAATTAAAATGTTATGCTATAAAAAGAATGAAAAACGAGGAAGAGTGCAGTAGAGTAGACTGTGTCAACTCTGGGATACCCGTATGAACGTAATATATCCTGTTTCTATAAAACTTGATCATCTTTTAAAAACATTCAGAGTTTTAGTACCGAACTACAGAGATATATTTATGTAAATTGTGGAGTTGTATGATAGCTACCCGAATCTATTGCGCCTAGCTTCATTAAGTTCCAAGAAATGCAAAAAGCCTGAACCGGCTGCTTTAGACCATTCAAATTTTACAAAAGTTTTTGGCATGCAACTCGACACTTTTTCACTAAATTTCAGATACCTAGCTTCAATAGACACTGAGTTATTTTCATTTAAAAAGAGAAGTTGTATGGCAACTATCCGAACCTGTCATATCATCACAACAAAATTTTACAGAAGTTGTTGCATTAAAACTCGATCATCATTTGCAAAATTTCAGATACCTAGATTGAATAGACACTGGGTTATTTCCATTTAAAGAAAGAAGTTGTATGGCAGCTACTCGAACCCGGCGGCCGAAAATGCTGGAGTTAAATAGCAAAACTAACAATTTTGCAAGAGTGACGTAAAAAAAATTTCAGCCTCCTAGCTCCTTTATTTTTTGAGTTATCGTGCGGACGGACACTGAGTTCTTTTCATTTAAAAAGAGATTTTGTATGGCAGCTACCCGAACCCGTCGCACCAGCACAACCAAATTTTGTAGAAGTTGTTGCCATAAAACTTGATCATCATTTGCAAAATTTCAGATACCTAGATTGAACAGACACTGGGTTATTTCTATTTAAAGAAAGAAGTTGTATGGCAGCTACTCGAACCCGGCGGCCGAAAATGCTGGAGTTAAATAGCAAAACTAACAATTTTGTAAAAGTGATGTAAAAAAAATTGCAGCCTCCTAACTCCTTTATTTTTTGAGTTATCGTGCGGACGGACAGTGAGTTCTTTCATTTAAAAAGAGATTTTGTATGGCAGCTACCCGAACCCGTCACACCACCACAACCAAATTTTGCAGAAGTTGTTGCCATAAAACTTGATCATCATTCGCAAAATTTCAGATACCTTGATTGAACAGACACTGGGTTATTTCTATTTAAAGAAAGAAGTTGTATGGCAGCTACTCGAACCCGGCGGCCGAAAATGCTGGAGTTAAATAGCAAAACTAACAATTTTGCAAGAGTGACGTAAAAAAAATTGCAGCCTCCTAGCTCCTTTATTTTTTGAGTTATCGTGCGGACGGACACTGAGTTCTTTTCATTTAAAAAGAGATTTTGTATGGCAGCTACCCGAACTCGTCGCACCAGCACAACCAAATTTTGTAGAAGTTGTTGCCATAAAACTTGATCATCATTTGCAAAATTTCAGATACCTAGATTGAACAGACACTGGGTTATTTCTATTTAAAGAAAGAAGTTGTATGGCATCTACTCGAACCCGGCGGCCGAAAATACTGGAGTTAAATAGCAAAACTAACAATTTTGCAAGAGTGACGTAAAAAAAATTTCAGCCTCCTAGCTCCTTTATTTTTTGAGTTATCGTGCGGACGGACACTGAGTTCTTTTCATTTAAAAAGAGATTTTGTATGGCAGCTACCCGAACCCGTCGCACCACCACAACCAAATTTTGTAGAAGTTGTTGCCATAAAACTTGATCATCATTCGCAAAACTTCAGATACCTAGATTGAACAGACACTGGGTTATTTCTATTTAAAGAAAGAAGTTGTATGGCAGCTACCCGAACCCGGGGACAGAAAATGCTGGAGTTAAATAGCAAAACTAACAATTTTACAAAAGTGACGTAAAAAAATTTTCAGCCTCCTAGCTCCTCTATTTTTTGAGTTATCGTGCGGACGGACACTGAGTTCTTTTCATTTAAAAAGAGATTTTGTATGGCAGCTACCCGAACCCGTCGCACCAGCACAACCAAATTTTGTAGAAGTTGTTGCCATAAAACTTGATCATCATTTGCAAAATTTCAGACGCCTAGCTTCATTAGGTTCCAAGAGGTGCAAGAAGTCTGAACCGGCTGCTCTAGACCAAACAAATTTTACGAAAGTTGTTGGCATATAACTCGACACTTCTTTACTAAATTTCAGATTCCTAGCTTCAATAAACACTGAGTTATTCTCATTTAACCGGATAAGTTGTATGGCAGCTACCCGAACCCGCCGCACCACCACAACCAAATTTTACAAAAGTTGTTGCCATAAAACTTGATCATCATTTGCAAAATTTCAGACGCCTAGCTTCATTAGGTTCCAAGAGGTGCAAGAAGTCTGAACCGGCTGCTCTAGACCAACCAAATTTTACAAAAGTTGTTGGCATGTAACTCGACACCTCTTTACTAAATTTCAGATTCCTAGCTTCAATAAACACTGAGTTATTCTCATTTAAACGGAGAAGTTGTATGGCAGCTACCCGAACCCGCTGCACCAGCACAACCAAATTTTACAGAAGTTGTTGCCATAAAACTTGATCATCATTTGCAAAATTTCAGAAACCTAGCTTGAATAGATACTGAGTTATTTCTATATAAAGATAGAAGTTGTATGGCAGCTACTCGAACCCGCCGACCGAAAATGTTGGATTTAAATAGCAAAACTAACAATTTTGCAAAAGTGACGTAAAAAAAATTTCAGCCCCCTAGCTCCTTTATTTTTTGAGTTATCGTGCGGACGGACGGACGGACGGACGGACGTACATGGCTTAATCGACTCAGAATTCGATTCTGAGCCGATCCATACCTTTGACACTATATCTAGCTCGACTCCTTTAAGGTGTCACAAACGTAATGGCAAATTTATTATACCCTTGAACATAGTTCATACGGGTATAAACAAGACAGTGCATAAATCAAAGTTTTTAAAGAGTTGCATTTTTAAGTAGAAATTATAAAAAAATAAAGCGGTGCGTAAAACCAAAGCTTTTAAAGGAGCGCAATTTAAATTATAAAATCACAATTTTCAATTAAATTTTGAATGTGTAACATTTTCTTAATTTTATGCTTCTTTTATGATTTTTATTTTCTAAAACTTCAACATTATATGCACAGCCAATTTTTATTGTTTTACATAAAAGGTGCGTAAAACTTACGGTGTGAAGATTTTGTAGAGAAAGCGATAGATAAAGAGACAGAATATTATTACGGATAGAGTAAAAATTTGTTTGAAAAATATAACAAAGAAAGTTTTGAAGCATTTGCTATGGCAACCATAGAAAAATATAACAAGTGTACTATATATTATAATTAGGCAAATGCATCAGATCAGTGTAGTTTAGTTTCAAAATTATAAAGTTTGATACTGTATTTTTTCGAAGCGAAAATTTTTGATACTATTGGCAAAAATTTATTTACCATTGGTTTTTAATCCAACCTTTGGTTTTTTAATCCAAAGCTTGACAAAGAAATTTACAAGAGATGAGATTTATTAAATAATCATTTTTATTACATTTTTGAAAGAAACTACTTCACAGCATCATTGAGATTTTTCATTATTTAAAACACTTTAGCAATAAATTTTACATTTATCAATATCTAAATATAATGCATATAAGTATTTGAATAAATTTACTAAAATTAAATTGTTCATAAAACTGAGGAAACTTTCACAAAAGCTTTATTTTTCTACTTATACCCTTTAATAAGGCTTTTTTACTATTTATTTAATAATTTAAAGTTTTATTACCAGAGATACGAATCTTTAACTCAAAGTATTATCAAGAGACGCAAACCGTTAATTAAAAATATAAATAAATTTAGTAAATATTATTACCAGAGACTAAATTTTCCACTAGAATTATTGTCAGAGACACAAACCGTTCATTAAAAGTGAGTACAGTCAAAAAAGGAAAAGTACATACATACTTAAAAAACACATTTTCAATCAAAATAAATTCAGCAAATTTTTAATTTTTAAATTTGACCGCTACGTCCATTATGAACTGGTCGCAGCGGTAAATTAAAAATAAATTATTAATCTTCTGTTGGCGTTTTCAATCTTTGTTTTGGAAAAAAAAAATAAAAATAGGTACTCTTAATAAAATTAAAGCGCCTGAAAGTGAAAAAGTGAGAGTGAGCAAAGTTTATAGTAAACCTCATATTTATTAGAAAAAAATAATAGGCCGATTTTATTCTTGATTTTGTTTTCATTAGTATAAAAGCTGGTGCTTCGTAACAGACTTTAAAATAGTTTTGTTTATTTAGGTTGAAATTTAGATTTTTAAGCTAAATTTTCGGTAGAACTGGTATAACATAAAATATTCGAAATTTTTTTATTAATATAAAATTAGGCAGACTTAAATAATTATATTTCATAACAGAAGTCAGAAACTTACTAAATATTATAGAAACGGATATTTTTCTTAAAAAAAAAAAGAAAAAAATTACATAGAAAATGTCATTTTAGACGCCTTCTCTCACAAAAGATTCATAATTTTGTACTAATTTATTATTAGACCATTAATAATATTGTTAGCCATGGAAAAAAATAAGATTTGTTAATCAGATCAGATAATATAATACCTGAAATTAATGATTGAATTTCTGATAATATACACAATATAATGATTATGGTTTAATTCACAAAGATAAAAAAATTTTGTAAATGCATAAAATATATGAATGATAATTTTTACATTTTACACCAGATTTTACAGAAGATTCTGGTTTTCACTAAATTCTTTTAGCTATGACACAAATCAAATATTTCTGTGCTTTAAAATTTTTAAAACTAGCCAGTTTTAGTTGGCCCGTTTGAAAAAAAATTAGTACAAATTTTTGTATGAATTTGTACATCTCTATGTAGTCTCTGATAATACCAATTCACACAAGATATTAAATATCATATAGATATTAATACCAGACACACAAGATGTAAAAAAAAAATATTTTATTTCTATAATAAACCACTCACACTGAATGTAAACTAAACTGGCAAAGATGATATTTCTGTATATTTATTTAATAATTTAAAATTTTATTATCAGAGACACAAATCTTGGACTAAAAGTCTTATCAGAGACACAAATGTTTACTTTTTAAAAAGTACTTTCGACACAAAATTTAAAGCAAATTTTTAATTTTTAAATTTGACCGCCACATCCATTATGAACTGGTCGCAGCGGTAAATTAAAAATAAATTATTAATCTTCTGCTGGCAGTTTTCAAATGACTCTTTGTTTTGAAAAAAATAAAAATACTCTTAATAAAATTAAAAGACCTGAAAGTGAAAAGAGCAAAGTTTATAGTAAGCCTTATATTTATAAGAAAAAAAATAATAGGCCGATTTTATTCTTGATTTTGTTTTCACTATTATAAAAGCTGGTAAAAGTTTCGCAACAGACTTTAAAGTAGTTTTGTTTATTTAGGTTGGAATTTTGATTTTTTAAGCTGAATTTTTGATATAACATAAAATATTCGAATTTTTTTTATTAATATAAAATTCGGCAGACTTAGCTAATTATATTTCATAACAGAAATCAGAAACTTACTAAATATTTTAGAAATGGATATTTTTCTTAAAAAAAAGAGAAAAAATAACATAGGAAATATCATTTTAGATGCCTTCTCTCAAAATAGATTCATAATTTTGTACTAATTTATTATTAGAGCATTAAATTAAAAAGCTGTCCAAAACAACCCACACAAAAAAAAAGGCCCCGAAAATTTATGAAATTACATTATCAGAGACATGAATCTTTTATTAAATATACTAAAGACCTCTTCCAAAGTACATTTAAATAAAATAAATTCAGCAAATTTTTTTCAAGCAAAAAAAAAAATAAACGCAAAAGACTTGAAAGTAGTTTTGGTAATTAAAGTAATTCGCGGCGAAAACAACTGTTTTTATCGACATAAAAATTTTTTTTTTAAACTAAAGAAAAATAGAGAGTCTGGTAAAATTTTAACAAATATTAAAATTATTTCGATTATTGGGATTATTTTAAATGTAACAAAAATAAAAATGTCGTAGCGGTTGGTGTTGGTTGGCTTTTCGCCGGTTTTTATTGTGCACTTTATACATGTGTTTCAAACAATTTTTGAGATATCGGCACGAACTTTTACCCTGAATGTGTTTTTAGCTTGGACCATTTTTTCTCAATGATTAAAAAACTGTTAAAAATTACCGCCACGAAAAAACGGCGTGAAAAAATTAATAAACTGTTCCTAACATTTTTAATTTTATGTGTTCAGATTTGTTTTATGTTTTTTTCTATTACATCAAGTAAGTAAGTGATACCAAAGTTTTTTTAATGGTGCTGATGTAAAAATGAAATTTTTAGGTAGTTTATTAAGGGAGTCAGTATGATACCGCAAATGTTTTTGAATCTATAGAAATTGTGCAATTGCACAGGGGATTTTCTAGTAATAATTATATTTAAGTAAAATTGTAATTAACAAGACTGTATGAATAACCAAGGATTTTTTAAGGTTCACATTTTCAAAACATTAACATTTTAGAATTGTGACCATTTTTGCTTTAAAATTTGAATTTTTTATTAAATTATTATTATTTTTTTTATTTTAAGAAAATTGTGAAAAATTAAGAGACACTTTCTTTAATTTTAACTTTTTAAGGAAACCCTATATAATCAAAAAAAACTATTACATATTTAAAAAAATAATGTTTAAGGCTTAGCTTTTACATCATATTCATAGAAGTTTTGTAAGGGCTTTTAAGCTTCAGATATCCAAAAGTAGTAAATTTTCAATTTTTAACTCTTTGTAACTTTTAAATGGAAGAAAGGACGAAAACAAAAAGCTTTTTCTACGATAAGTTTCTACGCTTATTCTTAAAGATTCTTGCTTTCTATTTTTAAAATTTAAAAAAAAAAACGAGGAAGAATACAGTTGACTTTGTCAACTCTTAGATACCCGTACGAACCGTTAGTATGTTAACAGCCTGTCACTCTGCTTACAATATTATTTTTTTAATATTTTAGTATTTTAAAATAATTTGGGTGAATTTTATAATTTCTAGAACTATGGGTTGTACATATATTCAAACTATATGTTTATATGTACATTCTTCGAAAGCAGATTCTAACCTTTCACATAACGATTATCAATCCAAAACTTTTTCAAATATTCTATAGTACCATTTAATAATAAGCGGTAAATGTATATTAAATTTACTAAGTACAAAACAGTAAAGATAATTTTAAATATTATATTATATTATATTTAAATATTCCATTAACAGAATAATTTCTTATAAGTACAATAAAATACATATATGTAAGTAAATACGGCGCTATATAATATACATATATACTCTTATCATTCATTCACTAGTGACATATACGATATGTAAATAAACATGATATTATATAAGTATGTATATATATCAATATCATATAAATAAAAATTCTTCAAGCAACCGTTATGTTGTATATTTATTTACATTTTTAAGTACTACGCATTATATCCTCAACAATTTCAAATTATCGAATAAAACAAATGCAAAAAATTTGTTGAAGAAATTTGTTAGAAAATTTGAAAAAATCAAGTAACACTTTCGTCAATTATAAAGTAACCCTATATTATTAAAAAAAGTTGCTAACAGAAATAAGTGTATGATGTTGAAGATTTAATTTTTGTGTATTACTTCAAAAAAATTCTAACAGATGTTCAAGTTACAGGTGTTTAAAAATAGGAAATTTTCAGTTTTTGACTCCTTACAGTTCCTAAACGGAGGGTGATACAAAAAAAAATTTCTGAAATGACTCATACTTATTTTCAAAGATCTAACTTCTGTCAAAATTTCAAGTTTCTAACTTAAACCGTTTAGAAGATAGAAGGGTTAAAGGATTTTGCAAAATTTTAGTTTCGCATAACGGTAAATTAAGACACCGTATGCCACAAATATATATTTATTGTATATATACTTTTAAAGCTAATAAAAGTAGTAATGGTTTGACGTTTTCAAAATGAAGATATACCTTATACAACTTGTGCTATAACAATTTAAATATAGAGCTTTTTTGAACTTTTGGGGAGCTGTAGCTCCGTAACGGGTGGGGCTACAAAAAAAAGTTATTAAAAATAAAATTAATATTTTTGTGACATCTATCAGTAGTTAAAATTTCATAGCTCTATTGCAAAAAAAATGTGGGGATCTAAAAGTTAGGTGTTCGAGAGCTACCCTAAGGCTTGGTCCAAACTCAACCAAAAAAAATAGGGAACCTACAAATTACTCCCAAAATATTTTGTGTAAATTTCAAGATTCTAGCTTTCTTAGTTTTTGAGTTAGCGTGCTGACGGACGGACGGACGGACATGGATCAAAAGTCTTAGAATTTTTTTCTGATCCGATCCATACCTTTGAAGGTATATCTAGCTCGCTTATTTCGAGGTGTTACAAACGGAGGAGTAATTTTATTATACCCGATCCTATCGTACGGGTATAATGAAACTTTTGTCTTGATTTGTAGATCCTTAGAGATATCCTACAACGTTGGATATTTTCTGAGGAACAAATAAAGTGACAGATCGGAAGACTAGAACAGACGGACAAAATGAAACTAATAATCAAATATTTCAAAACTTTTTAAAAAATCGGATAAAAATAGTGTTTGTGTATATTGCGATAATTTTTTTTTTCTAAATTATAAAATTACTTTGAGAAATTTTTGCTCTAAAAAAGATTTAAGTCACAGAAATTAAAAATATTAGAGAAAAAGTAATAATGATGTTTTGCCTCTTATCCTATAAATGAAGTATTAAATTAAAAAAATATATGAACTTTGTAAAAAAAAATTATCAAACGGAAAATAGGAGGCAAAAATCTTATAAACTTATTCGAAAATAAAAAAAACTCAATACTGAGCCCTATTGAACCAAACATCTTACCATTAATAAAAAATAATGAAATAATTATTTTTTTGATAAGTTTTTGTTGTTGTTTTTGTTATAAAGTTTTTATTAGTAAAAAACTCACTTATCAAAAAAAAAATGATTATTTGATTTGTGATAAGTGGTCGGTGTAATAGGATTCTCTTTTACATATTTTACTGATATTTATATCTATTATCAATCATAACACAGTAAATCTTCTTAAAATCAAATCAAATTTTCAACAGTTAAATTAATAAATTTTATCTCTATTAACCACCACATAAGGAATAATTTTTCAAGTCATCAACTCATCAAAAACAATTTTTTTTTTTTTTTATTAATTTTAACGTACAAAAAAATATAATTTACCCATTTTTAATTTCATTAAAAAAAGGTCTATCATCCGTCATTAGCATCAGGTTTAACGGTATTGTTACGAGTATTAAATTCAATTAATTAAGAAGTAACAGATGTCTTACGTGTACAATATGCTTTTACTAATATAAATTTTGTTTTTCAGTTTTTGTTTCATTAATTGTGGAAAATGGAAAACTAGAAAATGAATACAAAAAAGTGATATTCAATAGTACCTAATTGAAAAAAAAAACTTTATTTTTTTTTATAAATACATTCTTAATAATGAAAATATAGTAACGAAAAACATTTACCATTTTTTCCTTTTTTTTTTTACAGTATCATCTTTAATCAACTTTTTCTCCTATGCAATAATTTAATTGTTTTTTTTTTTTTGGTTTTTTTTTTTCAGTTTCCTTCAATTTTAATCCAAGTATCAATTTTAACGACCACATTTTGATCAAACATGAAATGTTGAATTGTTTACAGAAAAGTTTAATAAAAATATCCATCAAAAAAAAAAAAAAAGAGTTTCCTGAAATAAGATTAATGTAACAATATATAAACATATATTTGTTTCAATTTTCTTTTATTTTTCCATTCAATTATTGAAACTTTTCTCAAACAAACGTACAAAGGAAGTAACAACATTTAATTAATCTTAAATTTAGCAAAAACAAAAAAATACCAACAAAAAACTTTGTATTTAAGTTTATGATCGATTACAAATACATACATATATACATTAATATACACAAATGTAAATCATTACAAAACTTCAATTAAAACATAAAAATCACAAAAAAAAAAATGACCATGAAAAATTTTTATGCTTGAACAATTTGACCCTACAAAACGTCTTTTACAATATGGTTAAATATTTTTTTTCCCTCCAATTATTTTATTTCTTTCATTCTTAATTTTCTTATTATAACTTGGTATCTTTTCTGATTTTTAATGTAATAAATTATTCTTCAGTTTGAATAACAAAAATCTTTAAGAAAAAATTTAAATATAATTTTTTTGGAAAAACAAAAATTTTCATAGGAAAAAATTTGTGAAGGACAAAACGTGGATGAAAAATTTCTAACTTTTTACATTAAATATACAAATGATGATTGAAAATTTTGTTGAAAATATATGTTTTTTTGTAATAAAATAAGTAAAACCAAAAAAAAATATTTAATTTGTTCTACATCAATACTAAACAACAGCAATCTATTGGTGAAAATTTTAATAGTATCTTATCAACAGTACACTAAATATTTTTTTATACGAGTATTTAGGTACATACTTTAAATGTTATCATTTTTTAAGGATTAAGGTCAGGATTAAAAAAAAAATTAAATAATTTTTACTGTTCAATATTACATATCACATTACATATATTCATTTCAAATGACC
Source organism: Poecilobothrus nobilitatus (assembly GCA_947095535.1). Classification (NCBI taxonomy): domain Eukaryota; kingdom Metazoa; phylum Arthropoda; class Insecta; order Diptera; family Dolichopodidae; genus Poecilobothrus; species Poecilobothrus nobilitatus. The sequence goes on from OX352773.1 coordinate 191,939,525, forward strand.
AAAGATAATAAAATTTTAAAAAACAAGTACATATGATCTTAAAATACCATTTATACATTTGTATACAGTATCTTATTAATAAAAAAACTGTATCAATCTAAAAAAAAAAAAAAATTTTTTTTTTTTTGAAGATTCAAAATGGAAACAAAATATTTTTGTTTTGTTTGTTTTTTTTTTTTCTTAATATCCTGGTTTGGTTACAAATACGTGATCGGAATTAAAATAATCTGATGACGTTCATTTTGTATTATATAATAATGTTCAATTAAAGTAATAAAATCTGTAGTAAAAACGTTACGAAAACCACTAGTAGTATACTCTTTAATATGGTTGGTTGTATTCATGTAAAACAATTTTATTTTTTTTTTTTTTGGTTTTTTTTTTTTTGTTATTTGCTTGAGTTGATATGAGGAAACTTGCTTAACTTTCCTCACTTATTTAATATAAATATGAGCAAAAGGATATCATTATCCTATTTCAATATAATAAAATTAAAAGTACTACTATATACTTTTTATGTATTATATATAGAAAAAAAAATAAAATATATGTGGCAGTCATAAAATTTAAACATGTAATATATTTATATAACATGTATAGCTAAAATTCGGTTATATTTATTTAAGAAAATTGTGTTATTTTTTTCGCTTTATATAATTCATTAACTTTTAAACACATTAAATGGTCAATCGATCATTTGTTAGATGAAAATATTTAATAAGAAATAATAAAATTAGGATAAAGTTTATGGGCTTGTAATTTTTTCCTCTATAATAAAATTTAATTAAAAATGTATTTCAATATTTAATAGTCATGAAAACAAATAATTTAAAGAAAATTAATTAAAATTTTATGTTTAATAATTTTATACGCCATTATGGGACACCTGATTGGATTTTTTTGTCTCAACTTCTTTCTATCCTATTGGTAATATTAACAATTTTGCGGAAAACTCTATATATATTTTAAGACTTTTGTACTTTTAACATTGAAAATTTCACATTAAATTTATAAAACTTCAATCGTATTAATAGTTTTTTTTTTCCCCCCCCAAGAAAATGTACATGAATACTAACTATTTACATATGAACCAAAAAAAAAAAAACATTATTTGAAAGTAGAAATCCTTAAAAAAAATTGTAACTGTGACAAAAATATTATATCTATATTGTAAACTTTACATATAGTATATAATTATTATTTTAATTCATTTCAGTGTTTTACTTTTAATGATCTTTTTAAATTAAAATTAAATATTAATGATATTCTAATAAAAAGATTTCAAGTAAATTGAATTAAAATTAACTTTAAAGATTTTCTCAGTTTGTATAAAACAAAAAAAAAAATTTTTTTTTTTATTTCACACAAAATCGTTATATTTAATAGAACGATTAAAACTGATGTTTATATAGAAATCTAAAAGTGCCGAATTTATAGAATTTAAATAGAAATTTATTTGGAAATCCCAATCTTATAAATACGGAGTCTTTAAACTGTTTAGATTGATTTGATTCAGTGAATATTATATGTTTTATTCAGCTTCATATTTCAGTAGAATCTTAATATCTTATTTATCAACCTAAATTTGATATGAAAAGCTAATCCTTATATTTAATAATATAAGTATGTAAGAATAATCATCTAACTAAAGATAAATGACAAATGCTTTACATCAATTATAATTTCTGATCCATGTTTTAGTTTAGAAACGAAAACACAAACAGCATTGTGTCTAACTACATTCACAAATAAAATATTAAATAAGAATATAAGGATTCTTTTTGCTTCATTTTGTTCATATCAAAAACCAATTCAATATATACTATATAATATTAAATTTTCCGGTTCAAATAATAATAAAATATAAGACCACAAAGTAAACTTAATAATTGTACACATCATGTTCGTAAAACAATCCATCGATTAGATTGAATAGATTTCGATAAATATGATAATAGCATTAAACATATTAACACACATACACATAATCATTTTTTATAATAATATATGCTCATTTTTATTTAATTTTTTTTTTTTTTTTTTTTATTGTTTTTACGTATTAAAATGTTTATTTATTAAATTCCATTATCAGGTTTTGTGTAACCAATGCACGTCCTTTTTCTTTTCTTTTTTCTCATTATAATTTTTTTTTTTTTTTTTTGTCTTTAATGGTCGTTTTTGGTTTGAATTTGGTTGTGATATTATCGATGATCAAAATGCGAATTTAAATGATTTTTATTAGAATATAAAAATTGTCCATGTTATTATAAATAAAGGACATGTTTGTTTGTTATTTTATTTATCTTTCTTTTTTTTTTTTGTGTGTTTCAAAAACAAAAAAAAAAACAAACTAAATTTATAAAAATAATAAAAAAAAAATTTATCCTGATTTTCTTTTTTCACATATCCCATATCCTTATAAGTTATTATTAATCTTATATATTGTGTGTAGGTAATTTGATTCTCATTTGTTATTTTTAGTTTTTTTTTTTTTTGGTTTTTTATATCGAAGATAAAAACATAAAATAAAGTAATATTTTTTTTGGTTTTTTTAATGTAATAAATTTTATTTGGAGGACATTTTTATAAAAAGGATATAACCAAGAAGCACAAAAATGGATATTACACTTAACAGACAATAAATAGCCTCAAATACAAATAATGATCGGTATTGAATTATATTTTATTTGTATGTGTATATGTGTGTGAGCATTGTGTATATATTTATTGAGGAGCATGTGAACCTTTTTTTACGAAAAGAGGCGTCCAAATTTTATTTTTTTTTCTGATTATTTTTTTAGTTGTTAAGGGTGGTAAAAACAATTTATGATATATTATAGGATCTTTTTTTATTTTTTGAAATATTTTGTTTTTTTTTGTAGAGTTATATTTTATGCATTATACAGTCACGTTCAAAATTATTGTAATAAAAATAGAATATTAACTTTTTTAAAATAATATTTTAAGAGTCTTATTTCATATTGAGAGCCTCTTTTTATCTATAATTTCTTGCATTTTTAATTTTACTGTTGGGATGCGCCTGTAGCTATTTAATAAAATTACAAAATGTAAATATTTCTTACTTATTTATGAGTCATATATTATCTGTTGAAACTTGAAAGATATATTTAACATCTTAATTTGCTTTATTTTATTTTTCTTGATCCAATTACTGAATTTGGAATGCTTTTCTATAGTCTTAATCACTTTGTTATACAATCAATATTTAAATATAATAATTGCATTAATTGTAACTTGTAAATTGAGACTGACTGACAAAATCCACAGTATACCATAATTTTTAGCTTTAATTGTTTAAGTCACAGTATGTCAAGAACCAATAATACTTCAATATAATAAATGGGTATAAAATAGAACCTGATATTTTATAAGATATCAATAATAAAATGATAAATTTATAAAAAAAAAAAATTAAATAATACATTATTAAAAAATGAAATTTCTAACAAGTAAAAAAAAAAAAAAAATGAAAAAATGATGACGTAAGTTGTAAAGGATTTAATTGAATAGAAAAAACTTTTCTACCCTAAATTAAAAAAAAGAAAAACAAATAAAGGAAAGTATTTTTCCAAATAATTTAGCTAATTAGTATTTTATAAATAAAGAATATTAAATTTAACGTTTTAAACCCTTTAACAAGTAAAAAAAAACATCTTAAAAAAATATGTACCTACTAAATGGATACTTCAGTTTATTACAATTTTATCATCCTATAAAAAAAAACACACCCTTGTAATACGATATTTGGGATTCTATTAGTCATTAATATTCTTAAGAGATATTAATTCTACTAATGAAGCAAAAACTAAGTAAAAATTTGTCACTATTTTTAAACAAACAAAAAAATAAATGCCTAAAAGTAAGTATTTGAATTAGTTTGTATTTTATAAAAAATTATACAATATTAAAAATAAATTCCTCAATAAATGATTAAATTTTTTTAAATTTTTTTTTATTTTTATACCCTACACCTAAAGTATAGGGTATATTAACTTTGGTATGGAGTTTTTAACCACCAAAAGGAAGCGAGTTAGATATGAACATGTATATATATTCGGAATCAGGAACACCTCCTGGTCGATTTAACGATCTGTCCGTCAGTCCCTTCTCACGTTAACTCAAAAACTAGTAAAGATATTTTTCTGAAATTTATATATTAGTTACTAATTACAAAATAAAGGCTAAGTTCGAAATTGGACAAAACCGGTCCATGGGTTCGGATTCTGGAAGCTTCCGAATGATTCCGGAGCAAACGATTTTATATCCAAAACCAACAAAGATAGAACCTTTAAATTTGGTACAATGATGTTCCTTCATGCTTGATTGATGTTTGTGAAATTTAAGAGGATTTGGTCCATATGTTCGAATTTTGGAAGGTTCCGAACGAGCTCCAGAGCAAACGAGATTATTTCCAAAATCAACAAAGGTAGACCCTTAAAATTTGGTACAATGGAGTTCTTTTATGTTTGATTTATGTTTCTAAAATTTGGGAGCATTTGGTACATGGGTTCGAATCATAGATAGATCGGACTAGCAATTCGGGTACCTGACACACGCTTCCCAAGGACTAACAAGCATATCTTCGAAATGAATAAAGGTAGAAATTTGAAATTTTCTACAAGTGTGTCAAGCATATCCCAAGAGGATGCCTCTTTTACGTTGCTGAAATTTGAGTTGAATAAGAGAGAAAAGGGAAGAAGTTCAAGCAGCTGCCAATAAATTTATGGATTTTTAATTTAATTCGAATTATTCAGGTGAAGGGTCGGTTGCATCGACTTACTGTTACATTTACTTGTTATTTTTTTAATTTAATTTAGATACGATATAAATTTAACAAACTTTATCTAGTTTAATGTTATATATTAGCAGATTAGAGTCTTTTAGTTGATTAAAAAACTACTATTGCATAAAATTGATCAAAATAGCAACAAAACTATCTAGAGTGATCACTCTATAAATTTTCAAAGCCTGAGTTTATTTATTCTTGAAAAGTTATATTTTAACTTAAAAAGGAAAATTTAATAAGCTTTTTATATACATAGATGTAAAAAATGTGACACCAATTTTTAACTACAATAAAATTAATATTAAAATCTATTTTTTATATATTGTTATATATAAATCTAAAATTCTATATTTTTTGTTGTAAATCCAAAAAAAAAAAACTACTGTAACATTATCTGAACCTTTTCGAATTTCATCATCAAATAAAAATTAATTTGTTAAAAATGAAATCCCTGTTCAGAATAAACATTATATTGGATTATTTCATTTTTTTTTTTGTATTGATTGTATTGGTTGTATTTGAAAAAGTATTTTCTTTGCAAAGATGGAATTGAAAATTCGTAATTGTATTCTTGATATTTTTATTTAAGATCACACTCGATTATAACTCTTGTAAAATGATAGAATGAATTTAGTGAAATCTTTTTAAAAAAAAAAAAATCTGAATTAAATTTTTACAAAGCGTTAGGATTTAATTTTTGTTAAGTCACTCATAGGCCTCTTTCTTTTCTTAATAATAAGCTTTAAAAAAAATTCTCATATATTTTATACCAAAAGGAATAGTTTGGAAACACAAGCAACCATTCAGATCCTTTCTTTTGTAAAAATTTATTGCTTCTTCCTTTTAAAAATTTATTCATATCCTTTAGTATACATATTTTATTATAAAATACAAAACAAGAAAAAATTTATTTTCAATTTTTCTTTTCTTGTTGTCAGACATTCACTTGGAAAATTTTGTTAAAGGCACTTAATTTTATAAAAAAAATTTAACTTAATAAAATGTAAACATTCATAAGAAATTTTAATTTTGGGATTTTCTGATATGTATTTAATTTATATCAGATGATGAGATAATTGCTTTTATAAATTATTTTCACATAACATTAAGATACAAAAATTAAATTAAATTTAAATCAAGAATTATTAAAGGGTATATAATAGACTATAAGTAAAATTCTAAAGAAATAAAATAACTATCACTTCATGCTAAAAGATTAGGTATGCATATAGATCATAACTGTATAGATTTTGCAGAGAAATTGACGCTATAGAGAGCGTGGAGCATTATCTCTGCACCTATTCTAGTCTGTCATGAAAATTTTTTTTCCAAGATTTAGATGTTCCCTCTGACACGAATTTGAAAAGCTTTCAAACCTTCTTCCATTACAGTGGTATCACCGTGGCATAAATATAGAGAAACATAACACCAACTTTGGTGAAATAGATTCTTCTACGTCTTTGAAGATGCACTACGAACTTAAAGTCTACTTAAAGTTAACTTAAAGTTTACTGACAAATTACCTAAGCCTTCTTCAAAAAAAAAAAATTAATAAAAAATTTATTTCGGAAAAATTTATTTAAAAATAAATTGAGTACAAAAATTGACAATGATTTTTTGTCAGTTAAATTAAAAATTTGTCATTAATTTGATATTCCACTCGAAAAAAGTTTTTTTTTTTCAGTAAAATAATAACTTCTTAATAATGTCTTTCTTTGTCCGTTTTTGATATGTTATTTTCATCATTTCATAAATCCACTCCAAATAATATTTTCACAAGTTACAATATATTCAAAAACGCCATAACTGCTATTTTTAATAAAAATTAACTGCTAATTAATTGCTGTTATTACTAAAAAAAAATCTGGGATCTTTAATCCAAAAAAAATTAATTTCATAACCAAAACAAAATGCCGGTAGATAAATATTGAGACTATATGTATATTCAAAACGAATATTTTTCTTTCTCCTTTCTACTACTAATTAAGGAGCATAGGGTTTCAACTATAGTTTTTTATACTTTATATTTGATTAAGCTTCAGTTTCTGGAATCAATAGTTTCGCTAAGTCGTATTACTCAGCTGTAGCTATTACACAAGACTATTGAACACAAATAAATATTTTTAGTTATGCGCCATCTATTATTTTATACAAGAATTATTTTATTTTTATTTTATTATGATATTAATTATATTTATATATATATATGATATATACTTATTTTTTTTATTTAATTATATGAACTAGCTGGCGTTTGAACCTGAAACCGAATGAAAGACTGGTATCTTAACGCCTAGATTATTGGCTAGATATTTAAAAAAGGAATATTATGACGCTTATTAAAGTTAAGTTTTTAGGAAAGGATTTATATTTTATACTTAATTTTAAGCTGTTAAATTATATACTGCTCAAATATTTCTTCTTTATCTCTACTGCATCTAAAATCTAAATCAAAATGTACAAGGTAATTTCTTTACAGGATAATATAGAAGAAAAAATGTTAATATGAATTTTAATAAAGGAATTACTTGACTATTAGATTTTGAGAAGTAAAAACAAAGTAATCTTTGCTATAATAAATTATTAATCCAAACAGATCCCTTTTTGTACTGGAAATTAAACCAGTGCTAGAATTAAGTCACTTGTTTAAAAACTGGTAAAATCTTACCCAAATAAATAATAGAACTATATAAAGTTAATAATTGTAATTAGACGACATATATAACAGAGAAAGAGTGCACATAAAGTAGGTTCCTATGTAAATTATCATTCTTACAGTTTTTGTACCTTAATATTGATTTGTTCAACTGAATTTGAATATCCCTATTATAAATGAGATAAAATCAAATAAATTTATATTAATCATATTCAAGGTCTCTTTATTGATTTTTTGTTTTTTTTTTTAAACCAAACGAAATCTAATCAACCTACCAATCATCAACAAATATAAATGATGTATATTTGACATTCAATTTCAATTTCTTTAAAGAAAAACTTAATATTATATCATTGATTTCTTTTTTTTCTTCCTTATTTTGATCCTTTTTTTTTTTAATTTTTTTTCTTCTTCTAACTTAAAAGTGTTTTGTTATTGTTTTGTATTACAATACAAAGTATAACAATCTTAAAACAGCATAAATCTGTCTCCAGCCAATTTGAAGGCTACTATGGATATCAATTTAATGTCATTGTTACATGCTTAAACCAAAACAAACAAACAGTTGTTTAAAGTTTTAAAAAAGAAAAAAAAAAAAAAGTAATAAATTTTGTACACAAAATATTGATAACTAGCCAGTCAATTTTATTTGAAACTTTTTTTTTTTTTTTTTTTGTGGAAACTTTAAAAAGTCAAACAATGTTTTGCGTGTTACAATCAGTTTTGTTCAAATAAACGTTAATTTAATTTCTGTCTTTAATAAAGTTTCTTTAATCGTCTGTAACTTTTTTGAATTTTTTTTTTTTGTCTGAGAGCTTTTATACAAGTTTATATCAACACTTATATTTGAATTTATTGGAGACAATAATAACAAATATAACAAATTTCCAAATTCCTGAAGTTTTTCTTTTTGTTTTTGTTTTTTTCTTAAAAAAATAAAAGAAGAAGAGTTACTCCCTAAAGGGCTATTCCCGATATCATTAAATTTCTGTTTCATTTCCTTTTTCGTTATCAATTTTTAACAATGATCAACAACCAAACAAGGACAATATTTTCTGTCCCAAAAAAGATTTCATGTAATCTTAAAAATTACTAAGTTTTTTTTTTTTTATTTTTTGTTCATAAGTAAAATCTTCCTTTTCCGTTTGTCCTTATGGGAGGATTGTTAAGTATGAAAATAAAATGAAAAAGAAACAAACATTATAAAGGACAAAGAAAGAAAAATATCATTTTCAAAGAATAAATTTTACATTTAGTATCAGAAGCAAACAAATCTAAAAACTTCTTTTGATGAAATTGCTTTAAAAAAAATTGGACTGGACTAAAAAAGAACCAAAAAAAAAAAACAAAAAATTAAAAAAAAAAATTTTTTTTTTCACAAACTTGAAAAAGAATTTTAAACAAAAGTTTAATGTGTTCTTGTGTTAATCCTAGTATATGGAGTAAAAAATCCTTTTTGACTCATAAACAAACAAACAAACAAACAAAAAGAAAAAATAAAACTTTTTATTTTATTTTTTCTAAAATATAAAATATGTATGCTTTAGGTTTAATCACTGAAATTAAAAAAAAAAAAAAAACTTTATACATATGTCTCTTAAAAGTTTTGTTGAGTTTTTTCGGTTTTTTTTTTTTTTTTGAAAAAGTTTATGTTATTTAGAAATTCTTTTTCTGTTAAAAAATGTATATAATATTTTTATATATATGTTAGACATCTTTCAAAAATAAAATATTTCTAAATCTTTGTAATTTTTATTTTTTTAAACTTAAATAAAACCATATGTTACTACAATATATAAAGGGGAAAATAAAATATTTACATATTTCTTTTATTAACTAAAATCTGTGGCATCACAGTGGTGCTCTAATGAATTTAAAATTTATATTTTATATGTTATTATAAAATGTGTAAATTCTACAAAAACTTGAAGAGATCTTAATAAATTAATACATAATTTACAATATTAAAATATGAAAATAACCCTAACAACTGATGAATATTTAATCAATAAAATTGATTGAACAGAAATTATAATTTAATAAGCCTTTATCCCTTTAAATCCCTCTAAATTTAGTATCTAGTATTCCTGATGGATTTTCGCCCCCAAACTCTTACTACACAATTTCTTCATTTTGTCGTCGATAATTCTAAAATCTATATAATGGCTTTTCTTTTTTAAGGTTTGGGTATGTGGTATTTTACGATTTTACAGTTTTTGATATTTTGAGAATTTGTAATTTGTTATTTCGAAATTTACAATTTTGTTATTTGGGATTTATTTTTCTCCCAATTATTCACCCCAACATAAATCAAAATAAATTAATATAATTACTGCTATAAAAGCTAACGTCTTAAAAATAAATGTTTAAATTCTGTTAAAAAATTGTTGGTATTGGTATTGTAAGTGACCAATTCAAATCGAACTATACTGACTACAAAACCAAAAGATTAACTAACGACGAGTCATAAGGTCCCGGGCTATTATACCCAATACCATATTCTGGAAAAAGCGTATAATCTTGATTTTGTAACCGACTATAAAATGCCTCCTAACTCAGAATTTCACATATTCAATATATATAACTTTTCTGCAAAAAGAGAAAATACCCTAATCCAAATCTAAAATAACTACTAATATCAGCTTTTGTATTGTGCGTTAATGACATGATACCAAATTTTTGTTTTTAAGAGTAAATTTTTAATATAAAAACATTATTAATAATTTGTTATGAACTTATATTTTCGGATATTTTGACTCACTTTATATTGAGTAATTTTGTCCTGAAAATTTTCCACAATATATAAAAAGAAAATCAATTTTTAGTAGATTATAAGATCCTAAAGTTTTTTGTGGTGTAGTAGCCCATATCTGGTGAGATAAATTCCCCCTCAATTTTAGGTGAGCCATAATACCCAAATTTTTTTTGAAGTATTTATCCCACCAATATAACAAGACTGTTAGGAATATTGGCCCGGAATCTCATGACACATCCCAAGTTTAAAAAAAAAACAAATTAACTGTTCACAATAATAGTTAAAAAAGAAATACATGCAAATTATAACTAAAGTAAAATTCATTAAAATGTCATCTTTTACAACATAAAATTAAAAAAAAAAAATCTATTCTTTTTTTATTTCTTGAAGAAATAATTAAAAATAAGAACAACAATAATGCATTTTACAATGCATTTAAAATCACCCTCACATTTCAAAAATTATTTAAAAAAAAAAACCGAAACAAATGAATATTGAAAAAAATATTTCTTGTATTAAATTTAAAAAAAAAAAACAAAAACGAAAAGAAAAATAAATAAAAATCAATTATCAATTAAAAAAATAAATATAAATTTTTTATTTTAAATAGATTTTTTTTTCAGTTTTTTTTTCAATAAAAAAACTTTCTGAATTGTTATTATCCTTAAATTTAAATTATACTTAATTGAACTATAATTGTATTTTATATATATAAAATTTTATATATATACATAGTAGAAAAAAATATCCAAATGCCTCTAAACTTATAAATAATTTATTGTTCAATAAATTGTTATATATGTATGTATGTATATTAAAACAAAGTGGACTTTTTAATAGGATTTTCCGATTTTATTGATTAAATAGGAATATTATACATATATATACGAATACACAATATATTAAAATACATAATATATTTATAAACAATTTAAATAGAACAAAAAAAAAAAAAAATGTTTTTATTTGTTTTTTTTTTTTTTCAGATCCCAATGAGTTTTTAATTTCACGCTAAATAATTTATTTCAGTCACAATTGTGCATTACAAATACAAAAATTATATTGATTTTTTTTTTTTATAATAGTGTTAATAATTTAAGGATAATGAAAAATTTTGAAAAATTTAAATGATTGTCTTATTTAAATGGTTATTTTATTTGTATGAAATTAAATGGTTAAATGGTTATTTAATTTATTAAAAGCCTGAGTGCTTCAAGGCTCAGTCTTGGTTCCCATTTTGTATAACATATATACACTGCTGATATACGAGCGAAAAAAAATTTTCTTCTTTCAATTTTTGCTGATGATACAGCTACATTAATAGTGGGCACCTTAGGTGGGCATATTCAAAACAATTTAAAAACCGCTCTAGTTTTTCTGAATATTTCACCTCATGGAAAATACATGTTAACGTGGAAAAAAGAAAAATCAAGTTTTTTTACCCGCAAACGTAAGTTTTGTTATATTGCTCAAAATAAGATTGTATTAAATTCTACAGAAATAGAATGGGTTGACAACATTAAATAATTAGGAATTACTCTAGATTCAAAATTAACTTTTAAATCCCATTTAGCAAAAACAGATAAAATAAATAAAACAATTTGCATACATTATCCATTCATCAATCGGAATTCTTATCTATCAATAGAAAACAAATTGATCATATAATGACCACAAATTTTTCAACCAATTCTTCAATTTATGTCACCAAATCAAATCAATTTATGGTGCACCAGTTTGGATAAATTATTAACAAATTGCAAATTTTACAAAATAAAATACTAAAAATAATGTCCAATTTTCCATTTTTTTTTCCTACAATCAAACTATATCAAAAAGCCAATTTGGATACTATAAATATAAAAATTGTTAAAATCTACAAAAAAATTAAATAAAATTTTCTAATAATAATACCATTAAAAATTTGTTTTGACAATTAAGTAGTTATTTCAAATTATTTTAGGTTAGTATTATTAGCTTTAGGTTTAGTTTAAAATTAAGTTAAAAAAAAAAAAAAATTCAAAAAAGGTTTTTTAATCTTTCATTTTTGTCTTAAACCACATTTCAATAACAATAAATATAATGTAACTAAATCATATTTTTCAGCTGAAAGGTTAAATATAACAGTAACCAAACTCTGTAAAACTTAGTCTGTAAAATCAATTTATAAATGTTACAGAAATAAATAAATAATTTATTGAATAAATCAAAAAAAAAAAAAACATACAAAAATTTTAATTAAAATTTCTAATATAATTTTTTGGTCATAAAATTCCCAAGTCAAAATCGCCAAAACAAATTCCTCAAAAACAAAATCCCCAAAAACGAAATCTCCAAAATAAAAATCCCCAAAGACAAAATCCCCAAAAATAAAACCACCAACAAAAAATAATGTTTTTTATGCATTTAAAAATTAAAAATAATCAATTACATTATTTTAGTTTAACGTATCTAAATATAATAAAAAAAAATCTGCTGCTGATTAGCGTGCCCTACTGTTATGTTAAATGTTAATTTAACAAATGTTGAAATGAGAGAAGCGTACATCTGATATTTACGTACATAACAGATAGAAAACAATAAATATTAAAATGTTATACTATATGAAAAGAAAGAAAAACAAGGCAGTGTATAAATCAAAATTTTTAAAGGGTTGCATTTTTAAGTGGAAATAAAGAACATTATAAAATTGCATAATAATATTTTCATTTAAATGTTGAATTTTGCTATACAACGTTTTCTTAATTTTTTAAAAATTTTGCCACAATATAATAATCAGAAGTTCAGACTATAATATAGATATATGAATGAATACATGGGTATATATGTAGTTGTAGATTTATTATTTTTTAATATGTAGGCAACAGTTATACTTATATGAATGAACGGTAAACATAAACGAACAATAAAAAAAAAATAAAGAATGTTCTATAATCTATATTATAGGTAATAAATTTCATTTCTATTTCTTAAACAGACTGTAGGTGCTACTGTAAATATTTAAAATTAAAAAAAAAATAAAAGAAGTACTAAATTTTTCAAAAATATTTTTTACATTATATGTATTTGAATAAATTTTTAAATTGTTCATAAAACTGAAGAAACTTTCACAAAAACTATATTTTTTTGGCTTTTTTTACTACTTTTTAATATATTATGAACTTGAATTATGTTTTGATATTGATATCAGTGATGTATTAAGCCTTTTTTTGATGGAGTCAACACAAATTTTTTAAACAACTCTAAAATTCCTTCTAATTCACAATATAATAAATATTCTGAAAAAACGTAATACACTGATTTTGTATCCAACATTAAAGTCCCTTGTAATTTTGGCATATACATATATATAAAAATTTTATAAAATGTATGTAACTCTGATTTTGAGTTCACTTCTAAAATCCCTCCTTATTACTTTTTTTTACATATTTCAACAAATATGAAAATTTGTTGATACTACAATTTTTAAATTGGGCCTCGGTGGCCTAGTGGGTAAGAGCGTATAAAATACGTTGTAAACACCGAGGGAGTGTAGGTTCGAGTCTCACACATGTCGTAAGAGTTATTCCCCCTTGCGACATTTACAGTCACACCCGAACAGGAAAGGCTGTGTAATTTCCTGTCCACATTTATGTGGCAGACAAATGCAATAAAAAAAAAAAAATTTTTAAATGTATAAAAAAACATTATTAATTTTAGAAATTTTGTTTTTGTTGCGAATTTAGGCTTTGGCGATTTTGTCTTTAGGGATTTGGTTTTTGAGGATTTTGATTTTGGGAATTTTATCTTATTGGGGATTTTGTCTCCGGAAGTTTTTTGGGGATTTTGTTTTTTGGGGATTTTGTACTTATCCTATAATTTTAATAATGATTTTTAATTGAAAGGAAAGGAAAATAATTTTTAAATTTATTCATATATATAACGGTAAGCTTTAACTTACAATTAATTAACAAAATTTAAAATTTTAACAAATTTTAATAATTAAATAAATGTGTATTTTTTTTGTTCTGTTTTTGTTTTAAAAGTAAATATTTGTATAAAAAAATACCTTGAAATTATTATCTAGCTAATAGCTAGCGATAATGACAGTGTATATTATAGAAAGTAAATATATTTTATTTTAAATAATGTTTTTTTTTTTTAAATTAAATTTATTATCTTATATTATTATTAAATTTTTTTTTAAACTTCTTACTATGTGTGTTTTTTTTTATTTTTAAGTTCAATGAAACCTATTTATTATACAAGTGAAAAAGAAAAATTAAAAACATAAAAGTTACTTTACAAAACCACTTATAACTTTTAATGTCAGTGAAATGTCGCAATTTTCTCACCTCAACAATACCAAAAGAAAAAGTTTGACATGAACAAAGTTTTATTTCTTTTTTTTAAATTAATTTTTGAAAATTCATTGAAATTTAAATTTAAAAAAGAAAATCAAATTTTCTTTCGTTATAATAAAGGCAGTCAAAATACATTTTAGTTATAACTTATATTAAATGGTATATTCATATACATATATATATATATAGTGTAATAAAAAAATTTTCTTCGTTTTCTTTTTGTCAGTAGCGAAAACATTAAAATTTAAAATAAAGTTAAAAACTTTGATTTTAAAAATTCACACAATCTCGGTAGACAAGTTTTATATTTATAGATATAAAAAAAAATACCTACCTAAATAAATACTTTAGTTCCACTTCAGTTTATAAATAATAAATATAAAAATTACAAGTATATAAATAATATATTAATAAATATTTTTTATTATTTAGTTTTTATACCGACGATTTTTCTTTGAGATTTCAATATTTCCAATAAAAATCTATAGAAAAAAGTTTAAAAAAACAGACAAACACAAAATATTATCAAATTTTTTTGTTAATCTACTTTTTTAATATAATATCGACAATAATATTATATTATATGTATATACTAAAGTAAAAGTTAAAAATTTAAATTAATTTTAAATTAAAATTATAGATATTTTCATTAAACTCAAATAAAAGAACAAAAAAATCTTTTTTAAATATTTTCAATATCTTAAATTACTTATTTTCACCTTCGATTTGATTTAAATATAATATAAATGTCACCTTAAGCTAATTTAATTAATTTTTTAAAATCCACCTTACCTTAATACAATTTTCCAGATATATATACTTTATTTCACCTTAAACAAACTAATTAATCATTTTGATGACAATCCATCATCATTATTGTTATTGTCAATCATTATTATTAAGCTCTTCACTTTTTAAATATTTTGAAAAGAAGAATATTTTAAACTTTTTTCGTTAAAAATTAAATTTAAAGTTTCAAATTTCTATAATAAATCAATTTCCCTTTAAAAAAAAAAAACATAAAAAGAAAAACAAAACAAAAAAAGACAAACGAGAATAAAATTCAAAAGAAGAGGAAAACAGAAAGGTCAACAGTATTTTTTATCGTTCTTCCTATACGTAACTTTTTTTTTCATTTACATTATTTTTATTTGGCATTGTTACTTTAAAATCAGCCTTAAAAAAAAACTTTGAAAATATGCCATCGATTGAAAATAACCTTTTTTTTTTATGCACCTGATTTTTTATTTTTAATTTTTATACCCACACAGCTGCGAAAGACTAAAATCTAACTAAACTTTTATCTTTACGAATACTCTTTATTTTTTGTTATTGTGAAAAATAAAAATTTTGTGATGCTAAATAATGAGAAAAATAATAAAAATAACGGTATTAACATTTTTTACTTTCTTTCTTTATTTTAAATTAAATTTTTTAAGCTATATGTTCTGAAATCACATGTAAAGTCTTAACGGTTTTTTGTTTTCGATTTTTCTGTATTCCATCTAGTGGTGGAAATGCTTTTGAGTAATTTTTCACTTTTTTTTTTATTCTTTAAGTTTTCCCATTTTAAAGTTGCTTTCTCTTTCTTCTTTATTTTTTATATTTGATTTTGACGTTTACTAAAACCGAAAGAATAATAATAAACTTTAAAAAAAGAGAAAACCGTTTAACCCTCCATATTGAAAAAAAGAAATGCTTTAATTTTTTTTTTTTTGTGAAATAAAAAGTAAAAAAAATTAAAAATGACAACTAAGAGATGATAAGATAAAGAATTATAATGGAAAACTATATTAAAAGTGTTTAATGAAAAGTAGAAATCAAAAAAAATTTTAATATAATAAAAATAAAAGGTAACGGTAACTTAATAACAGTTTCCTTTTTGAAAGAAATTTATATATAGTATAGGAAGTAAATCTGTAACAGTTCAATGCAAAAACATTGGCAAACTTTCTAGAAAAATAGTTGAAAACTATTTAGCATCTTTTGATTTTCCAAACTTTTTAAATGAAGTAGTCTTAAATAGACCAAATGGAGTATTGCAGCTTTGGATAATTTTAAAAGGCAAACCTTGTTAATTTCATAGTCATATAACATGATTGTAAAAGTCTCATATAGTTATAAAGAAAATGAAAAAGCAAAAACAAAAGCAAAAAAAAACAATTTAAAGTTGAAATACATAAAAAATTATATTATAAACGTTTCATAGGACGTTTATTCCTGTACTTTAAAAAAAAAGTTTGTTTTATTCACAAGTAATTGTCTCAAGTGTGAACCGTGATGTTTGTTTTCTTTATAATAGGTCTGAGTATCTTTAGATTGTGAAACAAAAAAGAATTAAGAAACGTGTCTTTTCAGTTTAAAAAAGTTTTAGTTTAACTTTCTTGGTTTTATTTCTATTCTTTTGCATTTCTTTCTTTTTTGCTTTCAATTAAACTTTTTTTACATTAAATGTTTTAGAATAAATAGGGAAAAAAAACCTTAGAAATTAAAGTTAAAAAAAAATTCTTTTTTTTTCACTTCCAAAATTTTCTTTTTAAATCTTTTTCCCTTTTACTTTTTTTCTATTTTAAGAAATCTTTTCTTTAAATTAAAAGATAAAACGGGCCCAGCTAATAATGGGATTAAGATATTTTTCTTCAGGATAACGATTAGTTTTTTCTTTTTGTATTATTTGGTCTTTACGATACTTAACCAAAGAATTTTCAGTTTTTTTTTTTTGTTAAATATAAAAAGTTTAATTTTGAAATATTCAAGTTTGGTTTTTTTCTTCGGTTAAGGTCAGGTGATATTTCCTCAGGTGAAATTTTAAAATTAGTTTTTTGTCTCTTTAGTCTTTACCACAGAACAGTTTGTAATAATTATATCTGAAGTTATAAATTAGTTTCTTTCTTTTTTGTTCTGTGTTTTAAATAATATTGTAATGGTTTGGAGTACATATAACTGCTGTAATAGTCAAAGGTCCAATATGTAATAAGAATTTGAGAATAAAAAAAAGTTTTTTAATAAAATTTGAAAAGAAAAGAAATTAGTGTTCTTAAAATGGCTGGAAATTTTCATTTTTGTAGAAAGTATAAAAAAACAAATATTACAACATTGTTAATCCTTTTTATTTGAAATAAAGGTGGACAAGTGAATAGTTGTAAAATTCTACTTTTAACTGTTCAACATCATTTTTGTTGTTTGAAAAGTATCTTGTACTCAATTCCTTTAGGATGACATGTATTTTTTAAACGAGTAAACCTATAGCATTTTTGTTCTTTCATTATTCTTCAGAAAAAGATTTGTAATTTTAGAATATTTTTCCAAAAGAATTTTAATGTTGGTAATTTATAAGATTAATTGTTTTAGTGTTTCTTTGATGATTGTTTTTAAATATCTTAAGAGAATTATAGAGTATTTTTAGTATAAAATTTATTGTTACCAATCTTTAGATTAAATTAAAATGAGGTAAGAATATTTAAATAATAATTTCCTAATATATAATATTTCCAACTTAAGAGTTCAGAACAACAACATTGTCAATTTTTTTTTTTTTGTTTTCAACGGTCGATGGAAAACTTTAAAAGTCAACGCATCGTATGGAAATTGTACTTGATTTCTCCGTATAGTGTTAAACTATAGCCAATCAAAACCATCTACTTTAAAATCAGACTTTAAGTTAGCACCTTTGATATATATTCTGTATTGTTTGGTTTTAAGAATAAAGATGTGGGAAGGATTCTTGTGGAATGTGGATATGGGAAATTTAGGATTACGGAAGATGGTTAGAAATTTTTAAAAGGAGATTTTGAAGAAAAGTGTTAACTTTCTTCTTAAATATTATTATTTAGTACACATATGAGCTACTGAGTTAAAAACAAAACAAGAGGTGGAATATGGTTCCAAATACGCGACATGAGCAGCATGAAAAACATTTTTCTAAAGGATATTGAAAACAAATATTGTAGAAAACAATTGAATATTAAATGCCCCTTTTGATTATACAAATTTCTGTATAAGAAAATATAGCAGATTACGAACACTTATAAAAGACCGAATAGAAATATAATTTTTTATAATTTTTTTATGTCTTTATTAAATTTATAATTATATTTTGTATTTTATTTTTTTGTAAAACTTTTAAAATTAATTCAAAACTAATGAATCAAATTTTTTATATAAACTTTATGTTTTAGTTAATTTTGTTAAAGTTTAAGAAGATTTTCTTTAAAATTAGCTTTAAAAGTTTTTTCATATATACAATACCTATAATAATTTTTATAAATATTTAATTCAGGTGCAAAAATTATTCATAAATCTCTCCCAGAATAATTTTTTACTTTTTCATTTTTATACAATTTATTTTTTACTTTATTTTCTCCTTTAATATTTAAGGTGTTATAAATTAAACTGAGAAGTTTTTTTTTTATTATTTTTTCTTTCTTTTATTAATTTAAAACAAAACAAAAATTTATAAATAAATACACTTTCATCAAAAACTACTTGCCCTTTTATATA
Source organism: Poecilobothrus nobilitatus (assembly GCA_947095535.1). NCBI lineage: Eukaryota > Metazoa > Arthropoda > Insecta > Diptera > Dolichopodidae > Poecilobothrus > Poecilobothrus nobilitatus. The sequence goes on from OX352773.1 coordinate 191,958,586, forward strand.
TTTATTAATATATACATATTTCTGCTACAACAAATAGTCAACAAAGTTCTAACTATAATAGAAAATTTATATTAGAAAATTCTCTCAATTAAGATATATTTTCTTATAGAAAAAACAAAATTTTACTTTTTTAAGATTTATTTAAAGATTTTTGAAAGAGATTTCAAAATTAGACAAGAAACAAAATAATGTTCAACTTGGTTTGAATTTTTTAGTATAAATTTAATTCATAATAGTTATTATGTCTATTAGTATATTTAAATAAATCTATATATACAAATATTATATCACTTTTATTTTGACAAATTTTACAAATCTTAAATTGCCTTATAAATTTCTTCTCTTAAAGACTAACAAGGAAGAAAATTAAAATTGTCCATTTGATTGCCATAAACTATGTTAATTTCATAATCAAAGTGTAATAAATTTGTCCTTTATTTCTCTCTTGTTGAATTTATTAGTTTTTTTTTTTTTATTTTCAAAAAAAAAGAGTGTTAATAAAAAAATGTAAATTTTATTCAAAAAGATATTTATATTTCTGAAGAATAAGAAAAATATTCTATTGTCAACAAGGAAAACACTTAAATAAAAATATTTGTTATAAAATACAAATCCTACTTTAAATAAGAATTCAATAAGTTAATTTTATTTTATTTTTTTTTTTGAATAGGGATTTATTTAGAAATAATAAATTATTTTAAATATTTTTTTTTTAAGTAATTTAATAGAATTATTTATTACAATTGAAAAAAAAGTAAGTATTCTATAAGATTTTTTATCCCTTAAAATGTTTCGCCTGAAAATATGCAATTTATTTTTAAAATTGCATAGGTAAACCATTTTATTTCATAGCTAGGGCTTCGGTAGCCTAGTGAGTAGGCGTGTGGCGTATTACCGGAAGGAGTGTGAGTTCGATCTCTGCACAGGTCGTAAGTGTTTTTTTCTTTAAATACCCCCCTTACGACCAAATATAATGTAAATATATAGTATATAATATATAAATAATATTAGTATATAATTTAATAATAGTATAAAAACCTATAATGGCCTTTAGTAGCCGATGGTTCAATAATATTTCATTACATTTATGTATGTAATATTAATATAAATAAATAAATAAATAAATTTCATAGCTCATGATCTTTAAATATTTCCTTAAATACATTTAAAATATACTATTTATAATCAGATTTTTCAAAAAGTGAAAATAATATTGTTGCCTAAACCGATATTTTTGATTTGCATGTAGTTGAGTGTGGCAATTTATTTTTTAATATTCAATACTTATGCATACACCTATTAATTTTCAAATGTTAAAATTCTTAAATGCTATTTTAAAATTTTTTAAATTTATATAAATTGTTGTGATTCCAAGTTCCAATACTATATGTATGAATCCTTTTTTATTTAACTTCCTTTAAATTGAAACCAGTTTTTTAACTATAAGTTATAATTTAACTTTACTCTGATTAGTAATTTTACGTTCCCTTATATTTAATGTGGTAGTTCATCTTTGCTAAAACAGAATTCTCCTATAGCTGAACATATCTTGCTCGAAGTAGAGCTCCGCAATATTTGAGTATGTGTCCTAAAGATTATTCTTCTTCTTAACGGAATCTGCATGTACCGTCATTCTCTATTCTAATTTTCCAATAGTGCCCCTTTAGCTGGCAGTATTCTGACAGGAACACTGTTAAAATCTTCAGTTTAATTTTAATGATAGCTATAATTTTTTTAATTTCTTTTCCGGATGTAATTTCCCAGAAACTCCTTTAATTGACTGATCTTTCATTCTATAGTTTCCTCCTAAAGTTTTGTTCCTCCTCTATTTCTAGATGGCCAGATACCCAGGGCCTGGGTTACTTTAATGTTACTTTATTATTTGTTCCTAAGTGGTTTCATTTTACACAACATTCCCATATTAGTTGGGATTTAAATACTTACGAATTACCTAAGGTTTTCATTCCTTTCCTGTCTGATAGAATAGTTATTATTCTATTTCTATATTTTCTGCCGAGGTTCCATACATTTTGGCTTGAAATATACTATTAGAAAATTTCCTCAACAATTCTGTGTATTTGATTCCTGGTACTCCTACTCCAAAGCGAGTTCCTACTTTGTATTTTATGTTCCACGTTTCATTCTCAAACAATTTTCAATAAAAAGTAAATAATAAAAAAATCCTTATTAATCCTTGAAGAAAATTTAAACTTTCTTATATTTGTAAATGGAATTTTTTAAAGTTAATTTCAATGTTTTTCTTTCCTACTTTAATAAATTACTTCTTTCAATCATGTAATTTCAGTTTATACAAAACATAAAATAATAAAAAAAAAAATAAAAAAAAACAACAATAACAAATAAAATTTAATAAAATAAATTGTATACAAGAATGCAATTAATCTTCTAAAATTTGTCTGCTGAAATACATGAAATAGGACCACAATTTATAACTTTTTAACATTATGAGACTATAAAGTTTTTACAAGATTGTTATACATATAATACAAAATTGTTATACATAAGTATATATGTATATATATTTATCTCAAAACATACATATACATATAAACAATGATAAATATTATTAATATATTTTTAACCTTGAAATTATATTCTTTTTCAGTGTCATAAAATTAAGTAATAATTCTAAGTCGTCCAAGGTTTAGAATAGAAAATAAATACATATACAGTTATAGTTATATAAAATATATTTAATGCATAAATTTATATAGTTATAACTTAAATCAAAATATATATCTACTACAAAAAAAAAAAAAACACTTTATATATTCAAATTTAAGATTAAAAAGTACAATAAAGTTATATTTGGTTATACTTTAAGTACTAAAAAATTAATGCAAGTATAATATAACTATTTTATAGCTAAACAATGCTAAAATTATCTAAAATATTAAATGTTATATGTAATAAAACAATTCTTTTCAAATATTTTTTTTTTATTTTATTAACTTAATTTAAAGTATCCTCTAATAAATAGAATATATGTTCATATATATACTTTTACAAAGTAAAACAAAATTTATGAAAACCAAGTTAGAACAATTCCTGAAGAAAATTGAACTGGCAATTGTTTCTCTAAAATTTATTTAAATACAAATTGGTGCTTTCTCTCATCTAATCATCCACTAATCAATATTTTTTTGATGATAAAAAATCGATTTTAGTAAATGTGAATTTGTCCTGTTCAGAAACACCCATAAACTGAATATCACTCATCAGTTCGTAAGAATTAGAAACAATTTATTATTAAAACAGATTGTGCAGTTTAATACAAGCAACTGTTGATTCGATGAACCTTGGAGAAATATTTAATATATTTTCAAAAAAATCTACATTATGAAATGCACGTACAAACAAATATAAAAAGCTAGAAAAGCCTTCCTACTATCTAAAAGGATATTCTATTCAAAACATCTAATACAAAGAGTAAAAGTTATAGTACATCAATCATTAATAAAACCTCTTCTCAATTATGAATGCCTGATTTAGTTTTAATTTTCAATAAAAACATGTCGAAAATAATACGAATTGATAACTATAAATGACACAAGAGCCTCCAATAACTGTATTCATACCGTCCGAGCTTCCATATATCAAAATGAAAAAAATTACATTCAAAACGAAAATAAAATACTAATATATACTATACCATTTCAACAGACACGCTGCTAACAAAAGCATTAGATATGATTCAACCAATTCAGATTTTTTGCACATGTTAAAATTTAGCAAGAACATGACAAAGATAAAAAAAGAAAGGAAAAAAGAAAAATTTATTGTGAAAAGAGGTGCAAGAAGCCTGAACCGGCTGCTCTCGACCAACCAAATTTTACAAAAGTTGTTAACATGTACCTCGACACCTCTTTACTAAATTTTAGATTCCTAGCTTCAATAAACACTTAGTTATTCTAATTTAAACGGATAAGTTGTATGGCAGCTACCCGAACCCGCTGCACCACCACAACCAAATTTTACAGAAGTTGTTGCCATAAAACTTGATCATCATTTGCAAAATTTGAGATACCTAGCTTCAATAGACACTGAGTTATTTCCATTTAAAGAAAGAAGTTGTATGGCAGCTACTCGAACCCGGCGGCCGAAAATGCTGGATTTAAATAGCAAAACTAACAATTTTGCAAAAGTGACGTAAAAAAATGTCAGTTTCCTAACCGTTTTATTTTTTGAGTTATTATGCGGGCGGGCGGACAGACGTACACGGCTTAATCGACTCAGAATTCAATTCTGAGCCGATCCATATCTTTGACACTATATCTAGCTCAACTCCTTTAAGGTGTCACAAATGTAAGCGCAAATTTATTATACGCTTGAACATAGTTCATACGGGTATAAAAATTTGTGTCATAAAGCCATAATTATTTTTTTGTAAACTAATGATTATAAAAAATAACCTTCAATTTTTGAATGCAAAATTGGGGTTCCAATAGATTGTTTGGGTTTTAAGTGTTTTGTTGTTAAAATAAAAAAATATAGGAGCAATTTTACAGGATTTTTTTCTTTTTCTAGAGATTCTTAAGAAGGATTTTAGAGTTGGATTCAAAATCAGGGTTTTAATAATTTAAGGCTTTATGACCCATCACCGTTCGAATAACATATATATTATTGGTTCAGGATAATTTTATTAACATTGCTGCAAATTATATACACATTTCTGCAAAGTTTTATTTTGGTGTTATAACGTCAAAATGACTGCGCATTAATTATATTTATCTATAATATAAAAACTTAAAATACTTAAGTTCCTCTTAATTTCATTTTATAAATATATAAAATTTATTTAATCTGTATTGAATTAACTTAGAAAGAAAATGAAGTGCATAAAAAAACATAAGTTCGATTAAATTTTATTTTATACATACGAAAAAAAGTTAATTTTTGTCAATATTTTTTTTAAAGATAAATAAATAAAAATATTATTCAATTTTGTACAACCTTGATGTTTTATTTTATTTAAAAATATCCATTTTTTATTATTTTTACCACAACGAAAGTATTTTAAAGATATTACATACAAAAAAAAAACACAATATGCTTTTGTTTGAGAGTTACATAAAATAAATGAAAAAAAAGCATATAAAATAAAATTTGAATGACTTTATTAAGTTTAAAAAAAATTGAATCAAACGTTTAAAATCTGTTATAAATTAAATAAAATGTATTAAAAATGTGAAAAATGTGTTGAAAATATTTTTAAAAAATATAATCTACTTTATAAATTTTTTTTTTATATTTTAATCCATCATATAAAATCAAAATAAATTCAACATTTGTATTTTTTTTTTTACTTCCTTCATGATTTTCAAGAGATTAGTATTAAGAAAAAAAAACAAAAAAAATAAATCTTCTTACAAAAATGAGTAAAGTAAAACTAAAGCACTTTAATTTTATTCCAAAAAAATAAGAACACAAATAACTTATGAAATCCAGGGAAATTCTTCTTCTATTTGAAATAATGCTCTTCAAAATACTTTGAAAGTGTCGGTACAATTTCTTAATAAAAAATTTCTTTTTATGTTAGGCTTACTATTTAGTTATTACTTAAAAAAATTAAGACGTATTTTATAATTCTCATAAAATTCAATACTAGTTTAACGAAATCAAAAATTTTAAGACGATCAACTCATCAGTTGACAAATACTGTTCTACTGCTACGTTATTCCTTTAAACGACAAAATTGACATAACATTAGTCCTTTATCTTTTTAAAGCTAAATATCAAAATTAAAAAACTAACTCTGAAAACTTGACCTTTAAATGGTAACCGTTAAATTTTAATTAAAACCGTTAAGTTTTATTCATAAAACAAAACATTCAATAAATTTAACACTATCCACACACATACACAATACACATATAAAATTGCAAATATAACTTCCACTTCCACGAAAGTAAGTATTTATATATGGGATGAATGAACCATCAAATAAATGATCAACTAATTTTCCATTCTATTTCAAATTAAAAGTTTATGGTAAATTTAAAAAATAAAAACTAACGAAATTTAAACAGTAAAAAATTTGATTTTAACAATTTTTAACATTGGTCCTTAAAAAAAAAAGGTTTTTTTTTTTATTTCATTTTTCAAGCTTAAAATAAATTTTTTTTTTGTTTTTTTTCAAATTAACTGTAAGCAAATGAGTTTTATTATGATCCCATTGAAAATTTAAACATAAAATTTTAAAATTTAAGTATCTTATGTATCTATTTATCTGAACGTTCATATATACCAGTGCCTTGATAGAGTATACCGTATTTTTAAACCGGTACAAATGATAATCAATGATGTATATATATCAAAATGTATCTCCCGTTTATAGGTGTTATGTATAGACATGATAGAAATAAACTCAAGTGTATGCATTGGCGCAATTTGAAAAAAATTGTCCATTTATAGCTGCATTCGATTAGCTATCATCCAAAGTTATCCATCTAATTTACATAATATCTCCTCCTAAACTAATAAATCTAGAAGATTGAATTGGGTAAGTTATGGAATATGGTATAAGTAAAAGTTTTGTAAAGTATCAAATGATTAAGATCACATTTTCGGGTAGCAGCAATCCAAATTTTTCAACTTCGAAAACAAAAGCAAATACAGTAACAGAATAAAGTCGTTAGTAAAGCTTGAAACTCTAATCTTGAATTCTTCGAATATCTTCGGACAATGAATTGGGTTAGTTACCATACAGATATTTTGAACATATAAAATAAATTTTTTATTTAAAATTAGAAAATAACATATTAAAAGCAGAGTGATAATACTTATAATACAGACAATACTTTAAACAAAAACACGGGTATTGTAGAGTTGACAAGTACAACTTTATTTTCCATCGTTTTTTTTTTTTTTAATTTTCTTTTTAAAATTTTTACAATGTTCACACTTTTTCATTGGCACAGATAAATACACTGATATGCAAATTAATAAAATACACGCAAATAAGAACATTAAGAGAAATATGGAAAGAATAAATAAATAATTATTCTTTACAATTAAATTAAACTTATACATAATATAAGTTTTCTTTTAGATGAAAATTATTCAATGAGTGCCGTAAGTTATGCAATATTTAGATATTCAAATTAAGCTGTTTGAGTGCATTGTATTGAACCGCATTTAAAATTTATTTAAAGGCTACTAATATGCACATAATGTTTGTGCAACTGTATGTAATTTTTAAATACATATTTTTTGCGTATATTTATACACATAAATACGCATATGTACTTAATTTCAATATTTTATTCTAATATGTAAAATATATTCACATTTTTATATGTTTTGAGAGATCCGAAATTTTGTCATGGGACTTGCAGTAACATGTATGAGGTTTAAGGGTTTTTATTTTTGTATTTTTTGTTTTTTCATTTTGTTTGTTATTTGTTTGTATCAGTTTATATCATTATCAGAGTATGACTCAACTCAAATTTTTTAGTAATTTTTATTCATTCATCAGGGTTTCATATTCTCTTCTTTTTTCTTTCTGCTTCCATACATACAACATATAAATTTTATTTTTTTTTTTTTTTTGGTTTTTTGGTTCAAGTTCTGAGTGCTATATGTGGAAAAAGTACTTGAAATTCGATATTTTATGTATATATTATTAACTTTCTTGTTTTTATTTCATTTTTGTTTTTATTTTTTAATTTTTATATGAACCATTAAGATTCCATTATGGTGGTTTTTCTCGTTTTCAATTTTTTTAAAAAAAAAGAGAAATTATTTCATTTTATAAAAAATAACAATAAAAAATTAGAAAGGAGAGAAAAGGAGTATTAAAATTGATTATTTAATTTTAATTTTCAACTTTTACTTTTTTGTTTCCTTTTTTCTTTTTTTTGGTTAATTTATGTATGTATTATGTAAATGTATTATATGTATAAATGTATACATATATTATGACCTCTATGGTTCAAAAATAAAACAATTTTTGTATTTCCCTTGAGCAGAATGCGACTTATCAAGCGTATTATTAAAAAAACAAAAATATATATAATATATATAAAATTTATTATGAATATGGCATGGTACTAATTATTAAGCTTTGAAGTAATTATTTACACTTAAAATAAAAAGTTTATTTTAAACAGAGAATAAAGCAAAAAAAAAAAAATCAAATCCTTTAAAAGTGCGTTATTAACTTAATTCCACAAAAATTATTTTAAATTAGCTTTTCTTGTTTATAATTTATGTGTGTAATTTCTGGTTTTAGTTTTTTAGGTTTAAAGTTTTATTTAATTTAGGAATATTTCAAATTTTGGTCAAGGAGTGTTTTAAATTATATAAAAAATTCTTTAATAAGAAAAACTGTAAGAATATTGAAATAAATTTAATAATCAATTATGATGAACAATTAAAGGACTGTTTTCTCTTATTTTTTATGCTCCCAGAAGGACAAACATCAAACGAATTTACAGAAAAGGAAGAAAATTAGAGAAACTCATCGAGTACATAAGAGTGCATGCTAATTGTAATGTATAAAAATGAAAAATTTAAATTTCAAAGAACTTAAAAATCAAATACAAAAAAAACAAGAGACGAAGAACTTTCTCAAAGTATTTTTTGAATAACTGTTTTGTTATTAAAGAATTCCTCAACAGTTTATAAAAAAAAAAAATTTAAAACCCCAAATCATTATAATAAAATTAAAACTTTTTTAAATTTTGCTGAATAATAAATGAATTGCAATAAAAAAATTAATGAGAAAAAAAAGGAAATCTCTTATTATAATACTCAGTTATTTGCACCCACAATCAAAAAAAAAAGTATTGAAATCGTGAAAATATGAATAAGACTGAAAACCCTATTTATATCACAGTTATATTTTGTAATAAGAGACAAGATATGAGGAAAATATGATAAATATATTGGAATATTTAGAATTAATGAAAAGGATTTCGAATTTTCAACTGTTGTGTGAGGCTAATACTATATACAAAGATTTCTTAAATTCATTTCATTCTCTTATATTTTTTATAATTTTATATTATCATTTTATAAAATATAAATTAAAATTTTTTATTCATATATTCATATGTTTAAAATATTTTTATGAGAGGCATTTATTAATGCTATATATTATTTTTTCATATATTATGTATATGCAATTATTTTGAAACTGACAATGACGCATATTAGCTAAATTTTGCATTGTATTATTGAATTATCACTGTATTTTGAAATTAAAAAAATCTGTTGATTCTCTGTTGATTAAAGAAATAAATTAAATTAAAATCCAAATAAAAAAAAAATTAAAAGGATTTAAACGTGGGTTCTAAATGAGAAATTTACAACTGTGCCATTCAATAAACCGATTTAAAAACCCTCTTATATCCGTTTGCACATGTGCATCAATAAACTTACTTCGAATAATAAAAATTATTCCACCTTTGCATCATCATACCTTTCAATTTTTTTAAATTCCTCCTATTAAAACCACCACAATGATAAACCCAATAATGCAATAGTATTTACGATAAAAAAAATTGTTGAATTGAAAAAAGAAATGGTTTTAGGTAGTTAACTTTCAGCATTCTTCAATAATGAAAATTTTTCTACCTATTCTCAAAAAAATTGTAATATTAATACAATCTGAAAATACGAATTTTAAATTCAAAATGTCGGATAACGTTTAATAAACGAAAATAGAAAAAAAAACTTTATCAGAAAATATTTATTAGTTTCTTCAAAAAAAAATGTCCTTACAAATATTTAACAATGATTTAAATAAAAACTTGACCTATTAAATACAAATTTAACTCACTATTTTAAACCAATTTGATGCGAATATTTGAAAAAATTAATATGGGGAATCCTTTTTTTTCTATAAATAATCAGTTTTCTGATAAAGTTCAAAACAAATCGATCTTAATTTGCACAATATTTAAATAATTGAATGTTATCTGAAAAGCATTTTTATTATTTAATGAACGTGAAAAAGAAAATTAGTAATTAGTTTTGCTCTGTCCGTTCATCCGTATGTCTGTCAGTTTACAAAATTTCTACAACGTTAAGGATAGAGCTTAACCATGAATATTAATCTTATACAAAAAAATAATGTTATGGAACAACATTTTTATATAGCTCAACTCAATACGGTGCTATTGCTACTGAAATTTTGATTTCATTTATTTCAAATTTGTATATCTCAGGTCCTGGTTAACATTTTTTCAATCTAAAAACGCCAAACTACCGGATATTTTTTTAGTTTTATAAATCAATATTAAAATAGAATTTTTTTTTGCAATTTAGTATTTAAATTTATTTTATATTTATGGAAAAAGAAAATTTTGAAAGATAACTCTTCATTTCTCCAGTACGCTTTTACTTAGAACTTTTAAATTTTGAGGCAGGAAAGACCTTTCATAATTATCGTAAGTTACATCAGAAAATTTGTTTGAACTTTCCCCTATTTAAGAGCTGTTAAGAGAATAAATTACATATTTTAGCTCAAGTCATAAAGCTCAAGTCAAGTCTGCCCTCTGGGAAATATGCACCTGTAAAAACCTTTGGCATTACATTCTGCCTTATTATACCCGTACGAACTATGTTCAAGGGTATAATAAATTTGCCATTACGTTTGTGACACCTTAAAGGAGTCGAGCGAGATATAGTTTCAAAGGTATGGATCGGCTCAAAATCGAATTCTGAGTCGATTAAGCCATGTAGGTATCTGAAATTTTGCAAATGATGATCAAGTTTTATGGCAACAACTTCTGTAAAATTAGGTTGTGATGGTACGACAGGTTCGGGTGACTGCCATACAACTTCTCTTTTTAAATGAAAATAACTCAGTGTCTACTGAAGCTAGGAAACTGAAATTTAGTAAATAGGTGTCAAGTTACATGCCAATAACTTTTGTAAAATTTGGTTGGTCTAGAGCAGCCGGTTCAGACTTCTTGCACCTCTTGGAACTTAATGAAGCTAAGGGTCTGAAATCTTACAAATGATTATCAAATTTTATGGCAACAACTTCTGTAAAATTTGGTTGGGCTTGTGCAATAGATTCGGATAGCTGTCATACAACTCCATAATTTACATAAATATATCTCTGTATAGTACTAAAACATCTGAAAGTTTTTAAAAGATGGTCAAGTGTTATAGAAACAGGGTATATTACGTTCATACGGGTATCCCAGAGTTGACACAGTCTGCTCTACTACACTCTTCCTCGTTGTTTTTTTTCTGTTTTCAGTTACGCTTTTTTTTTTTTTTTTTGTTAATTCTTAAAATAACAAAATAAAAAATAATATTTTATATGTTTTTTTATTTTATTTTTTTAGGTCTTAATTTTTTTATGATTTTTATAAAAAATCATTAATATTTCATTGGAGATACATAAAAAAAAAAAACGAAAACCAAAACCAAATTGATGGAAAAAATATGAAACAAAATAAATTAATGATTTGCAAACGTATTGAAATGTCCACAAAAAAAAAGTGTAATTTGTTTTTTATTGCAATGAGAATAAGAAAAATTTTTTTATATTTATTCCTTTTTTTTTATTCAAACAAAATGTAATAAGTTAATGGAATAAAGTCGTAAATAATAAATTAATATTTTTAAACTCAATAAAATGTTAAAATATTTTATTTTCTTGGTTTTCTTTAAACCAATTAATATTAATTTTAAGTGATGCGTTGCAAATCATATCCTTTATAATAAAAAAAAAATGTTTCCTTTTTCAAATATATAAAATAAAGCAAAAATATTTCTGAAAGAGATCCACATTAATATTAGTTGTAAAAAGTATTTGTTTAATAATTTATGAAATAACATTAAATTATCAAAAATCAGACGAAACACAAATGAAATATTATTTAGTTTTATGTCCTTTTTTGTAATTACGGAATTACGGTAGCAAATAAAAAATTCAAATAAAAAAGCAAAAAGTTGTTTATTATAGTTTGTTCCTACTCCTACTATTTCTCTTTTTCAAATCGTCCAATGCTTCTTGTATCCTTTTTTGTATTGAATTTATATATTATTAATACAATATTATTAACTGTCTCTTTCTTCAGTCGTATTATATAACTGGCATATTTTAATTACTAAGACTCGTTCAGGATAAATAATATAAGAAATAAATGTTTGTTGTTCATGGTAGCAACTCTAATGGTTTTGTTTTTTTTTAACCGACAAATGTTGTTGTCAGTCTTTTCTAGTATTTTACCACAAATGTTCTGAAACAGAAACTAAATTGATCTGCAGTTCAGGACTTAGATATTTGTGAGGTTATATTGTTGAGCTCTTACAACTTGGCGCAATATTTTATTTTGAAAAGTTTAAATTATGTTGATATTTTGATACTTTTGCACAGTACCATATTTGAATATAGTACTTCCAGACTGATTTTAATACCTGCTGATATGTATAGCATAATTTTATTTTTAACTGAAAATTAAGATTTACACCGTAGCAAAAGCAGTATAATTTTCTATATTGAAAGTTTAACTCTTCTTTCTTTTTATTATGTTCTCCTTCTATTTGAGTTTAATATCCAAATTCTTATCCAAGTAATTAGCAATGTTGACAAAAGGTCTAATCTAGTTATTTATATAGATATAAATTTCATCATCTTGTGTAATTTCCTTGTTCAGAAGTTTTTTTTATGTTTGCTGTTACGCGATGTATATTTGAACTATATATTATTGTTGAAATGTTATTATAATTTAACAGCTTCCTTATACTTTACACTTGTATATAAAAATATAAAACAAAACAAATAAATGTAACAGTAAGTCGATGCAACCGACTTATTTATACCCTACACCTAAAAAATTCAAATTAAATTAAAAATCCATAAGTTATTTTAGTTAGGCATTTAATATAAGCTAAAAAAATAAATGCTTTTACAACCTTTGTACAAAATTTCAGGTTTCTATCTTTATTAAATTCGAGGATATGCTTGTTAGGTCTTGGGAAGTGTGTGAAGTGTGTGAAGGTACCCGGACGAACTCCCCAATTCATCTCAAATTTTAGAGACATTATCAGAACAGGGTAGAAGAGTACTCTTATATCAAATTTCAAATTTTTATATTTATTAATTTCAAAGAAATGCTTGTTCGGTCTTGGGAGTTGTGTGGGAGATAGCCAACAACCACTCCAATTCATCTCAAATTTTAGGGATATCAGGGATTCAGGAAAATACATCCTCGTACAAAATTTTAAGTTTCTATCTTTATTAATTTCAAAGATATGCGTATTCGGTTTTGGGAGTTGTATGGGAGGTACCCGAATCCATGGACCGATTTTGTTCAGATTCGAACTTAGCCTTCCTTTCGTAATTAGCAACCTACTATATAAATTTTATCAAGATAGCTTCACTAGTTTTTGAGTTATCGTGCGAACGGACGGACGGATGGACATCGCTAAATCGACTCAGGAGGTGATCCTGATTCAGAATATATATACATGTCCATATCTAACTCGCTTCCTTTTGGTGGTTACAAACACCATACTAAAGTTAATATACTCTATACTTAATGTGTAGGGTATAAAAAACAAGTTTTTTTTTAGTAAGACTATTTAACAGTCCAAGTTTCTAAAATTTATATGCATATATGCATTTTAATTTTTCATTTCTTATCAGAAAATAATTAGCATTTTAAAAAAAAAAAGAATTATATAAAAAAATCTTTTATTATTTATAATAAAAAAAAATATTTCCTTTTTTTTTTATAAGATAACTTCATTTTTTTATTTAATTTAAAAAAAAAAAAAAAGTAATAAAAATAAAACATCAATAAAAATATTATGTATACATAATATGTAAAGAATTTTATACATGACATGCTATAATACTTCTTAATTTCAACACTTTGAACTCATTTTCAACTTTAAAACACTTGAAAATTTTATTAAAATTTCATGGTTTAAAAGTAACATTTAATATTGCAAAAAAAAAAAAAGGAATTTTTTTTATTTTTCTTTTTTTTTTTGTTTTGTTAAGTACAAATACAAATGCACCTTTAATTTATGTTTAAAAACATAAAAAAAGAGAAAATATTAAATAATCATCAGTATCACAAAAGGTATAAAAATATAATTACATATTATTATATACATACATTTATAAACATATGTATGTACATATTAATATGTCAAATCAGTTTATCAATAATTATTAACAACAATTTTTAAAAAAACATTAAAATGTTTAAGCAACAATATACTTGTTGCATACAAAATAATTGTAAACATTACACATGTTTTGAAACAATGTTGTTAAAAAAAATTTCAAACATATTTGGAATAATTTTTAATTTTCTTTTGTTTCTTTTGTTTTAAACTGGAATTTCCAAAGATTATTTTCTTAAATTAAAAAAGCTTTTTTTTTTTTTTTACTTTAAATAAAATTTAGTACAACATTTTTGTTTTATTTCAAAAAAAAAAAAAAAACCTTTGTTATTAAATTTTTTCGTTATTTTTAAAAGAAAATGTTGAGATGATAAATATGTACTAAAAATATATTATTTATTAATTGTAATAATTTAATTAAATAGACAGTAGGTATTTTTAATAAAAATATTAGGAGCTTAATAAAATGGTCAGTATTTAATATAAATAATTTTAGTGTCGAAATCAGCATTTAATGTGAAAAATATCAGTAAAAAGTTCAATAAATAGTCAGTAGGTATAATTTTTGTTTCGATATTTAAGTAAGCATACAAATTGTAATATTGTAACTGTGTTTATAGAAAATTCTTACCATTATTATACTGAGCAGTAAAATAAAGTTAAGTAACCGATTAAATTTTATACTGATTAAATTATAAATTTATATAAAAAAATATACTTTTCAAATATTTTGTTGTTATAATTTATTATATGTAATTGAAATTTAGCAGGAAGCATTTTTAATAAATTTTTTTATTTCAGATTCAATAATAATAAAATAATGATATTTAATAAAACTAACGCAGGCTGTAAGTAGATTTAAGCATAAAACATAGATGTAAAGCTCTATTAGATGATTAATTGAAACGAATATGAAACTAAAAAGATCAACATAGATGTCTATAAACATAAAAGAAACAGTTCCAGAAAAATAATTTTCCTAAATTATAAAAACAAAAAATGAGTCGCAAAGAAACCCAAATTTGTGTTTATAATTTAAAATATTTAAAGTTTAAGTTTATAAAATCAATCAAAGGATTGATTTTGAAAGTATTCAAATCGAAATACGAATAAAAATTATTTATAATGAAATTTGAATGTTATGAACAATGTTTATAGGCCTCAATAACAGGGTTATCACTTTGGCTTGATAACCAACATCCAAACGTGGCTCGTTTTTCTTTTTGTTTTAATTAATTTTGACTTTTTGACTTTTTCAATTTAAACTTCTCTGATTTTCTTTTTTTAAATTATCACTTAATAAAGTCAAAAACATTGTTTAAAAAAAAAATTAAATTTGAAATTTGGTATAAAAATATACATGTCTATGTGAATTCGGATATGGATAATAAGTAAGTCAAAATATTTTTCTGAATAGAAAAGATATTTTATATATAAATTTTTAAAAATAAATCTTAAGAGAAAAGCAAATGAAATTCAAAAACAAAAAAAAATTTGAACTAACAAAGTACATGTAAATATTTTTTTGGAATTTGATAAACGTACACAAATCTTCTTAGCAACATCAAAATCTATAAATCAAAATAACTCGATTTACTTTGTAAATTTTAGTTCGACTGACTGACTGAATGGAAAAATTTAATTTTGTTTGGTTAAAAGAACTTGACGAACAAGCTTTTTGTAAAGCATATAAGCATATAACTCTTTGCAATCATTATATATTTCTTGTTTTATGTGTAATTACATGTATATGAATTACTTATTAAAGTAAATAGCATTTTAAAATCAATTTAATTTCTTTTTCCTTATATAAGTACTACTCAAATATTTTGGCTGGTTTTTTTTTTTCTTAAATTGCGTTTTAAAATTTTTTATGAGTGGCAACCCTGCAATAAATGCTTCTTATAATTGAAATCATATTGAAAATTTTTAAATTTTTTTACACTTTTTTAAAAACAATTATTTTACTAATTATTATTAATCGTTATATTTATTTTATTGATGGTAGGTGTTAACTATATTTTAATTTGTTTGCCTTTATTAGATTATTAAATATAGACGCTATTCTAAATTAATTAAGCACTGTATAATATGTTACATTTAAGTTATGTAAAAATAAATTTAAATATTAATATTTGTATTAGTATATAAGAAATAATCACAAGATTTGTCAAATATAAAAATTTGATGACAAAAAATTAATTTATTTATTATATGCTACAAAAAATTATATCTTTTCCTGAAGATCGTAATGATAATTAGTAACCACATTACTATCTTAAACCGTGTGCTAGATATTCTTCCGTTACATTCAATTTAAATGTTATAAAAAAAAAAATTAATTTTGATGTTCATATAATTATTAAAAAAAATTTCATTTATCACATCTAATATTAAATTCAATAAATATTATTTTTAGAATTTAATTTTCTCATTTTTTTATATAATGTTGATATCATAATCAGCCCATTAAAATTAACTTTAATCTTATAAAGTATGTATATATGAATAATTCAAAATTTTGAATTCAATAAATTACTTATACTTTTTAAATTCTAAGCTCCAAACACTTCCTTGTTTCTTGCTGTATGTAATAAACAACACAATTTTAAAAATAATCTACAAAAAAAAAAAAAGTTGAAGAAAAAAAAATCTGAAATCATAATTATTAGCCATTTATTTTCGAACATACATAAAAAAAAATTGTTAACATGATATTTATTATTATTTTATTTTTTAATGTTTAATGTTTTATTTTTTTTTTTAAAATTGAACCAGTGGATAAATGGTAATGAAAAACGCAAAAAAAAACAAAAAATGGAAACTTAAAAATAAATAAAACAAAAATCTTTTATAAAAAAAAAATATTTTTGTTTTATGGTCTAAAAGAAAAAAAAAAAAAAAGTATTTTGCTTTATTAACAAAAGATTTTTTTTTCTCAAATTATTTCAATAAAACATACACACACACATTTTTTAACTTATAAAAATATATAAAAGAACTTTAATGGTTCAGAAAAGTTTTTCTTTTTGTTTTATTTAAAAAGAAAAATTCTTATCCAAAAAAAAAAAAAATTTCCACAATATGGCATCTTTATTGTATTTACCGTGTCTGCCTTAATGTAAAATTTTCTCCTTAAATGAAGAAAGTGAAAAATTATTCTTTTTATATTACTTTCAACTTTGCTGGTATCTTTTCCTCTTTTCGTTACGTTTACCTTGTCTATATGTTTTTCTTTAAAATCAACTCATTTTCATATTCAGACTTCGTCATATACCCAAAAAGAAAAGGAAATTTTTGTATTGTTTTCAGAAAATTTTAATTTAATGAATTTTTGTTTTTTTTTTTTGAAAATTTCTCTTAATTTAAAATTGAATTTCTTTTTTTCTCATATTCTTTATGTTTTGTATGTTTCAGATCTTTAAAGGCAAATAGAATATGTACATATATTTACTTATAACTCTCAGATATCATAGATGCAACAGATAAAATAAAAAACCAAAATCAATTTAAATATCCTTAACAAAAGAAAAACATCAGTTTTCTTGTTGACAAAACAAAAAAAAAGGAATAGAAATTTTTAAATTCTGAATGTTTTATTTTATTTTTAGAATTAAAAGGAATAAAAAATAAAACTAATTTATTTATATAAACTTAAGAAATTATAAATTTAAAAATATCATAATATTTGAAATTGTAATACATTTATTTCTTTTATTTTTATCCTTCTATATTTATTTTAAATTATGTTCATATTTACAGGATTTGCGCTCTAAATTCATCCTTTTACACTTCAAATTCAACTTTTTACAGATCAAATTAAACCTTTTGCAAATGCAATTCATCTAATAGAAAATATTATTTTGTAACATTAGTATTTATCATTTTAGTAGGCGATTTTTTCCTACCAGCAGGATCTCTATTTATTCTAAGTTCCAATCATGCACAAATAGCAAGTTTTATTAATCGGAAAGAAAACCCTTTGCCACTAAATACTTGTTGTTGTTTGTTGTTGTTTCTCAGGAGGGGCATGAAATAGCCCTTACATCTAGGCCCTGCGACCCATTGTACTCCCCTGCTCAACGATCCGCTCGCTTTCTACAGCGTCTCGTCGAGCCACTCGATTCCTTTCATGAAACGCACTATATCTCCTATATTGAGCATTTTCACCTTGGAGAAGTTTCCCCATTGATCCTCTCCCAAGGTTCTTCGCCTTAGGGTCCTCAAATTCGGGCATTGGCACAGAACGTGAAGTACTGTTTCTGCCTCTTGCCCACATCTCCTACCTAAATTCACTTCCGTTATACCTATTCTTTCGGCGTGAGCCCTTAGCAACAGGTGCCCTGTGCTAATTCCAAATACTTAGTGTAAAACATATTACTTACCGTTTAATACTTATAGTGTAAAGCAATATTACAATATAAATTAATAAGTATATGTATATAGTATTCAACCTATAATAGCCGATGGTTTAGAAATGAAATAGATATTTGATTTGTAATATTAATATAAATAAAAATAAATAAATTAACTTACAGGCTTCTACAGCCTGTCATTGTTTTTAACCTATAATGTGCTTCAAGGTACCCGATTGTTTACAATAGTTACTCACAAGATTACTTTTTACTTTACTTAAAAAACTAATTTTTGTTTACAGCCTCCCTTGCTTCCCAAATATCATAAATACTACGAAAAAATTTTATTATATAATAAAAAATAAGAAAAATGTTTAACATTTTGAAAATAAAAAAAATCGATCTAAATATTTGTAAATTAATAAAGAAATTTAATGACATAATGATATAGGAGGGAAAATATCTTTCCAAAAAGATTGGAGGGTGACAGCCGCTACTTGAGAAAAGTACTTTAAATTTATGCATTTATTATAAGAAAAATTAATCTAAAAAGAAG
The DNA here is from genome assembly GCA_947095535.1 of Poecilobothrus nobilitatus. Taxonomy (NCBI): domain Eukaryota; kingdom Metazoa; phylum Arthropoda; class Insecta; order Diptera; family Dolichopodidae; genus Poecilobothrus; species Poecilobothrus nobilitatus. The sequence goes on from OX352773.1 coordinate 191,977,618, forward strand.
ATTTCAAATAAAATGTAAAGTTTTATGATAACTTAAAAATGAAACATATTATTAAGAACATATTTATTTATATTTTCCATATTTTATATGCACAATTGTAAAAAAAAATCAAATTTTAAATATTAAAATTCATTCAATTAAAATTACAAAAGAAAAATTTTATTTATTAATTATTCTTCTATTGGAAATTTAAAATCACCATATGTTTCTAAATTATTTTTTAATTTTTCCAATCCTGGTATATTAAACTTATCATATGATGGTAATTTTTTCATTTCTTCAAACCATTTATAAAGATAAGGCCATTTATTAACAGTTATTTGAAATACAGTATCAACAGTACTTATAGTTGTAATTATTGAGAAATCAGCAATTGTCATCTAGATTTTAATAAAAAAAAAACAAAAAATAAATGAAATAGTCAATTAAAGCATTTTAAGTGATAAAAAATCAATTTACTCTGTCCAATGCTATGTATTTGGTTTTTGTTAGAAATTCTTCTAACATTGAATACATTTCCAAAATTTTCTTTTTATGTGTTGAAAAGTCAACATTTTTTAATTTCGTTTTTATAATATCAGACTGAAAAATACAAATTAAAAATTAAATAAATTATATAATAAAAATATGTAATTATGTAAAAACACATTATATATATAAATATAAGTATATTATATATAATTTATTAAATTAATTTGTTTAATATTAATTATTTAAAAAAAAAAAAACGGTATTTGTTGTAAACTGTATACCATTGGACAACTACAATGGTATTTGGTTAATATATTTAACAATAGATGTCGTTAATATTTATTCTAGTTTATATCAGTTTATTTACACAAATTTATTCTCTGATTTTTAATAACTATTTGGAATCGTATCACGTTGTTATAATTTAATTATTTAATAAATTAATAAAATTTAGATTTATGTACATACATAAAATAAATATTGTTAATTTGATTAAATTAGTAACATATTAAAAATAAGGGACAAGAAACTCAAAAATTAAAATACATACATACATATATTAATTGATATAATTTCCAAAAAAAAAATCATTTTAGAATGAAAATGAAAATGTAAAAAATGTTTAATCTTCATGATTGTATAACCATCTACATATGTATATATATCTCGAATATGGCAGTAGAGTAGCTTAGTATGTATGTACATAATAATTAATCATATATTTACGTTACAGTACAGTACTTAGTCAATTAGCAAAAATATTACTAGGATTAACTAGTTTATGATTATAATCGATGGTATATCGATTTAAATTACGAATCCAGAAATTTTAGGGATACTTAGTAACCAATTACAAAATACAACTCGTAAATTTTGGCATGTAAAAGTTAAAATTTAATTTTTGTCCTTTAACCATTCAAAATATATATAATAAGTATGCATTTAGTATTTATTATTTAAGTATTAACACATATAGTCATACACTTGTCACTTACCATGAAATCGCTATCCCTGCGAAATACTACTGAACACTCAAAAAATAGTTTATCAATAGTTTTTAATTGTTGAATCCAATCTGTTATAGGATACAGACAATTATTTTCATTTTGATATTTTTTACATAAATATATTAAAATTGTATGACTATCTCTTAACAAAACATTCCCATCTATTAAAGTTGGTACTGTGTGTCCAGGATTTATCTGAAATATTTCATATTATTTTTTTTTTTTTCCTTAAAATAAAGAATTTCACATAATTATAATGTAATAATGTAGTTAATTAATTTTTAAGATATTTTTTGACAGATCACCTTTAAAAATTCTAAACTCTTTTGTTCACCTTTAAATAAATCAATAAATTTTAAGTCACAATCAATTCCAAGATGATCAATTAACATTAAACAACTACGTACGGGTGGACTACGATCATCATAATACAAAATTGGTTTCATTCTTATTTTTTTTATTTCTTTTTTGATTCAAAGAAATTATGTAAAAGCTTTTAAATTAATTAAAATATAACCGCTCAAAAAAAACTAAACAAATAAATGTTGTTGAAAGATACGAATTTGAGAAAAGACTGATCAAATGAACAAAATAGAATTAAAAATACACATACATTACGTACATATGACAGATATATCTAGATATTAGATAATATAAAAGTGAGTTGTGTTGTGGTTTAGTTCTCAGATTTAATTTCAGATAACAAATAAAATACAAATATAATATGATATGGCACAACAAATTTAATTTTTGTTATATCCAGAATAATAAACACAAACAATACTGTACTAATCAGTAACCACAAAATTTTGTAATATAGGTTATAGCTAGGTTTAGCTAGGTTATTTCATATTTGAAAAATTGAATTTCTAAATAAAAAAGATTGTTATTTAGCACCACCATAGGACTATCTGCAAACAAGAATTAAAATTTCTTTTGAAAAATACAATTTTGATTGTCCATTGTAAACATTTCAAAAATCACGTATTAATGAAAGTATGTACTTACTCACTTTTTAATTTTTTTATTTTCAAAAATAATGCAACTTGATCTCTTCAAAGCTTTACTACAATATCTAAATAATTTATTATCAGAGTCTCGCTTACAATTTAAGTAAAATAAATATAGCGATTAAACATAAACTACATCCATAATAATAAAAATTTGCAAGCCAAAAAAGGCGATGTCAAAGACGATTTTTTTTCTTTTTTCCCAAAACAAAATAAAAAAATTTCTTTTGTTAAAAACATTAGTAACAATAATTTGAAAAACTAAAATTTTTATTACTAAAAAAAATTCCATACTGTATACATTTATTTTATTCATCGTCAGAAGAATCATCTTCACCAATAATTCTTCTTATTCTACTATCATAATTTTCATTAAGTGTAAATGCATTACGAATTTTTTTAGCCATTTTTACACTATCAAAACCATTTTCGGCACTATATTCTAAACAATTAATTGAACTAGATGGACTTTTTTCAGCAATACATAAATTTAAATATGATTCTATTGATTGAAAAGATGGTGTGCCTGGTATCAAATGTTGATTTTTGTCAATTTTTGTAAATACTTTTTGTGCATCTTGCCATTGTCCAGCATCTGATAATAATTTTAATATATCACCTAGCAATTTACCAGTAAAATCATTTTTCTTTAATCTTGTATTTTCATTTTGTTCTTCCATTCTATTAAAAATATCAATAGCAATTTCGCCAAATTTTTTCTTTAACTCTGAATGTTCCGCAACTGTTGGATTTGGTTTATTTTCGCACATTATCTTTAAAACTGCTGTTACTAAACGTTCACGACTCATTAAATCAAATATTACCATATCAGACCAAATTTTTGGTAGCAACTCTATACTACAATTTATTTCAATTACTTTTAAAACTTCTTGCATTATACCTGGTTCTGGTATATATATTTTTGGTACCAATAAATCATAAATTTTCATGAAATCAGCTAATGGTTCAGTTTGACAAAGTAAACCAAAAAAATGCCTATAATAAATATTTTCTTTATTTGGATCACCTATTAAATCATAGTTGTTTCCAGTATGCAAGAAAGAATCAACACGTTTCGCAAGAATTTTATCATGAAGATGATTTCTACATATATCCATAGCTGTTACGAAAAAATATGTATCTTTAGGATCTTTAATTGTAAATTCTTTTCCTTCAATTTCATTTAAAATGTCAACAATAACATGAGAAACTGGACCCCTTTCACGACAAAATATTATTAAAATATAATACCATGTTGCAAGACATGGTTCAATATTTAATTTTTTGTATTCAGACAAAGTTTTTAATGCAGCATTTCTAGCTACACGAGAATTTCCAATTGAACTAATAGTTGATAAGCATGCATTTAATGTATGCAAATCTGGTTTCAAATTACGTTCAGCCATTTGTTTCATTAAATTATTAACTAACTCCCATTTTAAATCTGCCGTATCTTTCAATAAACTTGCAATTGTTATTAAAGCATTAAAAGTTTTTGTATCTAATTGAATATTTTTTTCGATTGCTTCCTGAAACAGTGCATAACCTCTATCTACTTGACAATATTTACACATTCCACGTATTATAGCCGAATATGATTCAGGTGTTTTTGGATCAATATCTTTAAAAATTTCTTCAGCAATTTCACCATCTTTCCATGTTTTTCGACTACGTTCTCTCCCAATATTTTCTTGTTTATATAAGTACTCTTCAATAAATTCATCTGATTGTAATTCTTCATTATTACAAAAACAAATCAATTCTAATACAGATTGCTTTAGTTCATTCGATATTGGTATATTTTTCGCTTTCATTAGATTATAAACAAATATAGCATCAGACGTTTCAGCATTATAAATTAAATCTTTTAAACAATCTTCATCAACTTCAGATTCTTCAGTATAAACTAATTTTGGGAAAAATGCTGCTACAGGTGGATCAGCATTTTTATGCTAAAAAAAATAATTGTAATATAAATAAAATTCATGCTGTATTAAATTAACAAACCATAAATAATTCACGATGTTGTTCTCTAATCCATCTTGCTGCCTTTCTACCAGATTCATGAGCCATAGCATATGTTTTTTTAGTTAAATTTGATGTTGGTATTAAAAATGGATCATCATGAAATTTATAATGTACAGCTGTCGGATCATTTCCAACAGTTGATGCTAATGCTTCCAGAATTGCTGTTGGACTTCTTCTAATTCGATTCGGTACATTTATTTTATTTATAACCACAGCATTTTCTTGAACTTCTGTAACACTGGTACTAAAAAATGTTCGCCCATTTAAATTAATTGAATTAAGTAATTTTGGACAGTTTATTGTTACGATAGAAGCACTTCTCCGAAATAAAAACATAATATTATTATTAAAATGATATACAAATAATAAATCTAATTATGTTTTATTTTTAAATAGCCAATAAAATAGAATTAAGAATTAACTCAAAGTTAAGTAAATTTTTAGTTTGAGGTTATGGTCAATTGTTATGACATTAGATATACTTAACAATTGTGTTTGCATTTGTCAAATACTCAAATGTAAGGTAAGTCTTACAAAAATTGGCAATTATTAAAAAAAAATTGTATGATTGAAAAAATTGAAACCCATTTTTTTAAAGTTTTCCTTTTATTTAAACTAAAAAGTTAAATTAAATTTGAAAAGGTTTTTCCTATTCTCCTTGTAATAAGAATAATTCATATTCAAAACATAAACGTGCTCAACCTATAATTATTATAACTATTACAGTTGAAAAGATTAAATCAAAATCTCATTTCTTTAAAAATAATCATAAGTAAGTATTGTAAATAACATGTAATAATTTTGGTGTAAATAAATAATTCAAATTAAATTAAAAAGTTAATAAGTTAAAAAAAACTTAACAAACTATAAGTATTAATAATAAACTTAAAGTGGAAATAAAACAAATAATCTTTTTTTTTTTTTTTTGTATCACAGAATATATTTTTATTATGTGGTTTTTTTTCATACAATACATTTACATTACAATTTTTAAATAACTACACTATTGGTAAAAAATATTTTTTAATATTATTTTATTTTTTAGTGTGGAAATCTCAAATCTTAATTTTTGTTAATTTTTTTTTTTTTTAATTTTAATTTTCAAAATTACATCAAACAACTTTTTTATGCAAAGTTAATTTGTTTTTATACGTTATTGTGATCGGATACAATTTAAAACAAAAAAAAAAACTAATATTAAAACTTTATATTAATTTTATTTTAAATAGTTTTTTCTCTTCATTGTTTTTATTTTCTAATACATAATAGCAATGAATTTAAATATTAGATATTACATACTTACATATATGTTTTTTTTTTTTTTTCATTTTTGATAAAATTTCTGTTAAAAAGTAAATGCTTAGATATGGTTCAAATTTTTTTTTTTATAAAAAAATAATTATATGAATATGTATACATATATATATTTATATATATATGTATTAATATGAAAGTAAATAACGAAATAAATGAAAAACAAATAAACATTTTTTTTTAATTATCACTAATAAAATTTACCTAAATATAATATTTATAAGTTTAATTGATATTTCAAAACAAAAATTCAAATTACTGATAAAATCGTCATAAGAAAAGTTTCTGGTAATTAGGTCGGGTGCCGTTTTAACTTTTTTTCGTTATTCTTTAAGAGCAATTTTAATTTTTAAATTTTTAACTAAACCTAATTCATGGAATTTTATTCTTAATTGCTTTATAATATAAACAGACATAAATAGTTTCATACCATTATAAATGAAAATAAAATTCTAGAGCTGCCTTATATTAAACGAAAAACCAAAAATTAAGAAACTTTGTATTCATAAAGTTTTACACCTTAATTGAAGTATAATAATATTGGCACTCGACTAATTTTATCTTATCTTATTTAATACATATTATTATAGAAATTATTATAAATTGTAAATATAAATTGAGTTATCAGTTACAGTTTAATTTTAATTGTATAAAAAATGAAATGCAAGAATCTAGTTAATTTTTTTAATACATTTTAAATTATGTATTATATTTATGTTTTATTCTTTTTACATAAAAAAAAAAAAGATTATAAATAAAAATAAAGAAGTAAAGAATTCATTTTCATTTATTTTTTTTTTTTTTTGGCACTTAAAATTACAATGAAAATTTAAATATATGGTCTAAAACCAATCTACAATCAAAGTATACAAAAGTTAAATAAATAAAACCGATTTCAATTGAAACAAAATTTAATTTTATCTCAGTGTTATTTATTTTAAATGAAAATTGAGATCAATATTAAAACTAATAAACAGTCTACAAATAAAAATGCTGTAAATTAATAATTGTAATCAGTTTTTAAAAGAAAAGGAACTATTTATTACGTTTAATCAACAAAAAAAAAAAAAAAACCTTACTTAAATGAAAAATGTAAAATAAAATCACCAATATTGAACTCACAAAATATTTTGAAAATGGAATTCTTTTCTTCTAAAAACAAATTTCTAAACTAATTTGTCTGTAACAATAATATATAATTGATTATTGTGGTTTTTTTCTTTTTTGGCAAATTATTTTCTATTTGTAAATTAATTCATGACTAGTTAATTTATAAAGAACAAAAAAAAAAAAAGAGTTTCTTTTATACAAATGTATACATTTATATCAAATTTTCATCTGAGGAATTCATTCAACCATTCAATTTCATTAATTTTATTTTTAATAATTTATTGATAGCTTTAAAAGAATTATAATCAATTAAATTAATCGTGATTTAAAACCATGTTGCAAAGAATAATATTCGCATATGTAGTTAGTATTTTTAAAGTCAAATGCAAATCCATTGAATTTCATTTATAATTTCTATTGAAATATACTTTTAAGAGTTCGAAAATATTTTAAGAAATTGTTCCTTTCAAAAATATATAGAATAAAAGTTACAATTTGGCTATTTCATATAAATTGGAAATAAAATAGCAACATAAATGCAATATAAAGTTAACGTTTACAAAAATATTAATTTCAATTAATTTTATTATTACAAAAAAAAACTTTCTATTAAATTTCATTACTTAATTAAAAAATATTACTTTTACTCTTTACCTGTGAATACCTTCCTTTAAATAAAATATTTTTTAAAAATTATTTTTGATTTTGATTAACCAATTGAAATTGAATGAATTAATAAATTTGTTTATATGACTAAATGACTATTTTTTTTTTCTTATGTATTTATGTATTATAATATTACATATATCATATATTGATAAATATATAGTATGTCCTATTACATTAAAAGTAAAATATGTATTTCAATATAAAAAATAATTCAAATTTTATAACATATATTTTTGCAAAACTAAAATTTTATCAAATATAATAATAATAACATAAAATTTATCAATACTACAATAAAAAAAATAAAAAATAAAAATTAATTTTACAAAACAAAATTTTATATATATATAAAAATATCTTTGGTATTTTATGCGTTTATTAATTTTATAAAATTTTTTTTTTCTTTTTAAAAATTTATTTTTTTTTCTTATTTATTTACTACTTATTTCTTATCGAAAAATATGTGATACTTTCTTCTTTTTATATTTAATTTATATTATTGATAGTTTTTGTATTTATAGCATTTTTTTTTTGTTTTTTTTTTTTTTTTGGGATATGATGATTGAAAATGTAATTTTACTGAACTTATTATCATTATTATTCTTTTCATTTTTATTTTTTAATTTAATGTTGTTTTTTTTTTTTTGAAAGAATTAAAGAAATATTCAATTTTTATTTTTCTCTCTAATTAGTCTTACAAATGGATTTATCAATTTTTTATTACATATATATTATATTATATGTATTTAAAAACGTATGTAAGAGAAAGTAACTTATTGTCCTCTTTCTCAATCTTTTCTTGTTTACAATTTATCATTCTTTCTTAACATTAATCTTAATTTGTTTTTGTTTTATATGTATAATTACTATTCTTCATAATATTTTTTTTGTTTTCCATACTACTGATATGAAAATCTTTCAAGAAATATTTCAATTTACAATAAAGAAAAAATAAAACATTTCAAGAAAATTTTTTTTTATAAAAATTTAAATATTATAATTTTTTTTTTTTTTTTTATGTTAAAATATAATTTAATCGTCCACCTTAAAGTTTATTTAATACAATATAAAGTTTACTTAATACGATACGATTTCAATTGAATTCCACAATAGTTAAATTAAATCCATACGTTTGTTTTGTATTCAAGTATGTACTATGATTCTATTTTTATAAATATATCTCAATTAGATTTAAATTTGTTTACTAGTTTCTATTTTTATTTTGTTGTTTTTTATACCGAAAATTATCTAAACTATTAATAAAAAAATATTTTTTTTTATTCAATAATAAACTAATAAAAATAGAATTATAAAATTTCTGACTAAAAAAAAATTTCTGTTGTTAAACATTCAAATCAAAATAAATTGCAGAATTAAATTTATTGGACTTTATTAAAACTTTAATAAAATGCTAAAAAATACAAATACAAATGGATATGATTTAATGCAATTAAACAAAATCGGATCGCGTTAAACAAAATTTCAATTAAATATTTATTAGATATGGAAAAAATGATATTATTTATTTTATCGTTCATTTCAATAGAGATAAAATTTTCTAATTTAGGAATTAGTAAATATTCTGTGACTAAATACCTATAATCGCTCAAGTCCAAATAAGAAAAGAATAAAATAACCGCTGTCGTAACCGCTATAAAAAGCTTTTTTTTTTTACATATTTATGAACTTCTGTTAATATTTGGCAAAAATTAACTGTCTAAATTACATACAGTTTTTAAAGTTTGAATGTAAAATTAAATAACCATAATATACAATCTAATTATTTGAGATAAGTGATCATAGATTTTAAACACAGATATACCATTTTTTATATCATACTAATAATTATTATTTTGTAAAAATGAAAAAGAAATCCTTATTAATATCTAAAAATATTGTTTTTAATTTTCTTATTCATTCTTATTTTTAATCATTTTGGTTAATTAAATTCTAATATTAACGATTTCGATATTAACTTGAACGTTAAATCACGTCTAAATATTAAATCTTTTAATTCTTTCCTAAAATAAAAAATAAAATCAAATTTTGAATATAATTTGTTACTTGTTTTCTACTAAAATACCTCAAACTAATTCTTCTTCAAATGTTTTTTTTTTTTATTTTATTACTGATGAAAAGTTTTGTTTAAAATTCCTTACCAAATCGAATAAGTTTAATTAAATTATTTTTTTAGTAAATCTATTATGGCAACTTTAATTCTTCTTATATCTTAACTGTTTTGTTTAACTTCTTTTCGTATTTTTCTTCTTTTTTTTTTTTAATTTTATATTTTTTAGTCTTTTTTTCGAAAATTTAAATATTTTTATTTCTAATTCAGTTCAATCGTTTTTAAATATATTATATACTTAAAAAAAAAAACATGTTTTACATTTTTATTTTTTACATGCTTTATAAATACCTTGAATCTTTAATTTGATTTTAAATAAGCGGTGGTTCATCATTTTCATGGCTCATCATAACATCTTCATAAAATGGTCTTTGTCGTCTTCTTCTCATTTGTAATTCTCTTATTCTCCGTATTATTTCAAGACGTTTTAAGCCATAAGCTGCACCAATAATAAAAAGAACAATAAATAATGGTATTAATATACCACCAATAATGTGATGTTCTGGTTCAGGTATTGAACGTGCTGGAAGACTAACTGGCGTTGATGCACTTGAATTAATTGATTGAGGATTTGGAAGAGATGTCGTTGTTGTTGTTGTTGTACGCATTAATTTTGTCCTTTGAATTGATGATCGATCAAATATACAATATTCACTATCATTTTTATATTTATTATTAAAATCATAATTTTGTTGGCATTTGCATTCACCATTTGTATCATTGATTTGTTCACAAACAGAATTTTGAGGGCAACTTAAAAATGAATGCGGATTACATGATTTTACTGAAAAATAATTTAAAACAATTATAAAAACAAATTATTTAAATATAAAATGTATACAATAAAATAGTAATTCGTTAATATTTATTAATATTATTTAATATTACGTTAATAAAAATTTTGTTAATTCATTTAATTAAATCAATCCGGAAACTTACATTTAAGAGCGCTATAACAATTTAAATTACTAATCACAAATAATATTAGCGCAAAATATATTAATTGCATTTTTATTATTTTCAATAATACGAATTTATTTTAATTCTTATTTATTTTTATTAATTTTATTTTACTTTTAAACTTAAAATAGAATATTCTTTATACTTTAAAATCAATTCTTTTTTATCTATGCCCAATAAATAAATTGTCAAGTTCTAAAAGGATTCATTTCACATTAATTTAATTACAAAGTTTTGATTACTTATAAGTACTTGGAAATGTCCACTCATTCTTCAAGACGCATTTCAAAAAATATCACATACGCCATGATTCGTTATTCGCGTTATTCATATAGACAGAAAAGTGATGTTTTTAAATTGAAGAAATGTTAACTGTCAAAAATATTTCGCATAGTAGTATTTCTGTTGTTTGCAAGAATTTTTACGCTTTTCTTATCGTATCACTTTGAATTAAATTGCAGGTTTCAGTTTTTTTCGTAATTTTAATAGTTTATGGCTAGATATTTAAAAAATAAGGTTAATAGAAAAATAAGTATTAAAATTAATTTCGAATTTTAGTGTTTTTATTTACGTTTATTCATTTATCCAACATTACAACATTTATTCATTCTGTTCAACATTTTTAAAGGAAAAACTTCTTACGCGTCTTAGGAATAAATTTTTAACTAGACGTGACGCGATATATTTTTTTTACACGTCAATGATGAGTCAAACTGAATGTGAATGTATTCAAAGTCATCTACATACTGACAAGCAGTGGTTATAAAAAATGTACACATATTAATTCCCAAGAAAAAATTTTTCATAACATATGTGAGGAAGTTCATATGAAAGTAACTTTTGTTCACATTTGTCATAACCTCTACGGCGACCATTTAAAAAAAAAATGGGAATGTTCAGGCTTATCAGTATAAAGGTAGCTTTGACATATTTCTATATAGTGCGTTCATCGCTGTTTTAGCTAAAATTCAATTCAAGTTGACTGTTCTCTATGTGTCGTTGGTGGAAATATACTCTGTCCAGGCTCAAATGTCACAAACTGTGTATATATATTTCCACAAACTTGTGTGGAAACCTGTGCGAGTATAATTTATAAATACATTTTAAATAGATAAGAAGGAAGATGTAGATGTCTCTTTTCTTCTTATGTGATTTCTATTCTAAGGTATTCACTATTCAATCTAAAAAATACATAGGTATTTTGTTACATGTAATATGTATACATTTTGGTTCACTTAGTTGTTCATATTTATGAAAATAATTTAAAGTAGTTTCTCATAACTAGTCCCATTTAAAAAATTTGAACTTGTTATATATTACTTAATAATTGACATATTTTATTTTTAAAATAAAAATTTAATTAAAAAATTTTAACTATGTACGTAGTTATAAAATATAAAATAATTTTTATGACAATATGAGTAAATTTATTTACCCGTGTAAAAAATATTTTTTTTTCAAATAAAATTTTTCAATCAAATTCAGTTGATGTTAACTAATAAGTAATTACGACAACATTAACTAAATATAAATAAATGTTAATAAGTGTCATTTCATAATCATTTATATTTAAATATTCTTGTTCCATTCCACGCCATCTCTTTGGTCTTGTTCCACACCACATCAGGTTAAAGAATTGGTATAACTCAATTAATATATAATAAAATAAAAAAAAATATCATAAAAATATTTGCCTATATAAATTCCAGCCAATTAATGTTCATTTTTAATTTTTACTTTCAGTAGAAAAATCAGAAATTATGTAATTTGAAATAATTTTAAATTTTTAATACCCGAGAAAAAAATTTTTCATATCGAATGAAAATGTTCATGTTTTTCCTAACCACTACGTTGGTCATTTAAAAAAACGTGAATGTTAAGGCTTGTCAGTACAAAGATGGCTTTGGTATATGGCATGAATTGCAAGTGGGTTCAAGAAATATAAAATTACATTCTCTTTTGTCGTTTTCGATTGGTTTTTTCAGATTCATAGTGTTTTTTTGTTCCAATCAAAAATGAAACGAAAGTTACTCTTTTCTTGTTTTTGTATTGGTGAATATAGAAATAAAGTTTAACGTTTAATATTTTCATTCGATATTTAAAATGTTTGACTTTTTAATATTTTTTATTTATTTCCTATGCCAATTTAATAAAACTGACATAGAAAAAAAGAGTAAAGTTCTGAAAAAAAAAATTAAAATTCACTCTAAAAAGAAAAAATGTTTTTTTTTGTGCCAATAAAACATAGATTTAATCTAGAATAAATCTAGAGTAAATTTTTTATAATATATAATTTTACACAATAGTAATTTCTATAAAATTAAATTTTTAATTTTATAAAATTCAGTTATGGCTGTTTTGAATGTCATTAGTGTCAAAAATAAAATCGCGGAGAAAAATTAAAATTTAGATTAGACATCCGCCGCGAAAAATCGATATCATCTGGGTACTTCTTTATTCTTTATATGGTATTTTTCTTTCTTTCTTTGAACAGAATAACAGATATCGAGTACATAAGTAGCTTCTGAATAGATTAAAAATATTTTATCTCTAAACGCTCCGAAATAATTTTGAAAGACATATAATAAAATAAATCATATAAAAAATAAAATTTTTGACATTTAAATTCAAATGTTCTACGATATCTGTAAATGAAAATCGAATATTTAGAATTTAGATCATACTCTGAGCGCATTCTGAATGAAAAAAGAAATACAAAAGATAAACTTTGATCATTTTGAGTCAAAAAAGAATTTTCAATTTTTTTTGACAGTTTGGGCTCTGCCCTGAACTAAAAAAGAAAACACCCATAGCTGCTATTTGCCTGTCGGTTTAGTGACGTTTAAAAGCATCAAATACAAGTGAGTGAAACACTAAGAGAATATAAAAACCAAATGTACTTTAAAATAACTTTAATATTAAAACTTTTATTTTAATATAAAAGCTTTAATTCATTATTTTCTCTTCTAATAATTTATTTGTTTATTTATCAAAAAAAATTATTGTAAAACTTAAAACCTTTAAAATCTCTTTCAAAAGAGGTTTTGAAAATTTCATAAAAAAAAATCGAAAACAGTTTTTGACAGATAAAATCGTAAATCTTTTTAAACTTTTTCTAACAAACAAACTTAATACTTTTTAAAGTACATAGTTTAAAACGTTTTAAACTTGTTTTAATTAAGAAACAGACAAAATTATAATATATTTATTGAAAAAACGAAATATTATTTCTTCAAAATTAGGCCAATGGGTTTCTATATGATAGCCGACAGGTATTAAAATATAATATACAAATACATTATTATTATACCACATCTAACAATATTGTCTAAACTAAACCACAGCAAAAAAAAACTATTGTCAACTGCGGTCTGTGATTATACCAAAGAACTTTTTGCACATACATATGTGTTATATATACTAAACTAAGTAATCAAATCATTATTTAAACCATACTTGACTTTTACCGAACCGATAGTAAATAATTGTGTTAACATCTATCTAACGAAGAGATGAATGAACCGCAAAAATTGTAGAATAGTGCAATGTGAATAATTATAAAAGTAAAGAAACACATCAATAAACCTAACGGTTGAAGCTGTATCTCGGTTGAATATTCGTCGAAGATTTGTAATAAATGTATAAAACGATTATTGTTTGCAAAATGAAAAGCAAACTGTATAGCACTAATAAATATGATAATATAACTATTAATTTGTACAGTTTTAGATTAAATTTGTTTAGAAGTGAAAACACCAAAAACAATTTTAAAAGTTTTTTTTATAAACTATCAAATGAATTAAAGTTTAAAAATAAATTATTATCCAAAGAAAGATCATTCTTTATGAATTTTAATATTATATATAATTAATATTTATATTATAATATGAATGAATTAAAATAATGATAAACAAAATTTAATTAAATTAAAAAAGGTATTAAAAAAATACTAAATAAAAATAATATATAAGTATATTATATAAATATGAAATATTCTAAATGCAATTAAATCTAATAATTATTTACAGAAAATTTCATATAAAATAATTAAAATAAAACTTATTGGTTTTACTTATTTTGTTTGTCAAATCAAGAATATTATTTTATATATTTTTAATTTTCATTTAAATATCATATAAATCAATATAAATTATTGATTATATTAAATTTTATTTTTGAAATGGTTTATTATCTTTTTATTACAAACCCATCCCTGACAGTAATCAAAATGTCAAATTTCAGTACAATTGTTGAAAATTTTTTTTTCTCCCATGATTTCAAAAGAGAAAATTTTTGTGACTTGAGTTCACAAAGATGACTGACCACGGTTAAATACAATTTTCATTTTTGAAGAAAAAATATTTTATTTAATCAAAAAAAGGTTTTTCGGGAAAGTATATATAAATGTGAAATTTTAATTAAATTAAAAAAATACGAAAAAATCGAAAAAGAATAAAAAAAAAATTACGTAAATTACACGAAACATTTCTAAAAATTGCCGATAAGAAAAAATTTGAAAAAAAGCGACAGCAAAAGAAAAAATTCTTATTTGACTGAAAAAAAAAAAATTCTCGAAAATTTTTTGAATTAGAAATTACATACGAATTATGTTTTAAAATAAATTTATAGTGTTAAAAGTGAAACTAGCAAATAAATTAAATTAGTTAATCTAATAATAATGTTAAATGATAAGTTAAAAGATTCACTTCTTTTTTTTTTTTATTATAGTCAAGGAAAAAAAAAAGTATATTTTTTGGGCATAATTTGCTGTGTGGCTTTTTTATGTTAAAAAATTTTGCACTAGTAAAAGAGATAGAAGTATATTTGTTTCTATGTATTTTCTTTTTACTTTTCAATTAAAATCAATGTGCTAGAGTGATATAAATATATGGTGATTTTTTGACAACAAATGTAAAATTGACAGCTGGAATGAAAGAGAAGCCCCATCAATGTCAAAATTATTTATTGTTTTTGTGTAAAGAAATTTTTTAGTTAAAAAAGTGAAAAAATATAAATTATAAAAATCATTTAAAAAAAACTTTTCATTTATAAAATAAGTTCCTGCATTTTGTTTTCGTAATCTCTCTTAAATTAATAAAAGGTGAGTATATATTTATTTTGTTTGTAAAAAAATTTTGTTCTAATCTTTAAACATGATTTAAAAAAAGAGGTGAACATTTTTTTTTTTATAACAAGATTCCTAAAGTAGTGAATGACTTCAACTTCCCTTTCCTCATAAGGAATGTATATGATGAGAAAAAAAATTATTTTTTTTAGCTTTATTTAGGTAGATATGTTACAGAAACTAAGTTTTAAAATTTCAAAATATTTAAAATTTTGTAGCAATGAAAAAACAATGTAAGTTTTGATTAAAAAAAAAAACAATTGTATTCGTTTAAATTTCAGCTAATTTGAGACTGATTTTGATATTGGATAAAATTTGATATGAGTCATTTATTTTCCAAATTTGATGTACATTACATATTCATCTATAGGCGTACATATACTTAGATATATATTATATATCGGTGTATTTACAAACTTTTTCTCTATGTGCACATGTAGAAAGCATAATTTTAACCAATGTTGCAATTGTTGCTCCTTAATTTATTTTAAAAATAAAATAAAAATAAATTAATATCTATCTAGTATCTATATATATCATATGCACAATACAAATATAACAAAATTTATTTATAAATTTTTATTTGTTTTATTTTTTCGTAATTGCATAATAATATTTAAATAAATTTAAATTGAATGTCATAGATAAACATCATAATTAAATGTACTTGACTGACTGACTAGTGAATGACTTTAAAATACATAATAATCGAGAATTATTTTTTTATGTATATTTTTAAGTATACTTTTTTTTTTTGTTTACCGAAAGTGTAAATAAATATTATATAGAGAAATGTTAATGATTTCTTTTAATGTCAATGATCTAGATATGACCACATTTAATAAATTTTTTAGTTTTTTTAGTCCATATGATTTTTCCTTTAATTATGTTTTTTAAGTTTTTAATATTTTTATGATTTCTGACCGGTACTTATTAAGTTTAAGTACTTAGGTACAAATTTTTGTACAAGTCTTTAAATTGGTCTAAAATTACACTCAAACTATTTTTCAGTTCCAATTCATTAATCAAAATGATAATAATCTTTTCATTAATAATTATTCAAATGATCTGTAATAAATTCTCCGTATATCCCAGATTGTTGAAAAAATTAAATGCCAAATATAAAGCGTTAAGCATATTCGTACTAATGTTCATACAATAATACAAAAGAACATAACTACTATTTAAGTTATTAACTACTCAATACTAATATTTAAACACCAGGTTTGTCTTAAATATATTTTTAAATATTTTGAACTTGCCATTTTTCATTCATGTTTTTATTTAAAATCTTGTTTTATTTATTGTAAAATTTTGAAATTTAAATAAAAATATGTTTGTTTTTTTTTTTTTTAAATTAAGATTAATCTTAAATCTAAACTAAACTAAATAACTATTCGTATTTGCTATAATATCTCTTAATTGTTAATTTTCCGCTGATTTTGAAATTTGTTTAATTGCCAAATTAATTTAAATTTAAATTGTTTAGCTTTCAAATGAAGAATACACTTACAGAAATGACTTCAAGTTATTTAAATTTGTATTATTTTATTAACAATTTAATTAATACTTAAATCTTTATTTAAATAAAGTATGTTCTCAATGACTTTGTATAGTTATATATATAATATATGCTTGCATTTTTAATAATTAAGTATTCAAATTCCTAAAAAAGTGTTTTCTATTTATATCTTTATAATATGTATATACATTTATGTATTTACTTATCTTAAAATCGGTACGCACTATGTATCTTTAATCTATTTATGAACATTATATATATATATCATAAGAATAAGTAAGTATTTAGTTATAGGTCATTCATGTATGTGAAATCAGCAATTTACAAAAAAAAAAATAGAAATATCCAACACGGAAAAGAAAAAACAATCAAATAAAAATGTAAAATGAAAAACGAAACGAAAATATTCTTCAAACAATTACTTGGGATGATTAATTTCAATATTTCAATTGTTTAACATGAGATTCACTTCATCTTATTTTTTTTTTCACAATTTTTAATACTTTTTGATATGTTTGTATATATATACCTACATATGGCTTTATTTAACAATATAATGTACACTTGTACATACATTAATCTATTCTGAATTAAAATGAAAATAACAAGATTTTAAAAAGAAAAAAAAAAGGAAAAAAGAAAAAAAAACATCCAATGCTGTGGGGCTTTTCTCTATTTTCAATTATTACAATGATTTTAACACTTATATGTCTTTTTCATTTTCTTGTATCTAACAATAGGAAAAATGCAAAAACAAGAAAACATTTTTTTATTTTTTTTGTTGTTGGCTGCTTAGGTGGGAAATTCTAATTTCAAAATATGATTCGACATTAAAATTGAGATGAAACAAGAAAAATAAAGTTACAACTTAAGAAAAGTTTAATAAATATTTTTAACTAAAAGAATTGTTAAAAACAATAAAAGATTAAGTTTTAAAATTTGAACTTGATTTTCAAAAATTACTTTTAATATGTTTTGCTTATTTTCTTTACAATTTAAAAATATTTTGGTATTAAGTAGTTATATTTAATTAATATACTTGGTATTGTCTATAGGGATGTCCTAATGTTAATTTAATTATGTTATAACTGTCTGTATAATACCATTTTAAAGAAATAATACACAAGCATACATTATACATAAATCCTTTTATTTTATTCCAATTCACTATTTATATTTATCAAGTTGTACTCTATATGAAAAATGATTTGGTGAGCAAGGTTTACCAAATATTTACTTTGTGTATTTACTTAATAAAACCGTATAAAGAAAATAATTGTACAATTTAATATGAAATATATTACTTCTTTAAGTAGAGATTTACTGGTTTTGCAAATTTCTTTTTAATATTATATGAAGTAACTAAGTACCTACTTAATGGTATTTTGTTTTGGGTTATTAATGTTTGCATAAAATACTGTAAAAATAATATTTTGAAATAAATACATATATTAATTATATAATATATAAACTATATATAAACTTATATTAATAATTTAATATTTTTTTTAAAATAAAAAAAAAATTATTCATTTTTAATAATTATTTTACTTTTATACTTACAGATTTTAAATTCGTTGTTAAAATTATTTATAAATTAAAACCATCCTTACACCAAAGTACATCACACAATTTAATTTAATGATTTTATTAAAACAAAAATAAATTTTAAAAATTTTTATGAAAACTAAGTACTAATTATTTAATAAAAAAAAAATATTTTGGGAATTTTCTCAACTTATTTAAAATGAAATTAAATTTACCATTTTTCTATATAAGATAAAAGAATTATTAAAAGAAAAATTAACAATTTTAACAAAAGAAAAAGAAAAAAAATCAGTGAAAATAAAAAAATTTAAAGTGATTAAAACACAAAAAAAAAAAAAAAAAGGAGAAAGAAGATATAAAAAAGTTTTTTTTTTTTTTTTATTAATTTATTTATTTTTTAAGTGTAACAATTTACTAAAATAATTTTTAAATAAGAGAAGAAAACAAAAAATTAACCAAAATGGCATACCGAAAACCAAATGATTTAGATGGTTTTATTAATTTAATGCCAAAAGCTGATATGAGAGTTAAAGCAATTTTAGCTGAAGATCTAGTTACATTTTTAAGTGATGAAACAAATTCAATTGTCTGCCAGGATTTAGGTTTATTAATTGATGGCTTAATACCATGGCTAGCTGGAAGCCATTTTAAGGTAAGTTAATACTAATTTTTTTTTTCAATTTACGTATATTTCATATTAATTAATAATAACTATTAAAAAATTTATTTTTTCATTTAATTTAAATGAACTGTAGAAAATTTGTACAGAAAAACATGGTTGGTACTTAAGTATTCAATAAAAAAAAAATCATATAATGTACCTATACATTTAACTACTTATATAGAAAAATTCCATTTATTATTTATTTGAATAAAGTAAATATGAATTTTAATACTTAATATAAGATTAAATTTACATATTAAATAAATGTAAGTATGTATGTCAATAATTTTCACAGAATCCTGCTTTAATTTTAAAAGCAAAAGAAGAATGAGGTTTTCTTTAATATTAAATTAGTTTAGAATAAAAACACTTTCATTAATATTGTATCTTATGAATAAATTAATGTCTCCTATATCTTTATAAATATTGTATTTTTTTTATACTTATATGATTTCTTTTTAGATACATCTCTATTTTTCTCGATATTTCTCAAAAAATATTTTCCTGTTTTCTTCAATATACTTACCTTATTTACTTATTTATAAAAAAAAAAAAAAATCAATTTTGTTATTTATTGTTCCTTTTTTATATATTTTATTGAAAATAATTTTTCAATTACAATTAATTTAAAAATTTCTATTTCACCGTAAGTATTCAGAAATAAGTATGGTTATAAGTATGCAAATTTAAAAAAATATAAATACAATATGTACCTCTTCTTATAAAATATAAAATAAATACTTTTTGTGTCTCTCTAAAATTTAAGTAAAAGGATGTTTTTTCTAAAATTGTCTAGACCATTTTCATGTAAGTAGTTAGTATACAAAATATTTGTAAACTTTTTTAATATACTTCAATAATTTAAAAGTTTACGGTGTCAACATATAGAAACAGCTAAACTATTTTCAGTACTTTTATTATAATCAGTCTTAATTTTGGATTACAATGTTGTAACTAGTTCATTGAAATAAAAAAATATGAAATGATGAACAAATTTTTACATTAGCAAATCGAATGGGGAACTAAACAAACAACAAAATGGGTTGATTACATAAATATGAATGCTTTTAGTATGTATGTATGGTGTGTATGTACTTATATATATGTACTTATATAGGTACATATATATTTTTTATTTTACAAAATGAGAACAAATTAAGGATATTCTAATGTAAGGTTCGTAAAATTGCCAAAAATAAGAGTACTTGTTTATTTCCATAAAAGTAATTTAAATCTTATAACTAAAAGGTATACTTAAGGTACTTCATTTCAAAGTAATCTTCTTACTTACCTTATAACTATTTTTGCTTTTTTCTTAAGTAAGTATATATAAAATTATTCTTTATGGTATTAAATAATTTTATACTTTTTTAATTTGATACAATGATCTAATAATACAATCCTTCTTTTCGTTTTAATATCAGTCCTAGTGTCCTAGAATGTAATATGATAGTAGTGTGGAGGTACACACCAGGAAATAAATATTTTCTTTTATAAGTACTTATATTCAATCGGTTTCTGTGTAACTTTTTTTTTTGTAAGCTTTTATATAATATACGTACAATATACGTACGATATTAGGATTAATTTTTAATAAATTTCTTAGATGCTTAAAACAGTTCTTTTCAATTAGTTACTTAGTTATCAAATTTATTTTTTATTCATTCAGAAATATTTCTCAGAATTGAGTTATTTTTAAACTTGTTAATATTTGGATGCAAACATTTTCAAAAGATTAAATTAGAAATCAATAAAGATAAGTATCTATTTTATTAATACCAATTAACTATATCACTTTATAATATGGTAATTGAATTCAATTTTTTATTTATGTTAATCGTTTTTTAGTACAACATTATTGAAAAAAAAAAAAATATTTTTTTTTAATTATGCTTCGTAGTTTTACTCTGTCCGTTCATAAAATTTTTAAGCGTTATACTTAAATTGTTTATTATAATTAATAAATAGTATTTTTGGAATTTAGTATTTAAATTTACATACCTTTATTTACCACAATACTTAAATTAAATTTACCACATAAGTATACTTATTTGAAAATAAAATTTTACAATATTTTGTTCCTCC
Source organism: Poecilobothrus nobilitatus (assembly GCA_947095535.1). NCBI lineage: Eukaryota > Metazoa > Arthropoda > Insecta > Diptera > Dolichopodidae > Poecilobothrus > Poecilobothrus nobilitatus. The sequence goes on from OX352773.1 coordinate 191,999,259, forward strand.
GTATCTCCGAAATTCTGATAACCCTACAGTACTGGTGTAATATTTTTTTCTTATTAAGTAGTTACTCGTGCTGGGTCATATTGACCCAAACTTAAAATAAAAAAATGTGCGTTAATAATATAAGATATCATATTTTTTTCAGATAATACTTATAAGTTTGTTTTTTACAATTAATAATAAAACATTTAATATATTTAATTAAACTTATTTAACAAAAAGAAAATTAAAAAAAAATGTCAAAATAAAATTCTTCATAAAATATTTTGCACTTATATTTTGCATTTTTAATATTTTTTGTTGTAGCTGCAGTAAACCTTCACCAAAATTAATAAAACTTTACAATCTTAAACATTTTATCAATACAAAGTTTAATAGTGTTTAGAACAAAAAATGCAAAATAAAAACAAATAAAAATTTTCGGAAATTGAAAATTAAGTGACCTTGCAAATATGAATAAAGTTTTTAAAAAATCAACCATAAAATGACAGTTATTGTTTCAGAAAATATTAAAACTCAGTTACTGGGAAAATGAAGAGCATATTATGCTTAAGAAAAAATATTTTTTGGCTTCTAAATTAGATTTGGGTCGAAAAGATCCGTACTAAAGCGTTAATTAAAACCTTCACATCTTAAAATTTAAGAGAAGGAAGATCTTTGATGATAACTTTAAGCTATCTGAAAAAAAACAACAGATTTGTACTTTTTTCTTTGTATTTACAGATCAAAAATTGAAAATATGCTATTTTTTTGACACGTGTTCAAATTTGTAGTAAAATATAAAAATTAAAGACCCCCTTATGTAAAGTATATTTTTACATATTGTGTTCACGACTTTTCTTAATTATATAGAGTTTTCTTAAAATTGAAGAGAGTCCCTTTTGATTTTTCACAATTTTTTTCTTGCATAGTTAATTGAAAAATTTTTCTGCAAAAATTCACCCATTACTAAGAATGTAATCATTGACTTTTTGAAAATGTACGCCATAAAAAAAAATCTTTTGTTTTACATATAGCCTTGTTTTAAGGTTAAATATGGAATATTTTTTATTTTAAATTTAAATAAAAAGGAATAATTATAATTTCGAAAATTTGTTATTTATTGTCGACCATCCAAAAGGTGCGAATAAGGAAGCAAAATGGTACAACCAAACGTAGTGCGTTACGTGCAAATTTTGCAAAAAAAAAAAAAAACATCTCTTTTTAAACTAAAAAAATAAAACTCCTACTCTATTACTTTGCTAAATAACAGATGATGCAATAAAGTTATTTTTTTTTCTCAAATAAACGTATTTAGACTTTAATAACTATTTTGATTTATGACAATTTCACATTAAATGAACGATATATTGCAATACCAAGGATTTTTTTTATTATTATTATTATTATTTTTTATTTTTTGCACTACTATTTTCGTCTTTGAATGCTATTATTTATTTAAAAATGACTTAAAAAAGTTTAAAAATGAAAAAAAAAAAATTAAAGCCTATTGAAATATGGGTGTATATTATTATAATTTAATATTCTATTTAAATTTTTTAAACAAAAAAAAAAAAGGTAAAAAGAAAAATTATAAAAAGAATACAACCGACAGCCGTTTTACTAAAAATCAGAACTTTTACAACACCATAAGACTGTAGAGTGTAGAAGTAAAAGCAATAACGCAATCTCCAACACCAGCAAGAGAAAAAAAAAATAAAAATTTGAGAATTGAACAAAAATCCTATAAAGATGCGTAGGTGCTTCATTCATACCAAATTCAGAATATTCATGGACTTTTCGTTTTTCTGTCACTGTTGAATGAGAATTGTTTTTGCCTTAAAAAAGTTGAACTTTTTTTTTTTGTTTATTATAGAACTACTTTTGTTTTCTTTGAATTTTTTTTGCTTTTTTTTTTGTAATTTTTTGTAATTTTTTGTAATTTTTAAAATAATCATGGGAATTATTAATGCAGGTATTTAGAATCTAAAAATAAATTTTGATTTTCCAGTTGTCTTTTTTTTGTATGTTGTTTTTTTTTTTTTTGTTCAAAAATCAATTTTGCTTTAGTTAAATATAATATGCTTAACAGATTGAAATCTGAATTAAATTTTATGTAATTTTATTAGAATATGAATACGTGATAGTTCTGAATTAAAAATGAATTTTATCATAGACATCTTAAGTTTATTATTTAATAATTTGTAATTGATTTTTTGGTTTTAAAATTAATAGAGTTCTTCTTTAGCGTATTTAATTAATAGTATTATTAATTTTATTAAATTAAAGTACTAAGGTGAACCCGATACTATATAAGTATATACTTCCAAGTACTACCAAACTGATCATTATAGACCAGATGGGTTTAAACATTTTTTTTAAAATTGATATTCAGTCCGGAAGTGCAGGGAGAGCCCGTTTCACATACAACCTTCACAACCACTATCAAACAGATCATAATATGTTCAAAAGGGTTTGGACCTTTTTTTTTTAATTCAGTCCATCGTCAAAACAAAAATAAAATATTGAAGAGCGGCAGCAACAGACATTAAAGATATAGAAAGGTATAGAATATATATAGAAAGTTCACAGTTTTCTTAAAATCTTATTTCTCTTTTTTTTTTTTCTTAGTGCATAAATGTGAACAGAAAATTACACAGTTTTTCCTTTTCAGGCGTGGCTGTAAATGTTGTAAGGGGGAATAACTCTTACAACGTATGTGGGAATCAAACCCACAACTCCCTTGGTGTTTACAACGTTTTTTATACACTCTTATCCATTAGGCCATCGTGGTTCCTATTTCTTTTTATTTGTAACGTTTGGAAAAAGGAAGTATTTGCCCCTCGATTTTCCAAATGTTTTAAATGTTAAAATCAATAAATTAATACTTATACAAGATTATATTTTTCAAAACTATAATTTTTAATTGATTTTATGAAAAAAAAAGAATAAACAAAACAGGATTTTGGAGAGAAAAAAAAGGAGATTATCTGAGATAAGCTTTTCCATCTAACCCATTCAATCCTTATTACTATATTTACTTAACAGTGTAATCGAATCTAACTGAAAAGTAATTTTTTTTCTGGTTAATTTTTTTTTTTGTTTTAAAACTCGGTATGTTCATAATTAAAGATTGATTTCTTGCAGTTCTTTAAAAATTTTGAAATTCATATGATCAAAATTCCACACTTCCGTCGAATTAATTTAAGATTAAAAAATGAAATGCGATTTATAAACCATTTGGACTAAGATTACTTACCACTTATATCACTTATATGAGAGTTTTTTTTATATTTTTTTTTTTGTTTTTTATATTATATTTTTCTTTATTGTGTTTGTCATACTTATGAGAATATTAATTTATTTATTAATGAGGTAGTGTTACAAATATTTTTAAATTCAAAATTCAAAATAAAAAAAAAAATAAAATAAAAGATTGAAAACGAAAGGTTTTTGGATAGCAAAAAAAAAAAACATAAAAATTTTAAGAAAAGAATAAAAAAAAAAAACGTAAATCAAATCAAAAACAAAATATTGGAGAGCGGCAGCAACAGATACTTATTAAGATATATGTGGAAAGGTATAGAATATCTATAGAAACTTGATTTAGTTAATTATACGTGTATGGTTTTCAACCTTTTTGTGACTTTTTTTTTGGCAAATTTTAATATTCTAAAACAGAAAAAAAAAAAAAAAATAATAAAATAATTTTTAAAAAATTTTTTATTTTCTTATGGTCTTTTTTTTTTTTTGTTTTTAGAATGACAAAATTTAATTCATTGACAAAAAAAGCTCATCTGTTTTTAGTTTAGTTTAATTTAATTTGCGGTCGATTCAGAACGGATATTCGGAATATCGGGGATAAATTTCAATGACAAAAAAAAAATAATTATTTTAAATGTTCATAAAAAAAAAAAACAATAAATTTACATTAGATTCCAAAATAGAATTTAAGGAAATTGTTTTATTTTTTTTCCTATCAGTTATACTAAATAATTACATTTTCATAAAAAATTAAAAATAAAGATGTAAAAATTTATTCACATTCTGTATACTTATATATATACTTACATATTTGTTTTGTTTTTTTTTTTTTTGTTTTTGTACTTTACACTAAAAATAAATCTAGAGATAGAAAATAATAATAATAAATGAATAGCAAAAATTAAGTATATCTTTTTTTTTCTTTCTTGCTCAAAAATAGAAATATTGTGATTCTGATCTAAAAATACTTAAGTATATATAAAAATGAAAAATGGTTTCCATTTTTGGAAAATATAGATTTACTTAAAATAGAAAAAAAAACAAACAAAAATTAATATATGAAAATACGAATTAAACAATAGAAAATATCTAGTTCCGGTAGTTTCTGAGAAAAAAAAAATGTAATTTAATTAATTTATTAAATAAAAAAAAAATTTCAGTTTTTTTTTGTTTTAATGTTTAAATTTTAATGTTTAAATTTTAATGTTTAAATTAAAAAGCATAAATAATTGAAATGTCTATGTATTTTTTTTATTTTGGATGAAGTTTTTATTTATTTTTTATAGTTATGAAGTGTTTTTTGTTTTTTTTTTTTTTTTTTTTAGCTTGGAGCTGAAATTAGTTTTCTTTTATTAAACAATATATTCTTCAATGATTTTTTTTTTTTATTTACTTATTTAATTTTAAATTTACTTATGGTGTTTTTCTAATTAAGTACAAGTATATTTAGTTATTAAATTAAAAATATAAAAGACAAACAAAAAAAAATAAAAACTTTTAAAAAAATCAACATTATTTAACTAACTAACTATTATGCAAAAATAATAACAATAATAATAATAATAATAATAATCTTTAAACTCTGATCTAATGTATAAAGGTGAGAAAAGTTTAATTAATTTGTATAGTTATAAGTATATATGTGTGTTTTGAAAATAAATAAAAAGTTATATTTTTTTTCTTTTGATTTTGTTTTGAATTTATATAAAATGATGAAATTGAAATTGTTTACTATGTTTAATTATGATTCATTTAAGTTTTTTTTTTAATTTTAATTCATGACCGCATTTTTAATAATACTTTATAAGGTTTGAAACTATACTTATTATGAATAAAATTTTTTAGATATTTTATTTAATATAAGTATGTATTAAGTAAGTTAATTAATTATTAAATTATTTAAGTACATTGTTTTTTTGTAAAATCTGTTTAATATGTTTGTCTTTGTTTCCAAAAAAAATCTTCAAATTAAAGAATATGGTAAAATTAGTCATATACAGATATTTAATAAAATTAAATAAATTCAATGTTTTATAAATTTTGTTTAAGTTAAAGTCTATTAATTGGAGACTTACTTTTATCTATTGCGGACTATTAAATAAATTTTTAAATATTAACATTTTAACTACTGACAAGCTTAAAAATAAAACAGGTTTTTATGCCTGCCTCCTTAACAAGTTTTATTTTCATTTCCAAATTAATGTAAGCATTTAAGCAGTTTTTGGTTAGAAAAATTTGAACCGTGGAATTTTCTAGATGGTTCAAAACTGATTATGAAAAATTATTTGTTGTGAGGAGAACTGCCAAATTGTGGAACATTCTTCCATCTAACGTATTCCTATCTGACGATAATATTCTATTCTACAATTATTCAAAAAGAACTTTTTCAAGTTCGTTGCCAATTTATCTTTCAACATCTTCCTATTAAGTATACTATTTTTTTTTCTTCACTTACTCTCCATTATTCACTTACTTACTCTTCATTATTCACTCCTTCACTTATTCTCCATATTATTCATTTATTCAGACAAACGGATCACTTAACTTATTCTATAAAGGAATCCTACCTAGAATTTGGTTAACGCGTAAAATAATACAAATTTTGTATTTTGAAAACATTCTTGTAGTTATGTAGTATTCTTTTGAAGACAATAATTTGAAAAAAACTAAGTAAGTACTTACATATCCTCTCATTTTTCTATAAAAATTCAAGTTTAAATTGAGATATGTTGTTTTTTAAATCTTTGAAGTCATTTCATACCACCGAAAAATTATAACTACTTAAGTACCTAATGTAGTAAGGTCTTGTAAAATTTCAATTGCCGGCAACTGTGCGCCATCAGAGAAAGATTTTCTAAAAAATCGTACTAAAATCGTACGATCGTACTAGAAATACGAGTAAGTATATAACGCAAATTAAAAATATTTTCCCTATAACAAAGTATAAGTAACTACTTTTGCTTTTAACGTTGACGAATACAAAAAACGTAACTTCTAGAATGACTAAAATCTAGATGACACAAATCAAGTTTTAAATATATAACCAGATTTATAATTAAGTATTTCTTTTTTGTTTTTTTTTTTTTTGATTGTAGTTATTGCCAAACTTAAAACCACAAAAATTTATTTTGTATTTTTTGTATAATATAATTTTTGAAGGAAATGGAATAATTCAGATTTTTATATTTAGATTTTAGGGATAAAAGGATATAATATATGGGTTGACATATCTGTTCTAAAAATTTACAAAATAAAGTTAGTATTGTAAGTATTCCATGTTACATAATTTACATATATATCTACTTATTTGTCATGTGTATTACAAATTCTACTGTAAATAATTTTCTATAAAATATTATTTTATTAAAATTCTTTACAAAATTTATTTAGTGAGAGGATAAAAACATTTATACAGACAGACATATATATATATATATATTACATATTATTAAATATAAGTATGTATTACTTTTTTGTCAACTTTTTTCTCCTTGTGTTTCCTAAATTATTATTATAAAGATTTTAAAATATTTAGTTACTTAATAAAAAAAAACTATTTGAATCGAACAATGTGTAATATTCATTTTAAAAATAAATAATTATCAATAAGATAAAAACGGATTAACTAATTAAAACATTCTGATTCACATTTAAAAATTTTTATTTTATATAAAAAGAAATAATAAATGGATATTTAAAGGAGATAAATTAATTAATTTAAGATTAAGTACTTAAATATTATTTAAAGCATAGTATTCAGGTTATATCTCAGCTCAAAGACAAAAACATGAAAAATATGAAAATTTTTCGAGAATGTAAACACTTTTGACAATTTGAAGAAAAACTTTACAGATAGATATTAAATTTTGTAAACAATTGTTAATTTTGAAATAAATTGTTTATAATGAAATGAAAATCGAATTTCAAAATATTTTTTGGAAGATATGAGAAAAATTAAAATTTTTCTACCTAGGTAGAAAAATATCGCGAAAAAAACAAATTTTTTCTCGGTTTGTGTCTTGGACTATACATATATTTTTCTTATTGTACTAAGCTGTGTACTACTTGAGAAAAAATTGAAAAATTTATTAAAAGGGTTTTTGCCGAGAAAAATTTTGACATAAAATCCATAATAACCATATAAAATTATATTTTTTTGAGCTGAGATATAATCTGAATATTATGTTATTAATACTTAATCTAATTTTTACAAAAATCGTTTTATTTTTGTTTAAAATTAAATTTAAACTTTAAGTAATAAACACAATTTCGATCATCGATCGTCAAATGAAACATAATTGTAGCGAAACGAAAAATAAAATATACTTAAGTAGTTGATTATTTAAAATAAACAATGTTTTTAATTTTTGTTGCATAGCGATCGACCATCGACACATAATAATTTATTTGTTTTAAGTTTTTAGTCTGTTGATGCTCGAGAGTCGGGATTGTGTTATTATTTTACTTTAAGTCATATAAATATATAATGTATACAAAAATAATTCTATTGGATAGCAAGCGCTTTCATTTTATGTCAGTTAAAATTTTTATTTAATATATTAAAAAAAGTTTTTTATAAAAGAAATTTTTCATTCGATACCTTTTTAATGTAAAAGTTTTTGATATGGCTTTAAAGTATCCTTTTATATTTATTCCTCTGATCCTTAAGACCATTTATAATAAATCTTCAGTTTACGGTACCGTAAACGAAAATAAAACAAGAATTTCATACTTCTATGAGTACATATTATTATACTTAAGATAGTAGATTTTTTTATAAAATAAAAAGGAGTTTTTAATTACTGGTAGCATCTCCTTTTTGTGGTTCGTAAGCAATGAATTGCTTAAGAAAGGGCGAAAAATTTTGTAAGTGTATATAATACATATGTACTATATATACATCATTATTTAACAAAAAAAAAAAACAAAAATTTGTACAGAAATTTTTTTACAAGTATTTTTTTTTTTTTATCTTAGAAATAAATATTTCCGTCCCTTTTTTTTATGTTTTTGGCTGTGCATTTTTTGTACTTTCTCCCTTTTGTTTTTTGAAACGAAGCCAAAAAAAAAAATAATTTCTTTTATTCACTTTTTAAAATTTAATAGAAAGAAAATCTGTTTTGTAAATAATAAATGACATCATATTTTTTTTTTTGCTAGTCGCTGGTTGACAAAATTTATGTACAAAATTTATGTATATATATATATTTTTTTTTGAAAGAATATTCTTATACCATTTCTTGTTTTTACTTTATTTTCTTTCAAAAGTCCTATATTTCAAGTCAACAGAATTTTATGTCCTTTATAGAAATTGGAAAGAACAAAAAGAAAAAAAAATTTAGAGTAAGTCAGTAGTTATTACCTTTGAAAAAAAGAAAAGCTCTCTACTTAGTTATTATAGTAAAAACATTCTAATGTAGCCTTGAAATATATTTTATCTAAGGAAGAGGCTCTATATTTATTTTATTGTATTGGAAAAAAGTAGGTACTTACTAAAAAAAAAAAAAATACCAAAAATAAATATATAGGAGTTATAGAAACAAAAAACAGGTGAATAGAACAATATGGTAACAGAAGTAGCTATTCTGTATATAGTAGCAACTCTATTTAATATATAAGTATATAACAATTTAACGTTTTATTTGTTTATGTATTTGGATACATATACATATAAGTAAAGCGTATTTAAGCTATTAATTAAATTTTCATGCTTAAAAAAACAAGGAAATGCCTTAACCAATTTTTTTATTTAATAAAACAAGTAAAAAACTTACGTATAACGTCATTCATTTAAATGTTGTACTTACTAGAAAAAAAAAAAAAGTTTTATTGTCATAATTCATAATAATAAAATTTTTTTATTATTGTATTATTTTTTTATTTTGACAGTGGCTGTATGTAAAATTATCCACAATGAAAATTATTCGAATACATATTTTTGTTTTTTTCATTTTGAATAAAATTTGAAAAATGTCATACTGAATGTGTTTTTTGAATGGAAATTTTAAATTAATTATTAAGCATTTATTTAAGTAATTCTAAAAGCTAATTGAATATAAGATCTATATAGATTGAATATAGATATTCCTTTATTCTTTATTAGGTTAGTCTTAAAATATGGTCTTGAATATGTACATGTAAAAAAATGACGCATTAATTATATCAAAATAAAATTGTCAGAATGTTAATTTAAATGATAGATGAGATGCTAAATGATGAATACTTGCTATATACTTACTTAAGTACTTAACAAAAATATCTTATAAAAATAATGCTCAAAATTGAAACATAATATTGAAAATATATAAACAAAATAATGGTATTATAAAAAAACTAACCGGCGAACAAAATAAATTTGAAAGCGTTCTTAACTTAAAAAAGAAAATTTTACCTTCACAATATAATTCTTTTTACAATTGTACATTGACAATCACAATATAAACAAATGTTAAGTAAAAAAAATTTAATTTAAGAAGTTTAATATTTAAATAACCCGCAGCAGCATTACGAGAAATGTCAAATTATTATCGGTGTGACGTAGTTGAGATTTTTACTAAAAAAACATTACATTTGTTATAAATACATATCTATATATATCAAATAGTTAAAGACAAAAACTTAAAATAATTGCGGGCACTAGAACTTTAAAAGCACTAAAAAATTGAATGAAGAAGGTGAAAAAAATAAGAGTAAAATAAAATTGATAGGATTGAGGATTGATAGATATTTTCTAGATTTTGTTTTTTTTTAGATCTACACGTCTAAAAATACTAGAATTTAAGTTCCATAAAACTTCATTTTGTATATAAGTTTATTAATTTTAAAATTTCATTTTAATTTCATTTTTTTTTTTGTTTTTTTTATTGAAAAACTATAATTTTTAAAGTAAGGCCTCGGTGGCCTAGTGGGTAAGAGCGTATAAAAAACGCTTTAAACACCGAGGAAGTGTGGGTTCGAGTTATTCTCCCTTACGACATTTACAGTCACGCCTGAACAGGAAGAATTGTGTAATTTCCTGTCCACATTTATGTGGCAGAGAAATGCATTAAAAAAAAAAAAATTTTGAAAGTTCAAAATAAACACAAAAAAAAACAATATGATATTAGATGTGTTTATTAAGTTGTTCTAGAACGACTTAGAACAGAAAAGTAAAGGTTTTAGCGTTCAACAGTTTTAGAACAGTGTGTTCTTGTTAAATCCGAAAGTGTTCTGATTTATGTTCTTTAGTTCTTGCGAAAGTGTTCTAAGTGTCGCACTTTTCTGTTCTAGATTTTTTTAAGAAAAATTTTGAACATGTTTTTTTTGTTTTTTTAAATTTATCAGATCTATGTATAGAATCATTTATTTATTTTTTAGTGAAAAATTATGGAAACATAAAATTCTTGAAAAGAGTTTTTTTTAGAAATTTTTATAATAAAAACTTTATTAAATCATAACTTAAAATAAATAAATTTATAAAACTATTAAAAATGTATTCGAAATATCCAAAAAATCTATAATTTGACTGAAAATGTAGAACAAAAAAGTCCAAAACAAGCGTTCATTAGATTTTCTGTTCTAAGTTGTCCTAAAGTCGTTTAATTGACGTTTAATTGTTTGTTAGCTGTTCTACTCTGCTCTGTTCTTTGTTGTTCTGTTCTAACAACTAATAAACAAATCACGATTATATCAAAAAACTTATAAGAAGTTATGACATGAATGCTGAGAATTTTTTAATTTTTCGCTATTTTGTATTATACAAAATATTAACTTAACTACTATTTAGCTGAATTATTGTAGAAAAATATCAAGCTCCTAGGGAAGATAGTTGCATTTTACGTAATTATATTCTCGAAAATGTTAATTTTTTTCTGCATCATCTTGCTAATACTATCTTGTCTGGCCGCACCGTAAATCATTTTTGCAACTATTAAAAACCAGTCTTAAAATTTCATTGAATTTGTCTATTCTAATGCATAAATATTTAGGTGAGAGTGATTTTGAAATACATACTTAATTAAAATTTATGGTAATCTTCAAAATTTTTCAGCAACTAAATTAATTATGGTTTTAAGTGAAACTTTTTTTTTTTTTTTTTTGTATACTAAAAATTACCTTTGATGGTAATTTTGTAAACTCGTGTGCTTTCAAAATTTCTTCATAATATTTAAATGTTTTACTTAATTGTTTTTTTTTTTCAAATTGGGCATATTTTCTTTGGACATTATTTCGGACATAAAATATTCATTTCTAATAAAATTTTACGTTTTTGGTTTTTATTCATTTAAAGTAAAAAAAATAAAAAAAATAAAAAAAAAAAAATCCAGTTTTATATAAATGGTTGTCATTCAAAAATGTTGACTTACTTAACTTAAACTACATACTTTATTTTGCTTACAAAAAAGAAAAAATAGAAAAATAAAAACAAAAAGCTCAACTTCTACTTCTAACAACAACAGCAACAAAATTGTTTTAAGTAAGTAGCACCGGCAATATAACTACAAAATAATAAAAAAAAAAAAAAAAAAAAGTATCTAGACAGAAGTTTTTAAATTAAAAAAAATTATTTCTGTAATTTTATTTTGCATACATATATGAGATCATCACGGTATAATTTTATTAAATATTTTATTTTTCTTTTGTTTTTGTATTATTATTTTAGAGGTTTTTTATTTTTGTAGTCGTATAAAACAAACATGGTCGTCTGCATAATAATCCAAAACTAAATAACTAAAAGATAACTAAACTTAAGTATAAAAAAATAAAATTCCGAATGATAACTAAATAAAAATCCATATCTTTTTTTATACTTAATGTATACGTACGTTGCTTACTTAAGTATTTGCAAAACTTTTATTTTATTTTTTTTCTATTCTACTATACTACCACCCTCCTCAGCCCCCTACTCTATTTTATCTACCAAATACTCTCTTTCTCAGTCAGAGTATTTAAATATAAAATTAATTTATTTTTACATAAATCAGAATTTAATTACAAATATGGAAGATTGAAAATGTTATGAGATGGTGTAGTAGGCGGAAGGAATGGAGATTTTAAGGAGAAAAAGCAGACATGTTAAATTAAAAAAGAAGTGAGATATGTATATAAAAATGAAATTTGAAGGTCATGTAAATATATTAAATAAAATAAAATACAATGATCTCTTTATAAATTTGGTATAAAAACATTTTAATTTTTTGAAAAGAAAATTTATTTTATTGAAAAAAAAAAAAAAAAAAACTTTCAAATAACTAATCATAAAATTAAAAAAAAACAAAAAAAAAAACCATAATAATATTGATTTAGGATTTGTGATTAAATAAAACACAATTTTTACGTGTGGGATACGTCCTTCATTATTATATTTATATTTACGTACCTAAATTAATATTTTTTTGTAATAAATATATATATATATATATCATATCTATATATATATAAGTATACTTTATTTTGATTTTATGGTAAGTAACGATATTACTTTCATGTTTATATATATATACTTACATGATTCATTCAATCATTCCAATTCCTTATTTTTTTTATAATTTTTTTGTCATTTATACTGATAATATTGTCATTATTTTGTTACAAGGTTCATCTGAATTCATGATTGAATATGTCTATCATATGTCAATAAATTATAAAATAAAAATAAGTATATTGAGTTAATTGAATTTATTTCCGTTTAGTATTAATAAAATAACAAAAAGAAAAAAAATTATTATTTTTATATGCTTGTACTATATATGCATACTTATATTTATTTATAAGTAAGTATGTAGGTACCTATAATTATTAATTGTACCTTATTTGATTATTTTTTGAATTTCAATGTAAAAATTTTACTTCCTTTTTTTTTTTTTTTAAGATTTTGATGATACTATCTAAGGACATCGATTATAAAAACAAGGAAATTTTTATAAAAAATAAACTTAAATGAATACTTATTAGCGAAGATTAATTTTGTGTTATGTCCTTTTTTTTTAAGGATTAAACGCCTAACTGCTAACGCAGTATTTTGGTTAGGGAGTAGGTATAGAGAGGATAGAACAAGGATCCGGAAATATTGAATTTGGGAGTGGGAGTTTCCACCCTTAGGGTAAGGGAACAAAGAATCCGCCTATTATTATTATTATTATTACTATTTTGCTATCAGTGACAATGGTTTTCAACAGTTACAACATGCAGTAGTACTTATATATAATTAACATCTTACTGTATAGAATAATAGTGTCGTTGTAAAAGGTATTAATTTCAGTATTAGTATTAATTATTAATATTAATATCAGTATATTACAACGTGCAGTAGTAAGTAGTATACAACAATACCTTCCTACATGATTGTTGGTAGATAATCAAAGGTATCTCCACCACTGTAGGAGCTATTTCATTTTTTTTTTATTTATTTTTTTTTTTTTGGAATTTTGCATAAAATCATTATGGAAAAAGGTGCAAATCTAAACCTATTGAAATTTATTAATGTAGATTTTAAGTAAATAAGTAATTAAGATTTATTGCAAATTCATTTTTTTAAATGACGAAGCCTCATTATTTTTCTTTTAAAGGATAATTGACTTCATGTTCAATAATAATTAATTGTTGTTATTCTTATTTATGAAATATATTAATTATGAAATTTAGAAGATAAAATATCACCACGTTTTTCATATTTGAGTTATAACGTTTCAAGATAAAAAAAAAACATAGGTACTTACTACTTACTTGCTTAGTTAAGTATATTTGATATTAAATTTTAAAATATTTTTATAACTAGTTATTAACTATGTACTTATCCTTACAAAAAAAAAAACAAACAAACTTACTTACTTAAATACTTCAAATTTAATATAAAAATAAATACTTATCTTTAGTTCTATAGTAATAAATTACTGTTTAATTTAGCAAACATTTTAGATATACTTACTAAAGTACTTTAATTCAAAATATTTTAAATCTTAGTTATAGAAATATATCGAATTTTTTTAAAGTAATTTTATTACATATTTTAATTTTTCATCCAAACTTAAAAGTAAAATACAGCAAATTTAATTACCTACGTGTATATTATAAAGTTTTTACTTATTTTTTTTTTAAGTTTAATTAATTTTTTATGTGATTTTACAGCAAAATAATTTGTAAAACAGCAATCAATAAATCATAAATTTCAAAATTATGTTTTAGATTAGATAACTAATTTAAAAATAACGATGACGACCCAATGATCGCGTTAACTCGCGTGTCACTTTGATGTTTAAGTAGAACAAGTAAATTTTAATTACTTATTAAATAAAAACTAACAACTTAAAATCTCTTAAAATAGGACTGGTTATTAGAAGATGCTTTACAATACTTTCATTGGAATTTTTAGTTATTGTATAAGTAGTTATTATTTATTTTATCGGTTTTTTTTTAAATGATTAATTTTGCTTTGTTCTACAGGGATGAAGATATTATTATATGTATTTTGAAAAACTTATTGAAAACATTTTGAATGCAGTTATCTCGAAAACTATTAAGAATAGATCCTGTCCTCCCTTTGGAACAATTTTTTGTGTGTTTCGATATCCCCTATCAGTTCCGTTCTTTATCATTTTTGATAAGATTTTACACTGTAAGTATTCCGTAACAAAGAGTTTTCCTTTCAACTAACAAAACTTGTTATAGTGCCAACTTTGAACTAACAAAACAGCTACTGGTGCCGCTTTATAAATAACTAAGTAGTTATGTTTTTTTTATTTATATTAATATTACATACATAAATGTAATGCAATATAATTGAATCATCGGCTACCAAGGCCATTATAATTTTTATACCATTATTAAATTATTTAATTTGTTTATATTATATTCTATATACTTATTTACATTATATTTGGTCGTAAGGGAAGTATGTAAAGAAAAAAACACTTACGACCTGTGCAGGGATCGAACCCACCCTCCTTCGGTTAATACGCCACGCGCCTACCTACTAGGCTACCGAAGCCCCCTAATTGGTTATATTTTTAATTTATTTCAAAATTTTAATTGCATACTTTAAGGAATTATTTTAATTTTTTTTTTAATTGACATCATTTTTCTTTGCAAATAAAACGCAAACTTTTCACATTCGAATACACATTAAGCAAGTAAATTATTTTAAAAAAAGAAATTCTTTTTTTTTTGAGTAAATACTTAATTATAAATATTTATACTTACTTATTTTTTATTTTAAAAGAAAAAGAAAATTTTAGGTATTTGGAAATGTTTCAAATTTATTTTGTTCCATATTCCTTCTTTCGTTGTTGTTGTTGTTGTGTAACTTCATTAATCAACTAGAAAGAAAATCATCGGAATGTCAAATAGCATAGATAGAAAACAAAAAAAAAAAAACAATACTTACTTATTTCTTATTACATATTTTTTTTTTTTTTTAAATTCTCACCTTAAAGATAAATTATATGCATGTACATATTTATATGTATCTATAAACTAAGATATAACCAGATATAAGTAATTTAACAATTTTTTATTTTAAAATTAAAACGGCCTAAAGAAATTGTACTTTAATTTAAAAGAAATTTTTTTTTTTAATATAGTTATTTTGAAAGTATCACTCATCATTGTCATTAAAAATTCGAGAAAATAACTAAACAAAATAAAAAAAAAAAACGTCTACTTATATAAAAACATATTAATTGCTTATTGTTTCTACAATTTTCATTTCATTATATCGTTACGTATACTTGTATAAAAAAAAATTTTTTTCCTTATTGTGTATTTTCCATTTCACTATTTTTGTTTTTTTTTTTTTTTTATTGTATGTATACCTTTTATAAATTCTTTAATTTGAAAATCGTGCAAATAGGTCATATTCATCCGTATAAGAGATAACAAGAACATAACTAATCATAACCAAGTATAATAACGTATAACTAAATTCAATATACCTACATACATAATATATATTATATAAAACTATATATTTATAAACAGTGGCTTACAAAAACGTAAGCCTTTCCCAGACCGGCGCGTGTTTTTTTTTTGCGGTAGCGATACGGTATTTTTTCCGGAAAATATTATTACATGGTGGCTTATGAATATGCCCACCAACCTATTTTCACCACCAACTATATTTTTTGCTCATATTCATATTTTTATACATACATTAAATTTTTTCCGCATAAAAAACGCTGCTGACAGCAACTTTCATGCGGTTTCAGCTAATAAATGTCAAAGATTTTTGTTTAAAAAAAAAAAAAATAATCGTAACGAAGGAAAAAATGGAGAACAAAGTTGAAAAATTAATTGCGTTAGTAAGAATAAGTTCTATATTATACGATTTATCGAACAAAGTAAACAAAAACGCAATCCACTCAATGGACACCATTTTTTTTTTTTTTAAATTTATAGAGAAGACAATAATTTTTTTTTTAATTTTCGCTTGACATCTAAATATGTGCATTTTAAATTTTCAGTGTGGGCATCTATGCGTATTAGGCGTGATTTTCGAACCGATATTTTTCCGATAGAGAAAGGTTTAAAGAATATCAAACACAAATTTGAATTTTATGAAAATTAATATAAAATAAAACGTCGTGAAACATATAGAGGTATGTGGTAAGACGGGCTCGCTGGTGAATTTTATAAAAGAAAAATTAAAAAAAAATTATTCTAGAGTTTGAATAAAGTAAACCACAAAATATTTAGATTACATTAAAGACAATTTTGTTGTACCCAAAACTGGTGTTATACGATCAATGATTTTTAACAAAACTATAATCACACTTCTAAAGTAGGTGGCTAAACTTATTGGCTTTTTATAAACATATTACTTGGGATATAAAAAAAAAAAAAAAAAAACTCCAGCAACTAAAACTTGACGTAACATCATATTAAAAATATTTCAAAGGAAAAAGAAGAAAAGGGGAACAAATTATTAAAAATCAATACAATTAAAATACAATAAAAATTTAAATTTAATTTAAAACAAAAACATCTCGATTTTGTTATTGAGCCACTGTATATATGTATATAAAAAGATATGAATGTAATAAAAAGAGACAAAAATAAACAGAAAGATAATAAAAAAAAAAAAAAATGGAATTCATCAAAAAAGTTGGATCAATAATTTCACTGACGTCTACCTATCATTATTCCGTCTTTCGTTCATTTGTTTTTCAACAGGAAAAAATAATAAGTATAGTTAATACTAGATTGTAGTGTTGTTGTTGTCATTTACAATACTTAACCACCTAACTAACTATATATAGAATCGAAACGTAACGGAACTATATTATTTATTTCTTAATAATAAAAATTATCGCCTTAAGAGTATTTTATTCTTTACTTAAAATTATTCTTTTAAATTTTTTGTTTTATTTTTCTAAATTATTTTTATTTTCAACTCTTTTTGACTTTTTTTTTTTTGAATAGGTTGTAAAAAAAAAAAAAAATGACAAATTGTTTCATTATAATGTTAAAGACAATGAATACTTTTAAATTGTTTATCCTAAAACACCATAAAGTAAGCAATTTTTTAATTAGAAATGAAAATGATTTCATTGATCCAGATTCATTTTGATTAAGTATTATGTTTTTAGGCTTTGACTATTTATTGATTTTTATTATGAATAAATATTGAAAATTCAGAAATATTTTTGATATTATAAAGATTTTTTAAATATAATTAAGACTTTTTATATCTTTAATATTTATTTGATATTTCATAAAATGTAAAATGGTAAAATGACTTTTTTTGTACAATAAAGAATTATTAATTAAATATGTTGCCTTTAGTGTATTATTCGGTACCTAAAAGTATGCAATCTTTATTTTAATAATTTTTTTTTTTTTTGTTTTATTTTTTTATTTATTATTGACTTTTTTTTATTTCAAGGTAAAAATTTTACAAATTATTTACTTTTTTTTTTTTAATTTTTATTATAAACACCTATACCTAGTCATATACATATAGTTATGTAAAATTTCGTTATCTATCAAAACAATTTTTTTTTTATTACTTATCATTCGAACATTTTATTTTGTATTATTTTTTTGTGCATTCGTAGAAGTTCGAAATAATTTTTTTTCCCTGACATTTTAAAATTTTAATTTAGTAATTATTAGTCAGTATATATACTATTTAGGTTGTCCAATATTCTTTATATTCCATAGCTGAATCTTAGGTTTCCAGAATGAGTTCATATTATCGAATTTTTAAATAATTCGAAAATTTAAATATAATTATGTACATATGTAATGTAAGTACATAAGTTATTACATACTTATATATATATATATATATATATATAAGTAAGTATTAAGTAGTTGTTTTCGCTAAATAAAAATTTCCTCTTAACGAGTAATTTAAATTTTTTTAATTAATGTGATTTTTGACATACATTTTAATGTAATACTTATCTGCTGTTCTTTTAAAGAACCATCAAAAAGAATTAAGCAAATTTATGAAAGATATTATGAAAGAGAAAGTAACTAACTACTTATGCAATTTTTAGAATAAGTTGACTTTAATATATATGTATTGGAATAAAATCATACCATTGATTATGCCTATAACTTATGGATGGGAAGGGAAATAAAGGGAGCAGGAAAATGACTTATTTTATATTTTCCTATTTTTTTAATAATTTCAATTGTCTTACTTTTTATTGTTTAAAAAAAAAAAAAAAAAAAAAGAATAATAATTGAATGACAATTTTTTCGTTATATTAATTTTTTTTTCTTATCGTTCTTTATTTTTACTTTTGTTAATTTCGTAATCATAAATATGATGTGAAATTGTTTGGAATGGGTTGGGTTCTTTATATTTATTAAATGGTTTGTGCTTTTTAAAAGGTAATATAAAAAGAAAAGTTAAGCATTGTATTTATTTTATTCAATTGTTTGATGACCATGAAATAGCTTCTGTTTTTTTTTATTTTATAAATGTGAGACGATATTTTCTTAAAAAGAATAAAATTTTTTGAGAGTTCATATGTTAAAGTTTATTAAAGTTCATATATATATATCAAATTGATTATTCCAATTAGATAATAAAATTTACATTTATTAAAACTCTATTAAGTTAACTCTAAAAGTTATTGAAAATTTGATTTAATTTTTATTAATTTTTCTTAACTTCTTTCAATTATGATCAGAAAACTAATTTTTAACTTTATTTTTTTTTTTTTTTTTTTTTGTTTTTATTTATTCAAGAAGGCAATTATCACTGAAGCGTAAAATGTTAGGTTGTTTTAGCAAATATTAAAGATTTTTTAAAAATTGAATAATTAGAATGTATAAAAATATTTTATTTATTTGTTTGTAAAATAAACATTTAATCGTTTAAACGCATTTGCCAAAAAAAAAAACAATAATTAATTTTAACTTTCAAGATCATATTTTTTTCAACTATACTTTAAGCATATTTATTTTACAATTACCAGTGTTTTATTTTATTCTTTTATACACCACTTTATTTTATATTTGTTTTTTTTTTTTTTTTTTTTTTTTGATATAGATTGCACAAAAATCATTAGAAGCATTCACAGAATTAATCAAACGTCTTGGACCAGATTTTAATGCATATACAGCAACAGTATTGCCACATGTTATCGATAGATTAGGTGATAGTAAGGATACCGTAAGAGAGAAGGCACAATTATTATTGCACAATTTAATGGAATCAAGAGTTTCAAGTCCACAACATTTAATTGATAAATTGACAATTTGTTTTAAACATAAAAACGCAAAAGTTAGGGAAGAATTTTTACAAACAATAGTTAATACACTTAACGAGTAAGTTGTGATTAATTTTAGAAAAAAAAATGTATATGTAATAATTATTTGATTTTTATTAAGGTACGGAACTGGTCAACTCTCGTTAAAAGGATATATTCAACCAATAATAAATTTACTTGGTGATCCAACAGCAACAGTACGTGATGCTGCTATACAATCATTAGTTGAAATATATAAACATGTTGGTAAGTTAATTTTATTAATATTATTTTACATAATTTTTTTTTTTAGATCGGAGGTTTAATTAAATTTTTGAAATGATCTAAGCATGCGTAATAAATTTATCAAATATTTACTATTTATATTATACTGACTATTTTATAGTCAGTATAGTACCCTCATTTTTCCTTAAAACATTTAATTTTGAATGTTTAGTATTTTTTTAATAACTTAAGGATTAGAAGAATCTTTACTGATAAAAAATAGTAATCTTTTCTAATAAATTATTTATTTCTAATTTTTGTATTATTTCTGAAATTTTTGTTTTTATTTTGATTTTGTCAGAGAAATTATAAACGTTACGAATAAAAACTAGAAAATTTTTTTTATTCAAAATTTTTTTTCTCAAGTTTTCAAATTTTAAATATTTTTCAATATATTTTTAATTAAAATTAAATAAATAAATTTAAAAAAAAAATTCAATATTGTTTTTAGGGGATAGACTTAGAATTGATTTACGTAAAAAAGATATTCCGCCAATGAAAATGGCAATATTGGAACAAAAATTTGAAGAAATACGTGAAGAAGGTTTATTATTAAAAACAGCATTAAATAATCATAACGGACAAGACGAATTAGATACAACAGCACCACAAAGACCAACACGTTTAGTTAAAAGAACAATATCAGCAACAATGAGAAAACCACAAACATTAGATGTACCCTCAACAAGTGGTACTGATGCTGGTTCAGTAACTTCAGATATATTTGAAGCAGCATTTGAAGCTGTACCAACTTTAACAATATTTACACATCGTGATATTGAAGATGTATTTAAACAAATAAATATACAAATAAGTGACAAAAATATAGACTGGGAGAAACGTGTTGATGCATTAAAAAAAATTCGTTCTCTATTAATTATGAATGTACAAAGTCAGCCATCATTTCCAGCATATTTAAAAGATTTATCAATAGCATTCCTAGATATATTAACTGAATTACGTTCTCAAGTAATACGTGAAGCATGTATCACACTTGCATATATGTCTAAAATCTTAAGAAATAAATTAGATCAATTTTGCATTTATATATTACAAGAATTAATTAATTTAGTACCAAATTCTGCCAAAGTTATATCTTCCTCTGCTATTATTACATTAAGATATATTATTAAATATACCCATGCACCAAAATTAGTACCAATTTTAACATCAAATTTAATGCAATCAAAATCAAAAGATATACGTTCAAATATATGTGAATTAATGTCTTTAATATTTGATGAATGGCAAATAAAAAGTTTTGAACGTAGCGCTATTCTATTAAAAGATGCATTAAAGAAGGGTATTAATGATGCAGATAATGATGCAAGAAAATATAGTAGACGGTATTTTTTTCTTTTTTTTTTTTGTTTGTAATTAAAATCAATAAATTAACTTTATATAATTTCAGAGCATTTTGGTCATTTAAAAAACATTTTCCAAATGATGCAGAAAATTTATATATATCATTGGATTTACCATCACAAAAACAGTTGGATCGTGAAAGAGATATATTAACTGGTGGAAATGGTTCAGGTTCGATGAGTGCTAGTTTACGTGGTAGTAATACAAGTTTGAATTCAATGCCGGGGACTGTAATAAGTATGTTTTGTTTTTATTTTGTTTTGTTGTATTGTCTTTATTAAAAATATTTTTTTAGAATTAATACATTAGTTTCGATGTAAAAATTATTAAAGAACTTCAAAAAGTTCTGAATTAGTTTGTTTATTGTCCTTTTTTTTTTTTTGTTTTATCATTAGAAAATTACTCGTTATATTTTATTTAAAAATTTTCTTCAGTATTTCTATCATATTTGCAAAGATAATTATTTACTTAAAAATAATAATTATTTTAATTATTTTAAAAATTCTAAATATTCATCGTTAATATATTAATAAAAGAATAAAAAATTTTCCTGAAGAAATTTTCTTTAGATTATCATGAATATATGAACATTCATTAATCAATTAATTATACAATTAAAATTTTAGATATTTTCAATTTCAAATCAATTAATATGTAAATAATTAATTTTATAAAAATATCCTACCATATTTAATCATTATTATTATTAATTATATTACTAAAATTAGAAATTAAAAAAAAAAAAATGATTTTCCTTTATTATTTCATTAAATCATTAGTAACCAAATCAGTAACCCGTAAATAAAAAAAAAAAAATTTAATGAAAGAAAAAACATTTACTGAGTTTGTGTGAGTTGTACAATTTGTTCATGTCAACATATTTTTTTTTTTTCTTTCATTCCAAAATAATTTAAAATAAACACAAACAAAAAAAAAAACTCTTAACAGAACGAAGAACTTCAACAGGTTTAAGATCACCAGCCACAGCTAATCCTTCAGGTAATCATTGTAAAAAACTTCTATTTTGCAAAACAATTAATAAACTAAACAAAAACTATATTTATTACGTATTTTTGACTGTAATATTACATATACATATATATATATATGAAATTTTCATATATATATATATATATATATATATATATATATATATATATATATATAGCAAGGCATCGATTTTATATTTAAGGAAAAAGGTCAAAACTTTTTTGATCGTTTTAATATTAAAAGTGTAACGAAGGATAAAATTCCAAAATTTTGATTTTAATAACAAAAATACGTAATAAAATATTGTATTTAATAGTTAATAAACATAGCAATTAAATATTAACAAATTATAATGTATATTTTTTAGTGTAATTGAATAATTTTAGAAAAAAACTAACAAGAAATTTTTTTTTATTTTTTATTTATTTTACAAAAATTGCAATCGAATCAATCGTGTCTTTTATTATAATGATGTGGATCATAATTAAAAAAAAAAAAAAAAAAATTTTGTTTATTTTAAAAATAATACTTAATTTATTTTGTAAAATTATTTAATAAATTTTGTTTTGTAACTTATATTTTGTAACAAAAAAAAAAAAAAAAACTAAACCCATGGTGGAAAAAAAAACAAATTTAAAAATTTTTTGTTTGTTTTTCTTGTTTTGATTTTGATTTTTTTATTTATTGTTTTTTATATGTTGTATTGAATTCAAATTTGATTTTATTTTTATTTTTATTTTTTTATTTTGAAATTTTAATTACTCCTAATATTATTTTTAATGAAACTTTTCATATAAAATGTATAATTAGCAACGAGTATAAGTACAGAAAACTTATCTAGTGGTAATACAAAATTAAATAGAGTACCATCTTTACCTCGATCATATAATCGAAATCGTAGTGGTATACCAGTAGCTCAAAAAGAGCCACCAGTTAGAGGTTTGAAATATATTTTGTTAATGTGCCACCTTTTATTTTTATTGCAAACCCTAAGTCTTTTTAAATCAAATTTTTAAGAATCGAAGTTGATCTATTTTTGGTTAAAGAAAATTTTATTTGAAAAAAGTTCAATTTCATATCACATACAATGTAGTACATGAGGGGAGCCCGGGTTTCCTTCACAGGTGTAACAGAAATTAGAAATTAAAATTTTAAATAGGGTTTCTTTTTTTTGTTCACTGATTCAAATGTTTTTTTGTTTTGTTTCTAATATAAATAGTAAATTAAAAAAAATCCTTAATGAAAATTTCTGGGTACTCTTTTCCACATTATAAGGGTGATTTCAATTTTAATTTAACATTTTTGTTTTATTTTCCTACAAGATACCTTTGAAATCCTGTTAAAATTATTTTAACTATATTGAAAATTTTATCGACTCTAGATTTATAATACATTTAAGCATTAAGATTATTAGAACTTTGCATTTAAAACTTGAAGTTATTTAAAATTGATAAATTAATTCGAAATCTTTATTTTTAAAGTACAAAACTTGTTGCTAATATGAATTAAAATTTCCATCTTTTTCTTAATTTTTTTTTTTTCACTCATTTTGTTTTGGTTTTTTATTTTTATAATTTTGATTTGAATTAATGTTGCAGCTGGTTTAAGAAGCATTTCTGCTGTTGATACTGCAGCTGCTCAAAGAGCTAGAGCTCGTGCACAATATTCTAATTTAGCTAGAATGAAAATGACGTCAGGAACTGCATCACTGCGTAAGTTCAAGCAATAAAATCACCAAAAAAAAAAAAAAAAAAAAACCACTTTAATTAACAACAATTAATTATTTTATTGTAATTATACATATATTATTATGTAATTAATAAATGGAATGCTTTTAACCTGTTTATAATGAATGATAATTATGTAATATGTATTGAGCTTTCCATTATAACAAAAATCATGTTTATTTTTATTTCAACCTTAAAAAAAAAAAAAAAAAAAAAAAAACATTTGAATGTTTATCATATTTCCATTTTTTCCTTAAATTTCCATTACCCTATTAGTTCCTCATAAATTCCATGTCATATCATATTATTACATGACAATAATCCTTTCCATTGTGTGTGTGTTTTTCATAAATAATTAATTTTAAACAATATTTAA
Source organism: Poecilobothrus nobilitatus (assembly GCA_947095535.1). Taxonomy (NCBI): domain Eukaryota; kingdom Metazoa; phylum Arthropoda; class Insecta; order Diptera; family Dolichopodidae; genus Poecilobothrus; species Poecilobothrus nobilitatus. Next base: position 192,023,921 of record OX352773.1, read on the forward strand.
CAGTTTTAATTAATTTATTTTAGTACAATTGAAGTTCATTTTGTTTTTGCTCTTTTTTTCTCTTTTTTTTTTTAATTCTAAAACTGCGTTTGCTATTATTAACAAATTTTATTTGCTTAATGCAGAAGGGCATTTTGCTCAGCAAGGTAATTAATAATTAATTTTTAACAAAAAAAAAAAAAAAAAAATTAATTTAACTACCAATAATAAAAAAAAATTCAAATTATTTTTTTTAACTTTTCGATATTTCGTTTTCAAAATTAAAATAAATAAAACTTCGATTATTATGTTATATTTTTAATTTTTTATTCATTAATGACAGCTCGTGCAAAGAAAATCTCAACAACAAGTAATAGTAATACAGCTACCCCTCAACATTCTTCTCCGGAACATAGACCAGCAGTAATACCAAGATCAAGAGCTGGTGTCTCGCAATCGCAACGTATGACAAACTTTTTTAAAAATCTTTTAAAACCTTATGAAAATTTAAAAATTTTTAAATCAATTTTAGCAACATCACGTAGTACATCACCGTCTTCTAAGCTAAGGGAAATGTATGGATCGTTTACAACATATAGACCAACAGGAACAGTTCCAAAAAAATCATCAGGAATACCAAGATCATTGGCAAATTCAAGAGAAACAAGTCCCACTAGGTAATATGATTTTATTTTTACTTTGAAAATAAATTTTCAATTAAAAATTGAAATTTATTAGAGGGCCATTTAATAGAAAACTATACACAAATAGTCCAAGAAGACCGGATAGACCACCAATTAATCCGGCGCGGCCAGTACTAGCACAAAAAATATTACAACAAAGTAGAGAAGCTGAAAATGCTTTAGCTGATGCATTGGTATAATTTTTTATTATTATTGCAAAAAAAAAGCTAAATTATAATTTTTACTTATCTAGTCTCCTGAGGATGCAGATTTATCTTCCGATTATTCAAGACTCTCATTAGGACGTAAATTGTCAAGAGAAGAATCTGATGAAAGTGAAGCTTCTTCAGTTTGTTCTGAAAGAAGTTTTGATTCACGACGAGGACATGATGTAATTTTTATAATCTCAACATAACTTAATAAGATTTTAACAATTTTTTATTCATTTAGAATTATTCATGGAATGGGTCCCGAAATCGTCTTGACAGTTTTCGTGCACCGATTGAAGATATTGATATTATTATACAATTTTGTGCATCAACTCACTGGGCCGAAAGGAAAGATGGATTAATCAGTTTAACACAATATTTATCTGATGGTAAAACATTAACACCGACACAACTTCAGGTTAGAACTAGTCATTTTTTTAAAAAACAAAAAAAAAAAACATTCACTTCATATTTGAAATATATTTTTTCAGTGTGTTCTTGATATGTTCCGGAAAATGTTCATGGATACACATACCAAAGTGTATGCATTATTTTTGGATACTGTTAACGAATTGATTTTAGCACATTCACATGATTTACATAATTGGTTATTTATATTATTGACACGTTTATTTAATAAGCTCGGTACAGAGCTATTAGGTTCAATGCATGGCAAAATATGGAAAACATTACAACTTGTACATGAATATTTTCCAACAGAATTACAAATGCATTGTGTATTTAGAATATTAGTTGATGCAGCACAAACACCATCAACTAAAACACGCATTGCAACATTAAAATTTTTAACAAATTTAGCAACAACATATTGTTCGGCATCAGATTTTTCAAATGAAGGTCCAGCTGAAAAAGCTATATCAAAAATTGTGCAACTATCAGTTGATCAAAAAAGTGCTGAATTAAGATCACAAGCAAGATTTTGTTTAATTGCTTTATATAATTGCAATACACCAAATGTAAGTTTTTTTTTTTCTTTTTAAGGTAATGGTAGTTTATTATAATTTTTTATTTATATTGAAATTTTAGATGACAATGATGATGTCTGAATTACCAAAGAATTATCAGGATACAGCACGTTCAATAATTCAACAACATTTAAAAAGAAGTACTTCTGGTTAGTATTTTTTTTTAACAAATTTACATTGTTTTTTAAAACGGTTGAAACCATATCCCATAATTAAATGCTTATATTAATTAATATAATATAAAGAATAATTATCAGTGTTTATGGTTTCTAGTGATGTACAAAATAAATATAAAAAGCTTTTATAATACTGATTACATGCATACATACTCTTAAATACTTTAAAATAAAATAATTTTAGGAAGTATACATTTACGATAATTATTAAAAAGTTTTACGATATTTAATTGTTTTATTCAATTTGAATAGGATGTTTTTTTGATTAAATCTACAAAATAAGTTTAATAAAATTATTTTTTTTTACTGAAAATCCACTTTCTAATTTAAGTTTTTACAAGGATTGTTATCTTACGAAAACTCGATATTTATTTTTGTTATTATTAATGTTTTACTGTTTTGTAACCCTACTGCTATGATTTTAATAATTAAGAAAAACTATAGAAACAATTTGATTTTTACAATTTGGAATTTATATTTATTCATTTCGCTTTTTTTAAGTAAACAAAACAAAAAATGATTGGAAAAAAATCACCCTGCTGCTTATTTCGGATTATTTATTTTTTTTTTTTTTTTTAGATATAAAAAGAGATTTTTTTTCAGCTTATTTAAATTAAAAACAAAAAAAAAAAAGGCCAAAGCTACACACAATAAAAAATAAAATGTTACAAAAAAAAAAATTTTGAAAATTGCAATTCCCCTGCTTAGAAAATTTTCATTATTCAATTGCTTGAATTTCTAGGAACTGATAGTCCATCATCATCACCATTATCATGCTCGAGTCCAAAACCTTTGGTTAGCCCATCGCAAGGTCCATATAGTTTACAAAATAATTCTAGTAAGTACATTAAGATTGTAATTTTTTGGAGATGCTGTTAATTTCATTTGTTTTTGTTGTTTTTTTTTATTTTTGTTTTTTTTTTTTTTTTTTTTTTTTTTTGTCCTTATAGAGTTGTTAGTTTTGTTTTTGTAGTTTGCTGTTTAATTTTTTAGAATTTTGTTTCTTAATTTTAAAATACGTTTTGCTAATTTGTTTTATTTACAATTACTTTTTGTGAAGTTCAAATTCTATTTCAAGAGATATGAATAGCAATCAATATTATAAGAACTTAATGAAACTCAAAAATTAAACAATTTTAATTTTTAATGTGTCATTTCTGTTCTGATTATTGATAATAAATTTTTATATAGCCATATAGCATATTTACGTAAAATAACCTTTTACATATTTAAACCTATATTTACAATAAAATTAAAAAAAAAAAAAAAAATAGACTTGATGTTTTATCGTCTCAATTATAAAGTGTTTTCGCATCCTTGAAAAAGAGAAAATTTTGTTTTCTATCATTTTAATACTTACTACTTGGGATTTTTTTCGATAGTATAAGAATTTGTTTTTTTTTTTCTTAAATGGACCTTTTAAAAATTTGCTTTTAATTTTTGCTAACAGCTGAATAGCTTTTATTTACAATTTTTAAATTTTTCTTCAAATCTATTTTGAGTAGAATTTTAATTTTTATTTAATATTCTAGCAAACATTTGAAAGGGTAATTATTAGAAAAATATTTTAAAAATTTTTTTATTAAAAACTGTGTTAACATACATATAAAGTATTGTATTAGTTATTGTTATTGTGTTTATTTAAAAAAAAATATGTATTATTATTATTATTATTAGAATATTAATTTACAAATAATTTTTGACCATTAATTAATATACTTAGTAATTTTAAAAACATTGAAGAAATAATCGCTTTATAATAAAAAATTTATTTGCTTTTTTAATAATTGATTATTTTTATGTTAAGAAAAATTACTTTCTAAAAAAAAAAAAAATGTTTTTTATTATTTGTAAAAGAAATTCCAAAAAAAAAATGCATGGTATATGTTTTATTTGTTCGCATATCTGTAGAAAGAAATTTTTTTTTTTTTAAATTAGAAAAATAGCATGTTGAAGTATAAATTTGAATAGTAGTCCAATAAAAAAGTAATAAAATTTAATATTTTCTATAAAATAATTAATATTACAGGCCCCCGATCGAGGCAGTCATCTGTTGAAATAACCGAAAATTTAAATAGTGAAGAAGTATATAAACGTTTAAGAAAAACGACAGCTGAAATCCAAAATTATAGTTTTGAAGGAAAATTAGATCGCGATACAAATAGTAAAGATTCTGGAATTAGTCAAATGGGTGATCATATAGTAACAACAACAGCTAGCATTAATCTTGGTATTAATACAAATAATAATTTATTACATGGTGAATCTCAGTTATTATCAACAAATGGTATTAATGGACATATTGGGTAAAATCTTTATTATTATTTATTTTTTGATTATTATTTTTAAAATATCAAAAATTTAAGATCTGAAAGAGAAGAATCATGTAATGGTTCAAAAACACAATCAGCAACAACAACTGAATCAAATACACCAGAAAATACAGTACGTTTAGAACATGCAATGGAAATGCAAAATAGTAGATTAACTACATCTCAACGTTACCAAAATATACAATTTTTGGAAAATGGTGAAGTAATTTTAGAAAGTATGTTTATTTTTTTTATTAATATTTTAATTTTTGTAATAAAATTAATATTTATTTTTCTTTTAGACAATCTAAAGGAAAGTGATATTATCCAGGCTGCCATAGTTTTAAATCACGAAACAAGTTCAGATGTAATTCAACATGCATTAAGTGATTTAGCTGCTTGTATTAAATATGGAAACTGTGAATTACCAAATAAGCATTTCAGGTATTTAATATTTAAAAAAAAAATTTAAAACTAAATTTAATATTAATTTTAAATTTTAGGGGTGTAATGAAAATGTTATTAAGTTTATTAGAATCACCAAATATTGATATAATGGTTGCATCTCTAAGAGTACTAGCAAAAATTTTGAGAAGTGAAAAAATGAAACCATATTGGAGTAATTTCTTAGAATTAATTTTATTAAAAATAATTGACTGTTATAAACAAAATAAAGAAGTAAGATTAGTTTTTTAAATTTTTTTTTTCATATTCTTAAAAATAAATTTACATTTTTTTAATCAATTATTTTAATTTTATTCCATTTAGGCTACAAAGGATATTGATGCTTTATTACCACGTATAGCTTCAATATTACCGGTAAATGTAACAATAAATATATTAAATCCAGTTATTGCTACCGGAGTATATCCAATGAATTTATGTGCTGTAAAATTATTAAATGATTTAGCTGAAAAGCAAGGTGATCAATTCAATGATATTCATTTGGATAGTGTTATGCCAAATTTGGCAAGGGTAAATTTTCTTTTTAGTCAATGTCTTAAAAATTTACTTTTAAAATCATTTATACTTAACATTATTATTAAAATTTTAGTTGACTGATGATACCGTTTCAATAGTTAGAAAAGCGGCTGTATTTTGTATTGTTAAATTGTACATTGTAATGGGAGAAGAAAAAGTAAAACCGAAATTATCAACATTAAATGCTAGCAAAATAAGGTAACAAATTAATTTTGTCATTTCTCTGTTACTTAAAAATAAATTTTTCTTTCAATATTTCAGATTATTAAACGTTTACATTGATAAAGCAAAATCAAGTAAATCATGATCAAGAACTACAAAGTGATTGTTTTTAAAAGGACGTCACTATGCGAAAAAAATTCGAATTAAATTTCAATATAAATTTAAACAACAACAGTATCATAATAATAAACATGGTTCAATTCCAGAATGACCTTTACTACAAAAGGATTTTAATTTAATAAAGCAAAAGAGGAAAAATAAAAAAAAAAGGAAAATGTGGAAGGAAAATAATAAAACAAAAACAAAAAATAAAAAAAATCACAACTCACACTTACTTCTTATTTAAGAGACACACAAAAAACAAACGGCATATTCATATTTCTACAAAATTTAATATAATTAATTAGAAAAAAAAAAATAAACAAACATTATTTAAATAAAAAATCATTAAAATTTAATTGTATTTCTTTCATTTTTTTTTAATCTTATGTTTTTAAAGAAAAATTTGAATTACAAAAAAAAAAAAAAAAAAACTTATTAATTATTAATTAAAACTAAAATATAAATATATATTAAATAAAATAAATACCATGTAATCTAAATAAAAATTAATAATAATAAATAAATTTGTTAGGCAAAATAATAACATTTAATAAAACATAAAACAAAAATAAAACCACAGTTAAATTAATTAAAATATGTATATTTTAAATCAATTCTATATATATATTTAATATAAAAACAAAAAAACACATATATATGACTATTTTAAAAATTATAACAAAAGGTAACACAAAACAAAATTTTAAATATAAAAACTATATAATAATTAATATTAAATATAATTACAAAAAAAAAAAAAATAAAGAAAAAACAAAAAAGAATGTTTGATAAAAAGAGTAGAGAAGACCCTTTAAAAAAAGAAATAAAATTATTTAAATAATCCTAATGTATGTGGCATATTTAAGATTAAATAATAAATAACGGAAAATATTAAAAAAAAAAAAATAAATTAGAAAAAGTAAATATCAATTTTCTTTAATATTAATTTTTAATGTTAATAAAATATTTACAGAAAAAAAAATATTTAAATATAAATTTGAAAAATGAAGTAAAAGCGTTAAGTTGTTGTATGAGAAAATGTGAAACAAAGAAAAATTTTTCTAAAATTGCAGTTTATTAAATGTTTTTTATTTGTTTTTGTAGAAAAAAATAATTAATTAATGTTTTATATAAGTAGTATATTAAAAAGTTTTTATTTATAAGAGAAGGTTAAAACCTTATATATTTTAAAGATAATTTTTTTTTTTTTTTTTGTTTTTTGTAATATTCGACTTATAAACAAAAAAAAAAAAAAAGGAAAAAAAAACAAAGGAAATAATGAAAAATAGAAAATTTTTAAATTAAGAATTATACATTTAAATAGACTAACTTTGTTGTATAATTTCTCGAAAATTCTTTTTTTTATTGCATATTCTTCTATCTGGTCCAGTCAATAAAAAAAAAAAAAAAGAAATGGTCATCTGTTCATTAAAATTAAGATTAATTTCATTTCAATATTTTCTTTATTTAAAATTCGAATGGTTGTAATTCATCTAAGTTTTGTTGTCTCGATCTCATTTTTAAATAGTTCGTATTATCAATAAAAAAACTTCAGGTTATTGGTTTATTTCTATTGCCAATTTCCTAAACTACCTCAAAGTTTTTTATTGATTAATTCAACTAAACATTAACTTAAAAATCAATTTGTAATGTTGTTTCTAATTGAAATTCTTTATTTTATTTCCTTGAAATTATTTTTTACAAAAAACTGAAATTTTTTTAAACATTCCTTCATTATGCAAATGCAATATTGCACAACAACATCAATATTATTTTAATGTTTTGTCTTTTGATAATGTGAATGGAAACATGAAACTTACTACTAAACATTACAAGGGTTGTAGGTTATTTTCATTGATTCTATATGGGAAGCATTGGTCTGGGGCTAAGAGTAAAGAAAAAAAAAAGATGTTTAATTCTTAATATGAAAATTTTCATTTAAAATAATTCTAAATTTCGATCACAACTTTATTTTATTATATATTGCATAAGACTTTTTTTTCAATAAATAATATAATATTCTTTTAATTTTAATTAAGCATGAAAACTCAAGCTAAGTTTTTTTTTTTAGTTATATTAACAAATTTTATTTGTAGATTTTTTAAATTGAATTAATAAAATAAATTTAAATGAAAAAAAAAGTTTGTATGACAGTTTGTATAACAGTTTTTTTTTTTTTTTTTTTTCAAATTTGCAAATTGTTTTTGTTCTAAACACATTTACATAGATTAATATAAATATATATTTATATATTTATAAATAGATAAATATATATATATATATATATATAAATATATAAATAGATATATATATATATATATATATATACATATATTTATAGAGAATACATATATAAATACATATTAACTTTTTTTATATTATATAAGAATTTTTATTAAAGTTACATTTATGTGTCTGTAAAAAAAAGAAATAAATAAATTAAAACAAAAAAAAAAAAACTATTAATATTCATCAATTAAAAAAATGTTTAAATCCTATTTAATTGAATTAAAAATATATATTTAAAAAAAATATTAAAATGTGTATAAATAAAGACAAGGAATAATAATAGTGCTGTTATTCCGCTTACTTTTTTTTGCCTTAAAAATTTGAAGTTTTATTTTAGCAATTTTATTAAAAATATATATATTAAAAAAAGTAAGATAATTATAAGAAATTAAATAAAATATTTAATAAACATAAAAAACATTTACTGATTATAATTTTGTGGCTAGTTATTGAAATATACGAAACCTGTAATATGTACCTTATCAAAAATAATTGACAACCTATCATATTATTTTCTTATGTGTGCTGACGTCTCTCAGTCAAACTTGACAAATCTAAAACTCATAGTTAATGACTCAGCCATTGCTATGTAATGTATATTTATCAGCGTATGTATATTTATCAAAAATTTGAGTAAAAATAATATCCAAATTATATGTAAATCATGTGTAGAATTTTTTTTCCAAAAAATAATTTCTGGTAAGACTAAATTTAATTTATTAATATGGAAGAGCAGATTTTTTGTTTATAAGTTAATGTTTATGTTATTGGCACACTGAAAAAAATAAAAATGTAGAACGGTCAGAACAATAAAAAAAACATGATTGTTTTCTTGATTTTGCTTTTATATAAAATAATAAAAATAAAAAACAAAAATTTAATTCATCAACAAAAATACTTCATATTTTACGAAACCAAAAATATTTAATTATGAACATAAATAATATAATAAAACAAGCATTTAAAGTGTATAAGTTAATTTTGGAATGTTTCTATTATTCAGTTATGTTAAATGAAATTCTATCATTAATATTTTTAATACTTTTTAATAAAATATTTCGGAAAATTGAAAAAACTTTGCGGTAAATACTATTTACAGGCTCACCACAGGAACAAATTCAAACAACCTTCTACAACACATTTAATTGGCATTTGAGATTAAAACTAATGATATGTGCTTGTATTTCAAGAGGTCAAATAGTTGATTACATCGCAAGACATTTAAAAAAAGTATATATCGCTGATTTTTATATTAAGGACTTATAAACGCTCTCAGCGCTCAAGCAAGGCGATCTAGAATAATGATTCCCAAACAAAAGCTGTAGAGCTCGCCAAGATCTTTCTAATGATACCCCATATGATATATCGCTGACTTTTATAGTACGGGATTATAAACTAGCTCAATACCCAACTAGGGCGATCTGGAGCCATCATCCCCAAACAAAAGTTGTGGAAATGTGGAGCTCGCCAAGATATTTTCAATAATTCGCCACATGATTATTCATCGCCGACTTTCATATTAAGGGCTTAAAAATTTTCTCAGCACCCAAGCAGGACGACGTAGAAGAAATGATCATGATCATGAAGAAATTCGGGCATAAATATTGAAATCCACATACAACTTATAAATGGACCTCCTTTAAAACCTCCTAAAAGACTGATTGATTTGAAGAAATTTCTGGATGGCTACACACTAAACTCTATCAAATTCTTTTTATTGCAAGTCCCTAGCACATCTAGAAGTTCTTTTTGATACGAAGTGAGATTACATAGAGAAAATAGTAATATGAAAAAATAGAAATATTAAAATAAAATGATAAAAAAGTTAATATAATATAATTATACATATTGGCGTAGCATTAAAAGATTAAAAAAATTTAAGCAGAAAACTTTATCGGACTAAAAATGTACGGATTCAAAAAAAACGAATTACGGCTATTTTGAACTTTAGAGCGCTGGATAACACAATATTTTAACTGGTTTGAACGTTTCGACTTCAGAAATTACATGTCTACAACCTTTATTAAAAAATTAAAGTACAGAGATTTAAAAATTAATTTGAAAAAAATTTGAAGAAAATTAATTTGCAGAGCTAAAGAGTCTTTTGTCCTCTTTATAATATATACCACTTTTAATTTTAGATTAATAAATAAATTATTGCGTGATATTGGTACGAATGAAAATAGACATTACTAAACATTACAAGTTAGTCCACATAGTCCACCTTCTATTCAAATGCAAGATTGTATTACCTAGCTTGTTCAGAATGTCATATGAAATGGACAACGTATTTTAATTCCCAGAATTAATTTAACTTAGTGCAGTACATTGTTACTATTCACTAATCGACGAATTCAATGTCCCATAATACCAACTTTTTTCCATTACTATTAATAAATCTAAGGCAAACCTTTGATAAAGTACGCACTTTTTACGCACTTAGTATAATGAAAAACTAATTTATTTTTAGTATATTACAAGCAATGCAAAATAAATAAAAATTTAAAACAATTAATAATAATGCAAAGTACAAAACAAATAGAATATTATAGACAAATAAAAAACAAATTTTTTCAGAACCAAAAATTTTATTATAAATACATACATATGTAAAGAATTAATATTTTTTTGACATTTCCGATGAGACCCTTAATAAAAAAAATCTAGGATTCGTTTCAGTGTTCTTGAGCCATTATTACTTCAATGTTTCTGAGGGTTTAAAATTAGGATGCTTATCCAAATATTATGGTTAGGGGGGAAGGTGGTTCAGTGAGCAAAAACTCCACACTACCAAGAGTATAGATTTTCTTTGTGTCTGTTGAAGATTCTACATTCCGTGAAAAAGAAAACTCAATCCGTTCAAGTTTCGAGGGTTTGATGAAATTTGATCGAATTTCTAGCGCTGGCGACACTAGTATATACATTTATTTACATTATCAACTTATCTATACCTAAAGAACTCTATTCAGGCTAAAAAGAAAATGGTATAACAAATTAAAGAACATGCCATCATTTCAAGCACATTTGGTCAATGGAATTGTTCAGTTAAGAAAAAATCTATTATCCATCGGGTTAAAAAACTTATAAACGTACTAAGTAATAACACTTAACAAAGATGTACTTTAATGAAATACCGATTTAACTGATTCATTTACATGCACCACTATTGCAAAAATGACGTTTAAAATCCCACCTAGAATCGCTACTAAAATGTACCAAAAAATTCATCATTGGCAATATCTTACGTTTACATAAATTTGAATTGATACTCAATTTAAAATGTTGACTTTCAAAATGTAAAGAATTTTCGACTAAATAAATGATTGAAGCTCTGATTTTGTATATCATACATACAAGCTCTGATTTTGTATATCATACATATATATTCATATTATTATAATATTATTATATCATACATAATATTCTGTAAAAAGCGTATAATAGTGATGTTGTAACCAACTCCAAAATTCCTTTCAATTAATTTTGTTTACATAAATAAATTTCAACAACAGAACACATTAAATATTGTGGCGGCAGCCCCCATACAAACCCCCGCTAAACAAATGATATATCCTGATTTTGTAACGAATTGTAAAATCCTTTCTAAACCATACACATATTCTGGAAAAAGCGTATAATCTTAATTTTGTGACCAACTTCAAAATTAATTTTGTTTATATAAATATGTCAACAACAAAACACTTTAAATAGTGGTTCCTATCGCCTCCAAACCACTGCTAAACAAATTATTGATACCCGGATTTTGAATCCAACTCTAATATCCTTCATAATTAAGAATCTCTATATAAATATTCTGGAAAAAGGAAATTCCCTGTTTTTGTAACCAACTATAAAATCTCTCCCAATTATTTTTCTACATGCATATTTCAACAACAAAACTATTAAAAAAAGATCCGCTGAACTACCGCTAAACAAATTATTGAAACCCTGATTTTGAATCCAACACAAAAATTCTTTTTAACTATTTTTTTATACCCACAAGCACTTCAAAACAAAGCTACCGCCCCCAAACCTCGCTAAACAATTTATTGAAACACTACTGATTTTGAAATCGACTCTAAAATTCTTTCTAAGTATTTTTCTACAGAAACATTTCAACAACATGTAAAATATTCATTAAAAACAAAAAAATCTTGAAAGGAATATTTAATTTCAAGATAAAATTCTAGATATTTTTTTCTTCATGATTTTTTTTTTCAAGATTTTATTTTTCAGTATTTTTTTTGAAGATTTTCTTTTTAGGGGACTAAAATACACAATTTTCTATATAAAATTAAAAAATCGATATTTTTGTCGAGATTTTGGGAATTGACTTTTTGGTAGTTGATATTTTGAAAATCGACATAAGCTTGCTTTTACCTCTAACAAATTTCTGTGTTACCTCAAGAGTTATATCAGGTGTCAAAAATTTAATTTTTTTGCATTGCATTTTGATTTGCATTTCTTTTTATATATTGTTTTTTTGTTGACATTTATTAAAAACAATGAAGACGTCAAACTTTATTTCTTATTTCAATACGAAGAAAGTCTCGTTTTGGCTTTTAGGGGGAGATTCTCAAAAAAGTCTAGTTTGGATTTTGGAGGTTAAAAAAGTATTTTAAATCTAGAAAATCCAATCTAAATCGATCTTAATTATATAGGATTTGTTCACTTAAAATTTACGAAAGTGCTAACATCGGAATTGTATTTAAATAGTCACGCGAATTCACATTTTATATAAGTACTTTTTTGATACATATTTTTGCAACTAAGTTGCTATTTTGTCTATCCAGAAAATATTTTGTTATACAAATATGTAAATGACACATCTTGATCATTGATGTAAATAATATGTACTTATGTATGTATTTTTGTACCTATAATTATTCATTATTTTAGTTATTTTTTTATTTTCGAAATCGGCGTAAGACTTCGAGCATACTTTTACTTCTCCGAAAAGTTAAACGGTAAATCCATTAATAATTATAAATATTTTAAACATAGTCTATCACAAAAAAAAAATTGAAGTTACTTTGTCACAGTTTTCAGTCACAAATCAATTTGACACAAAATGTGATTTGACAATTGAGACAAAGTATTTGTTATTAATTAAAAATAAACATATAAATAACAAACGTATCAGAATCTGCAACTATACAAATGCAAATACATTTCTATGCAAATATAATATTTATTGAAAATTTTGAAATTAACCTTTTTTCATTTAAAAAAAAAAAAGAATTATTAAAGTTAAGAAAATTATTCGATTGCCAATTAATTTTAATTTATTTTTTTTATTTTTATCACTTAATTTGTAAAACTTAGTAAGTAAATGTTGTTTATTTCCCGCTTATAGCTACGTTTTGGAGACACAATATAACTAAACGAAAGCTCAAAAATGATCCAATGGCAATGAAATTTCACAGGATCTCTGTAACCTGGAAATTGATATTAGATATGTCGATTTCCGAATATTAGTCTGTTCTGAGTCGAGAATCTTTTGTTTATTTTTTTTGTTGGCTTGCTTCAAAAATTTTGTAAGCAATTTGCGCCTAATTTTTTAGGAAAATTATAAAGAATGCATTATAAATAAGGGTCGTGAACAGTTTTCGTTAACTCATTTCGGTGCAAGATACTGTACAAAGTAATTATTTAAGACTTTTAATAATAAACGACAAATAATTCAAACTGTGAAGAAACGCTCTTTTTTTTTTTTGCAACGTTCTTCTTTTCTGTAAAAAATATTAATTTTTTGCGTTGTTTAGACTAAATTTTTTTTTACTGATTAATTTTAAGTAATGCACGGGAATTGCTTTTTATCGGTGACAGTAATTGATTTGTTTTTTTTTTTACAATTTATTAACTCGTCTCAATTCAGAAATGTATTAAAAGATTGACGTCATCGAATCTAAAAAGCGGGTTTAGTTTAAACTTTACAGCAGGTAAAATTGTCTAGTTTTAAAATATCCTATACCTAGACAATTACCTAATTTAGGACAAAAACCTAATTTTTTGAAAATTTTGGTATAACCAGATTCGTCTTAAAAAAAAAGAAATTTTTCAGGCATGTAAAACCATTTTATAAAGTAGGCAGTAATTAAAGTAATTTTGTAGTAAAGTAAAAAAGTATAGATTTTGCTATAAGTAAACCTATAATAAATATTACATAAATATTTAAAACATAATATAACCACCCATTCATTTAAAACATAATAGATAATTAAGTGAATGGGTGCTATTTAGAAAAAAAAGCAATTTTTTTTTTCAAAATTATTTAATTTTTTTTATTTTTTTTCTATTTTTTCTTTTTTATATTTTTTTCTTAATATTTTAAAAGTATATAAAACATTTTTTTTTTTAATTTATTTAAATTTATAATTGTATATATATACCTATAAATAGTCGGAGTTAAATATTAAATCCGTTTTAGTTAATTTTAACTTTTTTTTTTTGTATTAATAATAAAGGTTCATTTTTTTTTTTTATAATTTTTTAAATTAATTTTTTCTATTTATATTAATTGATTTAATTTTATTTTAAAAGCTATTTTATATATATAGTTTCTAATAAAAACAATACAGTTTTTGTTACATAATATGTATAAATATATATATATATATATATATTTTAATAATATTTTTTAATTCAATACATTTCTACATATATATAATTGCTTTTAAAATAAATATTTTTAATTTACAACTATTATTAAAAAAAAAAAAAAAAAATTCTTTAAACATTAATATTAATTTTCTTTTATTAGTTAATATTTTGTATATTTTTTTTTTTTTTTGAAATTATGATAAATTTTTGAGTTTTGGAAATTTCATTTTGTTTAATTTATAATTTTAATATTAAAGAAAAATAAAAAATAGTAAAAGGAAATAATTAATAAAGAAAAAAAATTAATAAAAAAAAAAATTGTTATCACTTTTGGTTGAATTTGTGATTTTATTTTTAATTTAATATGAAATTTTAAAATCATTTTTTTTTTTGTAAATTTTCCACAGAGTTTTCAATTAATATGTATATAGTAAAATATTTTAAAATAAATTTAAATTTTAATATTAACTTTTTTTTTCATTTATTTTTAAGACATAACTTTGGAATGTTATGTTAAATTATTTATTTTTGTGTAAATATATTGTATAATACTAATTTCAAAAAGATAAAAATGTATTAATTATTTTTCAAAACATTTAAATCGTATTTTTATATACGAAAAAAAAAAAACTGGTAAACTTTATTGTAATAATAAAAAAAAAAAAATGTATAATACAAATAATTAATATAGAAAAATGATTTTCTATTTATACAATACATAATAACTTTTTTATTTTAACAAATGTTTGAATTCTATCAAAAATATGGTTTTTTAAATCATTATTTCACATTCATATACAGTACATAATTTACATTTATAAAGAAATGATTTTTTTTTTTTTTGATTGAATTCAACATTATTCTAATAAAATTTTTGCGAAATTTTTTTTCTTCTGGTAAATTATTTACATATACATAAAGGCACTATATTATATTTCTTAATTAAATTAATATAACATTTTTCTTTTAATCGTTTTTTTCAGTTTCCAAAGAATATTATATTTTTTAAAATTTTATTTAATTTATAATTAAAAATTAAAAAAAAAAATATATATATATATATATATATATATACATATATATGTTTATTAATATTTTAATAATTATTTGGCGATTACTATTTATATTAATTCCTAATTAAAAATCTAATCACCTCATTTTCTTTACTATTAATTTCTTTTTCCTTTTTTTTTTTTTTTTTAATTAATTTGATAGAAATTTGAATAAAAAAAAAAAAATTCATTAATTAATTAATTAATATAATATTACAAACATAACATATTTTACTCGTAATTATTATTTATTTTTTTTTTGTTTTTTTATTTAATTTGACTCGATTTTTTTTGTTTTATTCTATAATTAATTAATATTAAATAATATAATAATCAAATATATAATATAAAATAAAAAAAAAAAATAAAAATATTATTAAATATTACATTTTATATATATATATATTATATATATATGTAAATATATATATATATATATATATGTATATATATTATATTTGTGTAATATGTATATAAGCGGTATATGTAAAAGGTATGAAATTGTTCATTGCAATAATTCAGGTTCATCTTAATAGAAATTGTGCTACAACATACATTAAAATTGATGTTAAAAATACTGAATTTGTTGTTGCAGATGTTGTAAATAAGGCAGTTGTTAAAAGTCGATTACCAGCACTATTTCCATTAAGTTCATCATGTGGTCTATGTCCTTCACTTTCGGCAGCTAAAAATAAAATTTGAATAAGAAAAAAAAGAAAAAAAATAAAAAATTTTTTATTAGTTAAATAAAAAAAAAAAAAAAAAAAAATTTTTAAGATAAAAAGAGGAAAACAATTTAGCGTGCAATTTAAAAAAAAAAGGGTGTTTAAAGTATATTTGATATAAAATTTTTTATTTTTCTAGGTTTCTGTTTTTTGTGATTTTTTTTTTTTTTTTGTGTTAAACAGGACAAAATTAAGGAAAAAAAAAATTTTGTAGATTTTTCCAAAATTATACAAAAAAGGAATAAAATTGAATATACGAGTACAGTGTAAAAAGTGTTGAAATTTATAGAAATATTTTTTATGAATTTGTTTTTCGAATTAGTTTTGTTCAAAAAAAAAAAAAAAAAATGTCTTTAAGTATTGAAATGACAATAATATAAAATGTTGTTTTTTTTTCTTTAAATTTTCAAAATTCTTTACAATTTTTTTTTTATTGTAAACTAAAATAAAAGATTTAGATTTTGAAATAGTCTTTAACTATATTTTTAAATGATTTTAAAGAAGATAAAATTTAATTATCCTCGTAATGGTTGTTTTATATATGGAATTAATTTTCCAGAGTTTTGTTTTTTTTTATAAAAAGATTAAAAAGAAAGTCCATTAAAGATATATTTAACTGTAATTAATATGAGTAACGAACAAAAGTCGAGTAGGCCCTTTGAGAAGATAAATTATTTATTGATTTATGCTCTAGTTTTAGAACGTTACTACCGCAACCACAGCTACGGAACTATTTTGTAGCGCTAATCTTGTAGATCTTGTAATTTGTTACCAAATTAGGCTTATACGATTTTTCCAGAATATGTACATATCTATATATGAATTAGGAAGAATTTTTGAGTTGATTTCAAAATCAGGCTTTCAATATTAAATACATCGTTGTAGAAATATGTATGTAAAAAACTAAACAGGTGGGATTTTGTAGTTGATTACAAAATCAGAGTCTCAATAATTCGTTTAGCGGAGGTTTTTACCATTATTTAAAGAGTATGCTATAAATTTTGGAATTTGTCTTAACTGGAATTTTTTTTTTTTGGGAATTATGTACCGAACCCCAATTCTTTGCTACAAATTTAAAAATTTTTAAAATTCAACTATAAAGATTTGAAGTTATTAGCTAAGTAGCCATTATTGCGGTGGTAGCGATATTATAACTAAGGCATAAAATTTAATTTAACCTTAACATGAATAGGTTTTCAGAGAGTTTTTGAGCATTGATTGTTATATTAAAAAATAGGACGGTTAAGTATAATACACAATAGTATTAATAGTATAAATAAAAATTAATAGTTTTAATAAAAATTTAACTGCAACAATACTTTTGCACTCCTTTGTAGACATATAAATAATATTCTAAATCCTTTTGTATAAATTTATAATTTAAATTAATTATAAATGTTTTCATAATATTTAAAATAAGAAAATTTTATATTTAATTTTCAATTTTATATATATAAAAATTATTATATAAAAAATAAAATTAAAAAAAAAAAAAAAATAATTAAATTTATAAAAAATTAGTTTTATAATTTTTTAGTCACAAAGTTTAAAAAAAAAAAAATTATTTTACATTTTATTTGGTAAGTAATTAATTATGTATGTGTATGATGTATATATACAATTGAATATTTTTTTTTTGTTATATGGCATATATATATTATATGATTAATGGATACTGACAAACATTTTTATAATATTTACAAAAAATTTTTCTTTATTTTTTTTTTCCCCCCTTCGAAAAACAAATTCACAAAATAAAAAAGTGAAATATATATTTTTGTTTTAAGAAATAATTTGAGTTTAATTTTAAAAAGTTAAGTTTTCATGAATTCATTTTTGTTACAATTAAATTTTCTGAATTTTCACTAAAATAGCATTAAATTAAATTTCACAAAAAAGAAAATTAATGATCTTTTATAAAAAAATTAAAAATCTTTTTATTCTACAAAAAAAAAAAAATTTTTTTTTTTCAAAATATTAATTATTTTATAAGTTCGAAATTATTATAATAAGAAAGCAATTCTGATGATTATTAATTATAAAATTAAATTTTCATCAAAAAAAAAAAAAAAAAAATAAATAAATGAAAGCAAAAGTATGAAAAACAAAAAATGAAATAATAATTATTGTGAAATTCAAAATATTTCACTTAAAAATTACTTAAATATTCATAAAAACTTAAATGTTTTTTTAAAACTAAAACTCTAAAAAACAAAAATTTAAAACTTAGAAAATAAAGTAAAAAAAAAAAAAAAATGATAATAATGTACAACGTACATGAAACATTTTGGGTTGTTACAAAAAAATTTCTTTTTTAACGAATGTACAAAAATATGTAAATGAGATGAACAAACAAATATTTCAACAAAAAAAAAAAAAAAAAAAATTTATTGAAATAATGTTTTTTTTTTTGTATTTTTGTTTTTCCTCAAAAACTTTATACAACACAATATTTTAAAAATCCTAAATGTATTCCATATCCTTAATGAGCCATAGCATAAATGTTCTATTTAACTGTTTTTTTTTTTTGTTTTTTTTGTTTTTCTTTTTATATATAAACGAATATTTTGATGTAAATTAAAATTTTTATCGTTTATTATTAACTACAATTTTTTTTTTTTCTTTTTGTTAAATTTCACTTTGTTTTGTTCTTGTTCAGATTTATTTTAATATAATATTGTATACTATATATTATGTATGTATTTATAATATACATATATACAAGTTTTTATATACTATATTATAATATGCTTTTTTGTTTTATCACTTCACAAAAATGTTTATATATATATATATATATATATATATATATATACTTATAAAAACTATATATAATATTATGTATATACATATATATATATATATATGTAAATTCACTTATTTTCGAAATTTAAATATCGAATTTTTATAAATTTCAAAAAAAAAAAAAAAAAAAAAAAATGTCTCAATAATAATAATTTAAATTGTCTCTTCCATCGGCGGCATAATAATAAAAAATCGGTGGCAATAGCCTTCTTCTTCGTCCTGCATTTTTTCAAAGAATTGTCATCGAATATTATGGTACACGTTCATAATACGAATATAATGTTATTTTATTGTATATATAACAGCAAAAAATTGTTAATGTCAATGTTATTATTTGTTGTTGTTTTTATTTTTTTTTGTTTTGGCGGCGGCATTCGATGTTAATGGCATTTCAAAAATTATTTTTGTTTTTTTTTAAATAAGGCACAATATTATGTATTATTTTCATTATTATTTTGTTTCATATTTTGTTATATAAGTAATAAAAAAAAAAAAAAAAAACAATTTACATAATTTACAATTTTGGTATTTTTTTAGTTAATCCCAATAATATTTTGTTATATTTTGTATGTAGTCACAAAAAAAAAAAAAAAATAAAGAAATAAAAAAATAAAATATTAATTAATTAAAAAAAAAAAAAAAAGATAAATTTTGATTATCAAATTTAAAATTAAAAACAAATTAATTCACATTTATATACGTTTTCTATATATATATATAATAATATTAACAAGTTATTTATATAAATAAATATTAGTTTTTTGTTTTTTTTTTTTTTAATTTTTGGATGCAACATCAGCAGACATAAAACTTTTTTCAAAAAAATTTTATATTAAAATAGTAGAAAAGAAACAAAATGCACATAAAAAAAAAAAGAAAAACATTTGTAGGCAAAAAAAAAAAAAAAATTGTTAATATTAATGTTTTAATAGTTATTTAACAGTTTCACATTTTTTTTTTTTATTTTATCGTAACTTTTATTTTTTTTCTTTTTTTTTTTTTTTTGGTAAATATTTTTTAACTTGGATGCAAGAAAATCTGGAAGATAGCAGTTAACTTTGTACCTTGACGTCTGTAAAATTATTGTTGTTTTGTTTTTTTTTTAATTAAAAAACAAAAAAAAAAAAAGAAAATAAAGCAAATAAAAAAAGAAAAAGAAATGAAAAATATTATATAAGTTAAAATATTAAATAAAAAAGATATTAAATTAAAAAAAAAAAAAGGAAAAAAAAAAAACAGTGTGAAAATGCAGAACAGTCCTATCTTAAGTACTGATTTCTATATAAGTGTATATATGTATCTATTTTTATATTAATAACATTTTTAAAATGTGAAAAATTACAACCAAATAATTACAACATGCTTCTGTGTACTCATAAATACTCAACAAAATACAAAGTAAAAAATTTCCATTTTAGTGCAAATGTTTTCAATTTTTAAAACGCGTTTAAAACGCGTATCAAAAGGAAACATAAAAAAAAACTTTAATTTAGATTTTATTTAAATTTTAATGTTTTATACGTATAACAATATTTGTAAAATTGTTAATTAGAATTTTATCCGGATACGGTTATAGATAATTTAAAATAATATATGTTAGTATTTTTATTATTAGATATACTAATATAAAAAAAAACAAAATGATCCAAATTTTTTAAATAAAGAAAAAATTAAAAAAAAAAAAAAATTCCAATTATTTTAAAATAAATCTAAATTAAAATTTTTAAAATAAGAAACTTTTGTTAAAAAAAAAACAGTTAACCCAGTTAAATTTAAATATATACATTAATTTTAATTTAATCTTCCAGGATTGTGCAAACAATTCAAAAACAAAAAAAAAAAAACAAATATTTTGAATATTTTGCAAAACTTTTAAATTTAATATTTTGACTAAAAATAAAAAATAAAGTTTTGCATAATATTTAATTAAATTACAAAATACATATTAAATTTTTTATTTTGTAAAAAAAAAAAAAAAAAAAAAAAAAAATGTGTGCTTTTTATTGGGTATAGGAAAAGAAAACTCTAAAGAACACATAATATATAAATATATAAAATATGTATATATAGATGTAGGTAGTTTTTAGAATACTTTATACTATAGCTCTCAAAGAATTTGTGTTATTTATTTTTGAAAATTTATACAAACTACAATATATGTATATATATCTACTATTAATACTAATTTAATTACACATACAAAATTAATATATTTACATTATCTATAATTTTTTTAATTATTTTTTATATTTTCATTCGACATCATTCATTATTTTTTTTTTGTTTTTAATTAACATGGAATGAATTAAAGTATACAAATCTATAATTATTGAATATATAATTTTACTTTAATTGAAGACATATTTACTTTAAGTGAACATAATTTTACTTTAAGTGAAAACATTTCTAATTAAAATTTTAGTAAAAAAATACATATAATATACATATATAATAAATATATAACATAATATATTGATATAATATAAATATAACATTATGTAATGATATAAATACCAAATACATAAGTATTAGATCCAAATATACATACATGCAAGTATTAAGTAAATTAAATATATGTCTATTAAATATTTATGTAACATAAATTACTGAAACAAAGATTCTTCATTTAAAATAAAAAGTTTTCACTTAAAGTAAAAAATATTCATTTAAAGTAAAAACCTATGCGTTTAAAGTAAAAAAGGTATATTTCAAATTACAGGACCATATTACACATCAACCACTTAACAACCACTTAATCAAATAATCAAATAATCATTTTGTTTTTATAAGTGAGCGTTTTTTATTAATCAAAATTTTGGTTTTGGTGAAACATAAAACTTATAAAAAAAGAAATGATTATTTGATTAGTGATAAGTGGTTTGGATCAATAGGGCCCAGACTAGACAAATTTATGTTTTGCTTTTTTAATTTAATTTCTCTTCATAATAATTTTTTAATATAAAAAATTTTACATCATAATCTGACCGAATACTGTTTGTCAGTTTTAATATAAGTTTATACTTTGATATGGTTTTGGCGTTAAATATATATCTTGTAAGTGATATTTTTAACGATTTTAATTATGACAAAATAGGCGTTGAATAACTAGAAATTTTTGAAAAAAAAAAAAAATGTAATGGGATTAAATATCTTAAGTGACATTTTGAAGGATTTCAATTGAAATTTTTGAAATTAGAGTTTAAAAGAGGAACAAGATTTGACCATAATTTAATTTTAATTTATTTTTCGATATCATGAAAACGGTATTATAATATATTTAATATATTAGCAAGTATTTCAATTATTCAAATATTAATGAAATATATTAATAAAATATTATTTACTTTAAACAAAAAATAAAATAACAATTTTTTTTCAAAATACATATTAAGAATTTGTTTAAAAATTAAGAAAATTATAAGGGTATTCATGATAAGATGTAAAACTATGTATATGTACTAAAATATTCAGTGTATTCTTATTTCTTACATCTATAGAGTAAAAAATGTTCATACAAACTAATTTTTACTAATTGTACACTGGTTTTAGCCTATTTTGTACGCAATCCTAGTATAGTGTTGTACTCTTATGTATCAATTTAAATTTTGACATAATATTTTTTTTTTCTTGCCACTTCTATATCCCAATGCACAGGGCATTCACAAAGTCATTTCATATTTATATTTGATTAAGCTTCAGTTGATGGGATCATTAATTTCATTAAGTTGTTCATTACTCGGCTATTACATATTATAAGATAGGAAAAATGTACATTTATTTTTTATTAATTAATATATGAACCTGTCGGAGTTTGAACCCGAAACCTTTCTGATTGGCTGGATATAAATATTCATAATCATATCTCAAAATTGAAATTTGTTCACTTTTAAAATAATATTTATTTAATTATTTTTTGTTCAAAAAAAATTTTTTTTGAAAGACAAAATAAAATAAGAAAAATAATTATTAAAAACTTTTATTTTTGAAAGTACAACGCTACAAGAGTGCGTTCACGATGGCTATAGTGCGTTCACCTAGTGTACAATTTTGTTACATGTTTATATTTTTTTACATCTAATCGTGAATTCCCTTTTTGTTTTATATTCAAATAAATTTTCATACTGTTTTATAAGTGTTATATAAATTATATTGTTCTTAACTAACTACATATTTATAAAAATGTATGTACGAGTATGTATGAATTGTATGCATTGTTATTTAGTGCAAATTTAATGTAAAAAAAAAAAAATGAAATGATGTATTAAAAATTATACCATATAAAACTATTAAAGAAGCATTTAAAGCATTTTATTCTTTATAAATCATTTGTATAATATGTTAAAGCATAAGTAAGTAAAGGTTAAAGTTTAGGAAGTTAACTAAATTGGGTAAAAAAATTGGTGATATTGTGTGTGTTGCTTTTGGTTTTTTTTGTTTTGTTAATTACACATGCAGAAAAAAAAATTTATTTTATTTTAAAACAATTTTAATATATTATATAATATATATATAAAAATTTAATTTTTGATAGCTTTTGGTTAGTGAAACCGACCATTTTTCATATAATTATGTATCTTTTAATTTTTGGTTTCTCATCTTATTTTTTTTTTTTTTTTTTTGGTTAAAGGATGATTTTTTAAATTATTAAAAAAACAAAATTTTTATTATTTATATAAATTTATAAGCCAATTAAATTATTAATTTTTAATTTTAATAAAAAAAAAAAAAAAGATAAAATAAATTAATATTCGTTATAAATTTTTATTTATTTTTTTTGATTCATAAAATTAATTCAATTTATATATTATTAGTTACATTTAATTAATAATGGTGTATTAATAACATAATATTTTTTAGTTATTTAATACAAAAAGAAATAATATAGTTTTTTTGTTAAAACAAAAAAGAAATGAAATTTTATTTGTTATACATAATAGTTTCAAAAATCAAACAAATGTTTTATTATAATAATGAATATTAAATAGTTTTAGTAATTATTTTTAGTAAATATTGAAAAGAAATAAAATTAATAATTAAAGTGTTAATAATAATCAAAAAAAAAAAAAAATTATTAAATTTTAGTAATAAAAAAATTAATAAAAAAAAAATAAAATAATTATTATATAAAATAAAAATCAAGTACTCACACTTTTTGTATACAAATTATTTTATACAATTGTTAAAAAACGGTTTGTTTTCCAAATATATATATTTATATATATACGCATATATATTTTTTTTAGATCGCTTAAATCACTTTATGTACCAATTTTTAATTTATACAAATTAAAGAATATAAATTAAAAAAATTAAGTTTTTTTTCTTTCTTGAAAATTCAATAATTTAGTGGAATTATAGAATTGCTAGAATAGAAAAGGATACCTTACAAAATTGTTTATTTTGAAAAATTTAAAAAACGGTGTATCTTGAAAAAGTATGCATTCAAAAGAAAATGCTATTATAGAATTTTAAAAAAATAGTATATCTATACACTCAATATGCCAATTTCAAACTTAACTTGTTTGTATTATTAAATACAAAAAATTAATAATTAAATATATTATTAATATTTTAGAATTAAATTAACTTTTGAATATTGCACAAAAAAAAAAAAAAACCGAATAGAAGTTACCCTTTTTTAACTATAAAACCTTTTAAGAAAAAGAACCGAAACAATTTACAAAAGTGAAAAATAATTTAATTGAAAATAGTACATACTTAACGTAAATAAATTATTAATTATATTAATTAATATTAATCATTAATATAATATAGTCAAACATACCAATTTTAAGTCAGCTTTTTAATTAACTTTTACTATGAAGAAATTTTCATAGTGGAAGTACTTGAAGATAGAAAAAAAAATTAAACAAAAATTAGAAACCGTATACAAAGAAAAGAAAGTGCAGTGCATAAAATAAGAAGAGAAATAATAAACAAATACAAAAAAATAAAAAAAATTATAAAAAAAAAAATGAATACATTACCAACAGTTGAAAATATTGAAAGAATAGAAATAGAATATAGAAAGTAAACCATAACCTTTTAAAGAAAGAAAAAATTTTAACAATAAAAGAAATATAACACATAAAACAACAAACAAAAAAAAATATTAATTAATAATATATAAATTAATATTGAAAAAATAAAATAATTTCATTTGAAAAAATTTTATGAAAAATAATAAAAATGAAATTTTAAATTAAAAAATATTATTTACATATACATATAATTTTTATTAATTAATTTATAAATTTATATATAAAATAAAAAAAAAAAAAATATAATATTATAATAATAACATTCTATACTATTTATGTATATATATAAAAAAATTTATAATTTTATAATCTGTATGTTAATAATACACTATTAATATAAAATTAATTAAATAAAATAAAAATTAAAATAATATGTACAAAAAACATACCACTTCGATAACATTTCTTAGTTAAAGCTAAAATATTTCAAATATTATTTTTTTTTTGTCTAAAAAAAAAAATATGATTTCATATTTAAATATAAAATTAATATTTGATATTTGCATTTTATATTTATAAAAAAAAAAAATATACAACTTTTTTTTTTCGAAAAAAAGAGATCAAATTCGTTTAGTTCATTTACGAAACCTAGTATAAATAATATTCGATTTTATAAATTTAAATAAGTATTTCTTTTTTTTTCTCTTTCTCTACACATTGTTTAAATATCCCCATCATCCCCAAGAGGTCGGTTCCACTCACCTGCATCGAAAATTAAATCACCAATATCATCGCTATTCGATTTATGATCTTTAAATATTGTATCTGATGGTAAATATTGTCCATAACGATCATCAGCTTTTACATTACCTAATGAATTAAATGATGATGGAACATTTTTACATCCGAACCACCAATAACCAGATGGTCGTGGGAATGGAGGATCTGCTTGATCAACCTTAAATATTAAAAAAAAACAAAAAATAAAATATTGACTAATATTCAGGATACATATATACAAAGATAAAAAAAGAAAAAAACAAAAAATAAACTTACCGAAAATGTCCTATCATTAAACCTATAATATTTATCACCTTTAAAGAAATATGTATAACCATTTACATATTGTACTGCTGCATCAACATTATTTGGCAAGCCTTCCCAATTTGATATTGGTTTTGGATATGTTGCTTTAACTGGTGGCCTTTTCATTGGATCAAATCGCCAAAATTTACTTCCCTTATAGAAATAAATTTTTCCATTACCACCCCATACCATTGCAGCATCTAAATGATCTGGTATACCAGTAAAACCTTCACTAATTTCTTTTGGATAATCACCATCCATTAAACCACCAGAATAACGCCAATATTTTGTACCTTTGAAGAAATATGTTTTACCATTTTTATATGTAAATGCTGCATCGATATCACCTATATAGAATTAAATAAAAAAATATTTTTATAATTATTTTTACATTATTCAAATTTACAGTATATAGAAAAGATAAAATTATTAAATATTTTTTTTACCAGGTAAATCTTTCCATGTTTCTGATATTAATTTTGGATATCCTTCGGCAATTGAATTTTCTGTTAATTTATAATATTTATTGCCTTTGAATGCAAATGTTTGACCATCATGAGAATTAAATAATGCATCAATTTTTGGATCTTTACATAAATCAGAATCATCTCGTGGTCTTGTTGGCCTTGGAATTGGAGCACGTGTTGTTGTATATGATGGTATATTACCATCATCTATTGGTTTTTTAGTTTTTCTACCATATAATGCTTGGATAGCTAATATATCATCTGAATCTAATTTGAAAACTGGATCATAACCACGATAAAATGGTGCCATTAATGCTGCTCTTGTATCAGAATGACTTAAACCTAATGAATGACCAAATTCATGAGCAGCTACTTGGAATAAATTTGTACCACTATATGCTCCTATTGTCCAATGTTCAGCATCATCAAAATGTGCATCACCACCATATACAGGAAAATATGCATGAGCTAATGTACCACTTGGTCCATCAAATGGATCACCATCACCATGTTCACCTTCTACAAATCTATAATTTTTTGAAAATACAAAAAAAAAATACAATAGCTTTCTTTAAAAAAAAAAAGTTCTTTTGAATACTTACTTAATTTCAATATGTACTGGTCCACTTTTCTTTGGTGTAAATGTTAAATCTGTATATTCACCCCAAACACCAAAAGCTTTTGCAACAACATTATCAACATCACTCTTTCTTAATCTTTTTGGATATTTTGAAATTTTATATGATAATGATTTTACTTTCCAACGGCTACCTTGTAATGCATAACGTTTTGCTCTTGAATCTGAACCAGAACCAACTTTATCACGTACACCACAACGTGGTAATGTCATTGTATGCATTGTCTCTTCATCTAATTCACCGGTAACATTTAAACCAGCAAATGATTGAAATTCTTGTATAGCTTTTACCCACGTACTTTCATCTAATAATCCTCCACTTGAAGGATTTCGTGCTGCCGGTGGTAAATAACCAAACTGTGATAAATAAATCTGAAAAAAAAGAGAGAAAAAAAAAAAAAAATGTTAAAAATAAAAAAAATAATGTTTTTTATTTAAATTATTTTTATTTAAAATAAAAATTAAATAAACATTAGCGGGCCTTTGAACTTCCATTAAGTATATGGTTTTATTATAAATTATTTATTACCAAAAATAATTTTTTTTTTTGTTAAAGTATATGTAGATATTTTATAATATATATGTATATGTATATTAAAAAAAAAAAAGAAGATGAATATGGCAATACCATTTTATTTGTTTGACCGCAAGTAAAAACATTCAAAAAATATAATAAAATTATTGTTATTCGAACAAAAATGGTCATCTCCGGTGTTTATTAAACGTGTTAATATTTCATTCGGAAATTGATAAAATTAATAAAAAAGAAAAAAATTGTTAACTGCTTAAGTAAATTGAAATTTACATTAAAAAAAAATATATGTAAGTATTTTGCAAGTTTTTTTTTTTTTTTGTTTTTAACTCAAAAAGTCTAATTGCATCAAAGAATCAATTAAGAATGAAATGATTAAAATCAATTTTCATATATCTTATATTTATTTAACTTTTTAAATGGACTGCTGTGCAATAATCATTTTATATGTAAAGTTTAAATTTGAACATTAAAATAATAAATTATATAAAAAAGAAAGAATGTTGCCAAATTGGCTCGTGATTTTAAGGTAACAATTAAAGTACGTTTCCTTTTATTGAAGATCAACTAAAACAAAAAAAAAAATAAAAAAAATAAACGTTCCTATTACAATAACTCTGAAATTCTTAAATTGATTGTTAAGGAAAATTAACAATTCCTTTGTCATCACATTGTGTTGTTGAGAAATTTTCGAGGATTCTTTCATTTAAATTCATCACACGCACTAAAAATTTTATTTTTTTTTTTTTTTTGTATATTTTTAAGTTTTTTTTTTTTTACCATTTAATTTAATTTTAATTTTTTTTTTTGTAGTTTTCAAGTTCTGAGTTATGACCATCGAGGTGATTGACAACTAACTATGCAGTATGACTTTATTACTTAGTTTTGTTTTTTTTTTTTGCATATATTTTTAAATATTTTGATTGATTTTTTTAAACTCGGTGTGTTTTTTTTTTTTGGCATTTTTTTTTTTGTGCTTTTGAATGAAAGTCGGTACTTTTTATTAAAAAAAAAAATAAAAAAAAAAAAATCTAGAATTGTAATAGAGTCGGTTTCAAATAGAACATGAATTGTAATGTCAACTTATATACATATATATATATATGTTTTTTTTTTGTCGTGGTTGTGACAGACAATTCTGGGAAAAGAGCCAACATAGAACAAATTATAATTATTGAGTTGGCTATGTTTTTTTCTTTTATTTTTATAGTTTTTTTTGTTTTTTTGAAATTTTGACTTTGAGTAAATAATTATACTTAAAGATTGTTTATAATTTAAACAGATATTATTATGAAAATAATATAAATGATGAGTAACGATGAAATGTCTTTATATGTATTTGATTTAACCGATATAATGCCATGAGGTTTTTTGTTTGGTTGTTTTTTTTTATAACGCTACAAAATTGTTGATCAAATAGTCGCAATAGTTAAAAATATGAAATTCTAGATTTTTAATGATATGTTTCTGAAATTTATTAGTTTTTTTTTTTGCTTTGGAAGTTTTTTTTTTTTTAATGTTATAAGGTTTGTTTTTTGTTAATTTACTATTATTTCATCGAAAATAATTGCATTAATATTTTTAGCCATAGCAAATTAATTAACTTTAATTTAAAAGTTAAATCTTTGTTTTTGTTTTAACATTGAAATTAACATTCTTAACATTTTTAACATTTTATAATTTTATTATTAGTCATAGAATAGTCATATATAATTGAAACTTGGTAATAAACTTGATGTTAGTAAAGTGTAAATAAAATTAAATTGTAAGATATTTCAATTCTGTTGGTATTTTAAATTTCTGAAAACTTTAGATTAGATTAGATTATTATTTAAAAGATATATAAAGTAACTTTTCCGACTTTTGATTTAGATTTATTGTGTTCGCTCTATTGGTTAAAATAGCGTTCCGTTATCTTAACGTTTAAAGGTTTCACATCATTAATAATAATAATAAAAATAATAAGACATACAAAAACTTCCAAAATTTTAATTTTATAGAATTTTCGTTTTATACCTAATTTAAAAAAAAGGCCAAACTTCAAAAAAACAAGAATTAAATGATCATTCTATAATTAAAATTTTATTAAAACGTATATTATATAAAGCATCAGAAAGAATATTTGTTTGTTTGTTTGATTACTACTCTACTCTA
Source organism: Poecilobothrus nobilitatus (assembly GCA_947095535.1). Lineage (NCBI taxonomy): Eukaryota > Metazoa > Arthropoda > Insecta > Diptera > Dolichopodidae > Poecilobothrus > Poecilobothrus nobilitatus. The sequence goes on from OX352773.1 coordinate 192,053,902, forward strand.
CTCTACTAAGTATAGAGAAATGAGAAGACATCGCATTAGGTAAATAATCACAGTATAACGAGGTGACTTAAAAAAATTAAATGTATAAAACTGGTAAAATAAAGCCTAAGATAAAGATGAATGGAGGTGAGTCGTGAAGAAAGCCAAACTTCATAATGGTATGTACCGCCAAAAGAAGAAAAGGAAAATTTTTTTGTTTGATTGTTTAAATTTTTATTATTTGTGCATTTCTACACGTTGTACCCGTTTGTAACTAAATTCGGTAGGAATATTCCTTTGAACCTGGAAGGTGTCGTACACTACTTTTCCTTTCGATTCGTTAATCCTTTCTGGCATTAGAGCCCGTTAAACAATGTTTGTAGAAACTTTGCTCCTTACCAAAGGAGTTAACCCTTTTTACTTACGCCCACTTGTACTTTATAAAAACAGAACATATATTTTCTAATTTTCTAAAATATAATTTATTATTAGGACTAAAAATTTCTATACATATATAAAATTTAAGCAATTACATGTGTTTAACTATCATGAAAATCACGCTAAATTTAAATTTCCAATAGGTAATCTAAAAAATTACATATACCTATCTAATTAGGTAAAATAAAAAAAATGAAAATATACATTAGTTATTAAACATATACATAGTACATATATACATTTCAATATATAAAATCAATGAAAATTTTTCCAATTATTTTCCTTAACTGAAAAAACAAAACAAAAATCCACAAAAATATGTCATTGTTCAATTTCATGTTATATACAATTGTATATTCGACTAAATAATAACTGGACAATTTATATTAAATGACACTCCTATATAATAAATATTATGTTTAAACCTTGGCAATGATTTTTTTTTTTTTTTTTTGGTTGATATAATTAATATTATTATAACTGTACATAGAAGTACAGGTAAGTAGTGATAGGTTCATGAAAACTTCCATGTTATAGAACTATTTTTTTTTTGAATGAACAATTGTTATAAATTTTACAGGTGGAGTTACAATATATTTTATATAGTTTATCAGCATATTGTAAATATACATAAATGTTATTTACTTTTATTCTATTATAAATTCATATATATTTTACAGATAAAACAGAAATTCATGGATTTTAAACTAAAAAGAAAACAAAACTTAAAATATAATATTATACACGCGATTCAATAAATGCTTTTTTTTTTTTTATTATATTATTGTAATTTTAATTTAAATAGAAAATGATTGATGCAATTTTGATATTAAAAGTTGCTTGTTTTTTTAATCAATACTGTGGCACTGTGAAATAAACGTCTAAAAAAATAACGTCAATAAATAAAATAACATTTAAAATTTTTCTGTTTTTTAAGTCATATTCCGCAAGAAAAAAACATCTAAAAGTTTTGGTTAAGTAAGACCATGAAATCACATCGAAAAAATAAAAAAAAAAAAACGAAATGAAAAATTAAAAAAAAAAAATATGATCCAAAATAAAATTTATTTTTCAAAAATCAAAACAAAACTAAAGTTTTATATTATAATTTTTTATAAAAACTTGCAAATAATTTTTCACAATGGCACGGCAGCGACACGAACAAGAAAATGTCGTTGAAGTTCTGTTAGTTAAGCTGTTTGCCTGAATTTTCATTTCTCAAAATCTCAATCACAAAATTCCAAATATAATTATTTATTATAATATAATAAATTCTGGAAAAAACTGGGACCTCGGTGGGCTAATGGGTAAGAGCTTATGAAATACGCTGTAAACACCGAGGGAGTGTGGGTTCGAATGCCACACACGTCGTAAGAGTTATTCCCCCTTATGACATTGTAATTTCCTATCCACATTTATGTGGCAGAGAAATGCATTAAAAAAAAAAATAAATTCTGGAAAAAAGTGTATATATAACGCTGACCAAATCTAAAATTTTTCTCAATTATTTTTTTACATACATATTTCAACATCAAAATCTCTGCTAAACAAATGATTAACACTAAAATCTAAATTCATTCCTAATTATATTTTTAAATATACATATTTTAACATCAACAAATATTATATGTCGAATATTAACGACATTTTTTTTTCAAAATATTTTTTCTCGGCAAAATAACTGGCTCTTCATCAGTAAATATATTAAATTCTTCAATCAACAGTTATAAAAACTGATTCTATTCTTCAATTTATACATTTTTAGAGAAATGAAATAATATCTAAAATTTATTTTTATATTTTATTTCATTATTTACTTTTTAAATCTTATTTCGCTATGAAATAATATATAAAAGAAATAAAATTTAAAAATAAATGAAATAACATCTAAGAAAAATGTTTGTATTTTTTTTTTAGATGTTAATTAATTTTTTACTTTTACGTGCTATTTTTTTAGAAGCTATTTCATAGTGCCACATTATATGAATATAGTAAGTCATGATTTTTTATTTAAAATCTTCTATAGTGTATAATATAATTTATTGTTTGGAAAATTTTGTATCTACAACTTTTTAATATAATATTTATTATTTTAAATGTATAACATGTATACATCTGGTAAACTGTTGTTATAATAATGTACATGTAAACAATAAATTTCGTGTACAAAAGTTAATATTGCATTAAGAATTTATTTTTTGTTGTTGTTATTGTTTTTGTACTATAAATAATAATGTTATTATAACAATTATAGAAATTAAATGCAATTGTAATTTTCCACCTCAAGTTCGGAATTTCTATTTTTTTTTTTTGAAATAATATAATTATATGAATCTAAAAAATAAAACTGTTTATTCTGTAATTAAAAAATAACTGTTAACTAATTATATGTATATATATATATATAATATGCAGGGTGTCCTGTCAGCATGTTGCCAAAATAAATTGTGTGATTGGATGTGTCAAAACAAGAAAAAAAAAAATTGTATGAGAGGGGCGAGCCAAAGACCATGCAGTTAGTGCTCTTAATTCTTTTAAGCATAATATGTTTTTTTTTATAAATTTTATAAATTTTAAAATAAAAAAAAAAAATAAAAAAAATTTATGATTGGGGAAGGCCTATCATTAACCATTCTTGAGTTGCGAAGCTCTAAGAAATTTTGATTGGAAAATATTTAATTTATAAATTTTTGGTTATAACGTAGTAACTATCAAAACCCATGATAAAAAAATTACAAAAAATATTTTTACCTAACGGGATACCCTGTATATATTATTATATTAGTATAATTTTATTTATTATTTCTTTAACTTGTTTTAAATTTTCCTTTCGTAGTTAATTGTTTAAAAACTGTAATCAACATCCGAAGGTTTTCATTCATTACAAAAAAAAAAAAAAAGTTAATCTCTATTAATTAACACGATATGTCAATTTAAAAATTTTATAATATTTATATACTTAGAATTTTAGTTATTTATTTAATTTTATTGGTTTGTTTAAAACACAAAAAAAGAAACAAAAAATAAAAAAAAATGAATGCCAATGCTATGATTTTGTCGTGTTTATTTTAATGATTCACACTTAAATGAATTTTTTTTGTTTTTTTTTTAAATGTAATAATGACAAGCGCTTTCTTAAAGAATTTTATTAGTAATTTAAATAAATAGGATAGTTCTGGATATAATAATATACAAATTTAGGGAAAGTTTTATATATATGAATTAAATAACTTGAATCAATAATAATTAAGTTTACTTTGTTGATTCATTCACCTTTGTTTTTTAATTTTTCTTCCTGTTAGCTGAAAACTTCTCACTTAAGTCTTTTGTATTTTTATTTTAAAGTTTTCATATTTTTATTTTTAAGTTTTTTTCTTTTATGTAAATTGAATTTAACTGAATCAATTGTTCCTATAATTATATGTATTTATTACATATCAAGGTAATGTAAATCATAATTATAATTTATATCTATATGGTACATAAATTTATTTATAATATGTATATATGCTTGTATCTCAAAATCTAGTTTTATAAAAATCTCGTTTCCTAAAATCTCGTTTTATGAAAAATCTCAGTAAATCTCTTTTTTCATCAGAAAATATATGAATAATAAAGAATTGCAATTTTTAATTTTTATCGAATAATATTAGGCAAAATTTTATAGGGTTTTTCTCTTTTTCCAGCATATATTATAGAGTTTTAGATTATAGAGTTTTTTTTATTATAAAGTTAGATAGATTATAGAGTTCTTTGTTTTTTTCAGAATATTTATATACATATATTTAAGTATAAGTGAGATTTTAAATTTAGAGGGATTTTAAAGTTGCATTCAAAATCAGCGTTTGAATAATTTATTTAGCACGGGTTTGAAGTGGCAGACTCCATATTTTTAGAGGCTGTGACGTTACATAATGTTCAAAAAAAGATAATTATAACAGATTTTAGGATTGATTACGAAATCAGAGGTTGAATCATTTGTTTAGCGGGGTTTCACTATTTTAAAGATTTTATCGTTGCAATATGTATAACAATAATTAAAATAATTAGGTGTGATTTTAGAGTTTGAATATACGTCGTCTGATATCCATATCTTTCTTTTTGAAAAATGTACTAAAATGAAAAAAAAAAAAAAACAAACAATAAAACCAGATTTTTCAAATTGAGATTTTAATAAAACGAGATTTTGAGAAATGAGTATTATTGTACTTCACCCGTATATCATATCATGCGTATGCTTAATTGAGCTAATTGCAAATTATAAGGAAAAGATCATTGTACTTATGTGTATATGACCTTAAAATCGTAAAATCATAAATGGTTTTTCCAAAAATAATGAGAAAAGAAAAGCAAAAAAAGAAAATAATAAACTTGTTTTTTTTTAAATTTAATATTCATCTTCTTATTTTTTATCTTTTAAATTTTGTAATACGTTTTAATATTACAAAACCTATAAATAATACTAAAAAAGCATAAATAATATATAATTTTCAAAAATTATGATATCTTTTTAAATCGACATATGTATATATATGTTTGTCGAGTTGTTCTATGAAAATAAGTTGATGTCAAATGAATTAATGCATCTATAGAACCAGATAGAACTCTTTAGTACTTTATTGAATTCTTTACTGTAAAAATCAACAAAAAAAAAAAACTATCTATCTTCTGTTATATTTAACTCAAAACTTGCAACCCTCCTAGTTCAATAAAATAAAAAAAAAAAAAATAAATATTGAAAATAAAAACAAATAAAACATAATATAATGAAAATAATTTTTGTACGTTATGTTCATATTGTAAACGTGATCTGAATTTCAAATGATTTTAAATGCATTTTTAATTTTATTATTTTTGGTTTTTTTTTCGTTTTTTGAATTATTACAAGAATTTGTTGTTGCAACAAAAAAAATGAAGAAGTTGCTGCACTTTAAAAATTGTTTTTTTTTTTGATTGGTATTAATCGTTTGTTTATCCCTATATAAATATTCTGACTAGTAAAAATTTTTTTTCTTTGTTTTTTATTTTTTTTATGCAATTCACATAACTATACAGAACAAAATATTGCGAATAAAAAAAACAAAAAACAACAAAAATGATTGATTATTTGTAAACACTTAACAGTTATAATAAGTAATATAATCAAAAAAAAAAAAAAAACAGAGAAGAAAATATTGAATGGATTGTTGCGAAAACAATCCTCAGTACCTTTAGACTTTAAATTCTACAGAATTGGAAGGAGCCACCTTATTTATTATTTTAGTATTTATTTACTAGTTTTTTTTTTATTTTTTAATTCAAAATTTATTTATTTTTTATTTTTTAACAGGTGTGCTTTGTTACTGACTGTGTTTTTTTAAGATCGTAATTTACAAAAAAGAAAAGAAAGAAAAACTCTTGTGCGTCTTTCATTGATTGTAAATTTCATTATAAATATTTTCAATATTAATATTTGTTTAAAAGTTGTTTTTTTTTTTTTTTCATTTTCGAACCAAAATAAATTAGTTTTTTATTCATTTTTCTTTTTATAGTATAAAAAATAGATTTTAAATTTCATTTTTCAAAGTGCTTCTGTTTTAACACTTTTAAATTTGAAATAAAACAAAAAACAAAAAATTGAACTCCTTCCGACCGAACGACCATAACAGGTAGGTTAAAAAAAAAAAATCAAAATAAAGGCAGAAGAATAAAATATGAATGTTTTATCTTGTGTAAATACTTAGACAGAATTCTAGTAAAAAATAAAAAAAAAAAAAAAATTATAATCATAATAAATATATAATAAAATAAAATATAAAACAAATCAACCCAAACTCAATACTTTTTGGCTGAGTTTGAGTAAAATGACCTCGAAGTGATGTTTACAGAATTTGTAATTAGTTTTGTTTGATATATATATATATATATATATATATATATATGTGTTAATATACATATATCTTCTTATGAATTTTCAATTAAGAATCATTCTTTGAATAATTTAACACAAAGAACAGAGAAACAGTTTTGTTTTTTGTTTTGAAAACTAATTTTGCTGCTGAAAACTAATCATTTAATATAATTTTTTTTTTTTTTTGATGATATTAAATTCTTATGTTGTTTTAAAAGTTTTTATTTTATTATTTTTTTTTTTTTTTTAGCAATATTTAAATTTTTTACAGGTAAATCAGTCGTTAGTAGTTAGTTATCTATTAAAACATATCTAATAAGTAATAATAATATTAGATGTTCAATAGGTGTATCATGGTTGGTGTCAATCTCTATGCCATAATTTTATTTTATTTTATTTTTCTTTATTTTTTTTGTTTTTGCTTTTTATTTTACTCAAAAAAAAAATTAATTTTGTATTCTAGTCTTGATAAAAAAATACTTTTTAATTGATTAATATTTTATTTAAGTAAGGTAATAAGGAAGAGTTTTTTTTTTTATTACTTTTCATTAGAACAAAATTATTACAAAAGGCAAAAAGTAAAATAAATAAATAGAGAAAAAAAAAAAAAATTATTAATTTCTGATTCTGAAAGTTAAAGTTTAAATACATAAAAAAAAGTTTTATAATAGCGATTTTCTTTTGAAATTTTCGATGTAAAATAATTATTTAAGATGTCAATTTGAAAAAAAAAAAAAAAAAAAAAAAAATAGAATAATAAATATTGAATTATATACCCTTGATTATATGTCAAAACAAATTAAAAATGGTCAGATTAACTACCCTTATGTCAGGAAATTATTGTTAATTTTCTATATTGGCTTAAAAGGGTATAGTTATGAAATTGAATCATTTATTAATTAACTGTCAATAGAATTGTTTTAACCATATCAATACAATATTAATGATTTTTGATTGACGTTTTTTTTTTATTGAATATCCTAATTTTGTTTATAATTTATATAAAAGGAGTTTTACAAAAAGAGAATTAATTTGTTTTTTTTAGTTATGTATAAATGTTTGTATTAAAAAAAACAAAAAAAAAAGGAAATTATAGGAAGCTAAATTTAGTTAAAATTAAAAATTAACAGAATTCATGATCGAACTATACAAAATAAAAATATACTAAAGTATATATAAGACGCAAAAATTTTATAAGTAAAGCTTGACACTGACATTGTGTAGTAAATTTTCACAAAAGAAAAAAAAAAACAAAAAATTGATTAGTTAAATTATCGACAAGGTACATCGATATAAAACCATTTAAAAAAAAAAGGTGCAAAATCATGAAATTTATATTTTTTAAATAAAAAAAATTAAAAAATTAAAAAATGTAAATGTAAAAAATGTTTTCTCAGAGATGGACATTAAAATTGTTTTCAGTTATTTAATATGAATTTAATATACAATTTAATTTTAATTTTTTTATTTTTTACAGTGGAAATTTTTTTTGTTTGTCATTTACGAACATTTATTAACATTTTTTATCCAATAATTATAATTTGTAATTAATTGAAATATTATAATTTTGATGCAATATTTAATTTTTAATTATAATCTGCAGATAATTTGTTTATGTTTGTTGTTATAATGTTTTAATTTTATTTTATTTATTTTTTTTTTTGCGCGAATTATTCTTTTATTGATTTATTAATCTGTAATATATAATTTAAAAATTTAAATATAATATTAAATTTGATGAAGAGAAATAACTATATATATATATATTGGTATTAATTAATTCGAGAGTTACAATTGAAATAAAAAAAAAAAAATTGCCTGAAGTCTTTAATATGTACACGATTAATTTGAATATTTATTAAATATTATGGTAATAAATTAATATGTATGAATGTGTATTAAATAAAGATGTTTTAAATGATAATAATACACCAAAAAAAAAAAAAAAAAAAATACAATGAATTTATTGATAAAATTTCACGTTTCTTATTTTTTATTTTCAATAATATATGATTAAGAAATTGATTATAATTGTTTTAGATTTTTTGTTACTGTACTCTTAATTTATTTTAAAGAAATTAATAAACGTTTCTAAATTTTATAATGTTTTATGAAATTAAATTGAATAATTTATAATAAAACAATTTTTTTTTTTTTTTAAATAAAGTAATTAATTTCAATTATTCGTGAAATATTATTATAGTGTTAACAAATTAATTATAAAGGTAATATATTGATATAAATTATTATTATTATAATTGTTTTATTTGTTTATTTAATATAATATTAATTAATTTCAAATATATTAATCAATTAATAATCTAATACAAATACAATATAATATATAATTATTAAATTTTATTAGAATATTTTTAATAATAATGTTGTTATAACAATTCGAAAATTGTAAACGTAAATATTTTATATTCGTATTGTAAAAAAAAAAAAAATGTACGCCTATATATATGCAATATGAAATAAACCGTAAGAAATTTTTAATAAACATGACTGGGGGGGTCTCGGTGGCCTAGTGGGTAGAGCGTAAAACACCGAGGGAGTGTGGGTTCGAATCCTGCACAGGTCGTAAGTGTTTTTTCTTTACATACCCCCCTTACGACCAAATATAATGTAAATATAGTATATAATATAAACAAAATAAATAATATTACTACATAATTTAATAATAGTATAAAAACCTATAATGGCCTTAGTAGCCTATTATGATGGTTCAATAATATTGCACTACATTAATGTATGTAATATTAATATAAATAAATAAATAAAATAAACATGACTGTATTTTTTCACTTTTTCTTTAAAAAAAAACTATTGTTAAAATTATTTTGTTGATTTTCGATTCATAAGTTTAATGATACTATAATAAAATTAGTCACAAAAAATTTGAATGAAACGAACATTAGGAAAGAGTTTTTATTTTTCTTAAAGACCAAAAAACAACAAAAAAAAAAAAAAATAAAACAACATTGAGTCATTTTGGTGCATTAACAAAAATTTTAAATTAAATCAGAATTTTGTTTACAAATTAAAATTTCTGATTTATGAGTAGATGTTTTTTTTTTTAATTGAATTTAAAAACAAAAAATATTGTAAATACCATTAAATTTTAATGCAAAAATTCAAAATAATTATTTTCTTTTCTTAATTTAATATTCTTTTAAAAATGTTATTAACATTAAAATTAAAGTCCCTGCGTAAAAAGTGCCAAATCGTAATTTTATTGATTGTTTTCTTTTCTTGGAAATGATGATAAATCGACAAAGATTTTCCGAAACCGACTCTGCTATATACGTTCCCCGCTTAAAAAAAAAAAAAAAAAAACACCAAAAAAAAATTTCATTTTATGAACGAGTATATTATTAAATATAAAGATATGTACAATATTAACTACATTACATTATTTTGGATTAATTTAAATTCAAAACAGGTGAATGATTTTTTTTTTTTCTTTTTTTTTTGTTTTTTGTTACCAAAAATAAAACTGGATTGAATATGATTGTTCAATTTGGAATTTTAAAAGATACAAAATATTTATTCGCGTATTTATAGTTTTTTGTTTTTGTATATATGTACATTAAAATTAAAATTGACAAAATATTCATGTGCTTTTGTAAATTTGCTTAATTGATTTGAAAAGTATATTGTATATATTCATAATATATTCATATATAGATAGTAGTATATCTTCTTTTTTATACTTTTTTTTTTTTTTTTTTTTTGGTATAGTTAATATTTTTACGCAAAAGAGGGTTGCTGAACTTTACGTAGTAAGTATAAGAAATTTAAATAAAAAAAAAAACAAAAAAAAAAAATAAAAAAAACCAAATTAATTGCTGTCAATGTTTTGTAATAAATTTTTTACATTTTTTTAAAGGTTATTAGAGGTTTAAAATGTGTATTATTTTAAAAATTTTATTTTTTTTTAAATCTAAATTTAAGTATTTATATCTATATATTGGGTTGAGTACGAAATTCCAAAAAAAATTTTATTTAGAAAATACAATTTACATAATTCCAAAAAAAATAAAATTCCAGAAAAAAAATGCCGCTTAAAAAAAACTCCAAAATTTAAAATTTAATAGTAAGCATTTTAAATAGTCCTAAAAAGTATCTCTAAGCAAATATTTGGGACTCTAATTTTGTAACCAACTCAAAAATCCTTCCTAATTGATTTTCCTATTTGGTTTTGTAACAAACTACAAGATCTGTCCAAATAACTTTTTTACATACATATTATTTGACAACTACGCACTTAAAATAGTGGAGGCTAGTGCCACAAAACTCCAATTTTAAACTTTTTAAATTTGTTAAATTTTTTTGGTTGATTTTTTTTTTTTTGGGAATTAATTTTTATCATTGTTTGGAATTTTGTGACTGTGAAATTTTATTTTTTTTGAAATTCTGACACAATCCCGTATAATATTGTTCTTAATTTGTATTAAATATTCTTTTCTTTCTAAAAAAAAAAAATTTTTTTTCTGAACTTAACATAATTTATATAGTAAATTTATTTAATTCATTTTAGTTGTTTTTTTTTAACTTGTGATTTGATTTGACAAGAAACTTGTCAATAATCTGTTTGTCAAAATTAATTTATAATGTTTATTGTCAGATATATGTTTATTCTTTACGATTGATTACGATATTGACATTATAACTGAATATAATCAATATAAACTTGAAATAAAATTTTTTTATTTTATTTATTTTTATTTATTTTTTTTTATTTTTTTATATTTTTTTATATTTTATTATGGATTTTATTATGAAACAATAATTTTGTAATTTTTTTTGATGAGTTTGATTAATATCGCAATTGATAATAAAAAAAATAAATAAACAATGTAACAGTTGTTATTGTTCATAAAATTAAAATTTTAATCAAGAACTGCCATTTAATTCTGTCAAAATTGACATTTATTTGATTTTAAATGAAGATTTTTTTATTTATGATTTTGATAAATTTAAGATGGTTTTAATTTATTTGATTTTTTAGCGGTTAACTTTTTCGGAAACATTGTCAAGAAAAGTCTAGTTTGTTAATTTGTATATAATTAATTTACATTTAATTTATCATTTTAATTAAATCCAATTAATTTATTATTACATATTTTGATATTTGATATATTTTGAATGATTTCTACTATTTATTTAGTTAGTTTAGAAATTTTTAAAACAATTATTTAAAGAGTTCTATTGTACATATTAAAAAAAAAAATATATACTTAATAAATGTTTCTATGTTTTTTAAAATGATAATTTTTTCATTGTTCTTCTACAAAACCTCTGTAACTAACTCTATTTTTTGGTAGAATCTTGATTTGTGACTAGTTTTTCTCTGTTTGCTGTATTTCTTTCATTACTGTCCTCCTCCACACGATTTTGGGCCTTCTCACTTTTCTTTTTTCTTGGGGAACCCTTTTTCTGTGGAAATAATCAAGGGCTTCCTGGCAATCGAAAAGTTTTTCCTAAAGTCGTAGCCAATTAATTTCCACTTCCTCTCTCTAATAACCAGGTTTATGGGTTTCCGTTTGGTTATAATCAATAAATCATTGTTTGAGATTTTTTGTGGCCATAATATTCTGCATATTATGCGCATATATCTGTTAAGCAAGACTTTGCAAATTTTGGATTATTCTCTGCGTGACTTCTGTATCTTCAAATGCTCCGCCCCCCAGTTATGATTAATAATTTTAATTACGTTAATTTGTTACATATTATAGCGATTCATTAATTATTCTTGGTTGGTTTTTGTTTTTTGCACACAAAAGAAACAGGGAACACTTACATATAGACTTTAGGTAAATTTGAAAACAGACTTCAAATAATAAACATTCAAATAATAAAAAGCGAATAAAAAAAAATTAAAATTGATATAATCATTTTTTTAATTTAATATTTTCTGCTCATCATTCTGTTCAAAATCTAATGAAAATATTTCTAATTTATTATTCTATAGATTTTATTTTTGATGTATCTGATATTCTTTTCTATAGTATTCTATAGAATTATATACAGTATTATATACACATATATAGATATATATATATGTGTATATAAAATGTACATAATTATTTTTAAAAGTAGAATATGTATTTAAACAAAAAAAAAATCACTGAAATGTATCGCAGAGTAGATATCAAGGTCTTTGTTCCTAATTTTGAAATAAAACTATATTTAATGTGTTATATACTTTCAAAAAAAAAATTTTTCAATTTTTTTTTTATTATTTATTACTTTGGTGACATTTATTTGAATTTTAATTAAAAATAATGATATTTTTTTATTTTAAGTATTAAACAAGTAATTAAATATGTGTTTGTTTTTCTGTTCAATTTTATTCAAAAGTTAATATAAATTCGGTAGTTTCTTTTTTCAAGATTTATGTAAGCTCTCTGACATGAATCTGAAGAAATTCTTTCATCAAAATGGTATTATTGTGGTATAAATTTAGGGAAATTAAACACCAACTCTGGTTGAATAGGTTCTTCCACCTTTTGAAGGAACACTATACAAGCTTATAATCTATTGATTACTGACGCCGACGCGTATGCTCAGCCTTCATCAATTAAAAAAAAATATATATATATAGAGATAAATCCCGTTTGATAGAAAAATATTTTTTAATAGAGATTAGAAAAATGCTGTGTTTGGACGAATTAATAAATAATATAATTAATTACAAGTCTTTATCTATGGAATTTCTTTTAATCAAAGTTATTTTAATTTTGGATTTTTATATAGATTTGTTTTATCCTTAATTCCATACGTGTTACAAATTTTAGTACCTATCTGTTTTCTTGAAATTCTAAATTTACACATATTTAATCATTATATATGTATGCAGTATGTATAGGTTTAAAACAAAGAATAAATAATATTTTGTTTTCCTTTTTTAATATTTAAATAAAATAATTTAAAAATTTTTAATCCTTCCTGTATAAATAATAAATTATATGACAAATATTACAAAAAGGCTAAGTAATTTTACATTATGTATACATATACAATAATAGTGGTAAAATCCAATTTATGGGGGGGGGGTATATACCTACTTATATTTTTTCTTTACCAATTTTTTTTTTTTTTAAGTTTATAAAATATTTAAACAAAGTACTTTTAATTTATATTTATTCTTTAAATATGTACATAAATTTAATTTTTATCCTTACCGCACTTTTAACCACACAAAAAATAGTATAAAACAATTTTTCAACGTAGGGTATAAATTGTTAAAATTATATCGCATGCAATATTTTTATATCAAGCAACAAAAAAAAAAAAAAAACACAAGAAAATAAATAAATTGTTTTTTAAAAGGATTTTGACCCTTATTAAAAACAGGGTAGTAATAAGTGTAACTATAAACACTATAATAACCATCTATAAACTTTAAATATCATGACACAATCATTTTCATCATCATTTAAAAAAAAAAAAAAAAATCAGAATCAATCAATATCAAGTATAAATCATTTAATGTTAGTTTACTTAATATTTTGTTCATTGAATTATTCATGACCATCATCAGGAATAGAAACAGGAAACAATATATAAAAACTAACTTGTATTAATATTAAAGTAACTTTGAGGTTTAGTGATTTTTTTAAGTTTATTTTTGTTTTTTGTGTAAAATCAATAAAAAATTTAAAAAAAAAAAAAAAAGAAAAAAAACTAGATTTTATTTTAAAAATAAATACACTACTTTTTTTTTTTTTTTTTTTCTTCAATCAAATTATGAAGGTGAGATACAAGTAGGTTTACCACCTTAATTTTAGTATTTTTAAATAAGTTTAATTTTTTATGTATTATATTTAACTGGATTACTAATACTATCATAAATATTCAATGTTGGTATTCTTGTACAAAAAATATTTCTAACCAATTTAAGAAAGTTACCTGGTAATTGCTATGGTAAAAGTAAAATTTATTATATATATTTTTTATTAATTTTTATTATAAAAAAAAAAAAATATGAACAACACAAAAAAAAAAAAAAAAAAGAAATAATGAATATAAAATATATTTCAATGCAACCCTTTATCTTTTCTTTCACATTTTGGTATTTGATTTTTTTTCTTTCGGTTTTTTGTTTTTTTTTTTGGTTATTGACCTACTAAAAAATTTTTACCAAATCCTTACGATGAATATGAAAAACAAACAAAAAATAAAACTAAAAGCAAATAATTTTTTTTTTTAATCAAATTTTATATGTTATCGTTTTTTTATTGTTGTTATATTCACGTTTTATTCATTCAATAATAGTTTTAAAGAGGATTAAATGAAGGACTTTAGATATATATAAATTGTTCTCTATTTATAAAAATGTTTTATCTGCCCATTTCATATAAATCATCATTTTATTCCATCCGTTCTAGAAAAAAAATATACATTTTCAATTTTTTTTTTTTTTTCGTGAACTGAAAAACTTAAACGATCATAAAAATTCATTGAACCGGTCACTTGTAAAGGATTTCTATTAATATTTAAAAAAAAAAAAAAAAAGTGGTTGTAAAATTTCACTCGTCCTGTTTTACCTATCAGAACATTTTATTTTGTTTTCTTTATTTTTTGTTTTTATAGTTATTTTAACAAATAAAAAATTTTCTAATTAAAGGAATATAAAAGTAGGAAAAATGAAATGAAAGAAGGTAAAGACAGAAGGACGAAACATACATATTTTTGTTTTTAAATTTTATTGTACATTTTTGTTTAAAAAATAAAAAAAAATTAATAGAGTAGATAATATATAAATTGGTTAATTGACAGCCGAAAATGTTAAAAATAGTTTTTATAGACAGAAGGTATCTTTTTTTTTTTTTTTTACTTTAAATTGAAAAGCATTTTCTAGTATATTTTAAAATTAAAATAATGTAAAAAAATCTAATAATAATGAAAGAAACGGAACAATAATAGGTAGTATTTTCCTGAAGTCCTGAGAATTGATTCACTAATAATTATAAAGTTTGTTAAAAACAAAAAAAGAAAATTAATCCCTCTTAAATAATATTGTATATATATATGTATGTGGATTTTCTGTTGTAGTTTTTTGTTTCTTTTTCAGTATGGAATATGGAATTGTTTATTCTCTTTCCATATTTAATTGAAGGGTAAAAAAAAAAAAAATTAAAATAGAAAATTTTGTGACCTGGTTTTTCTAATGCATGTTTTTTGTATTTAGATTTTAATGTGAAAATTAAAGAAAAAAAAAAAACACATGACAAATTTTAATTGGGTTTATTGGTGTTATAATGAACAAAAATAAAAGTATTTAGGAACAAAAAAAAGTACATACATATACACATATATATAGTAAGTTTTTGTCGAAATACTTTTTAATTGTTTATTTCCATGTTGTGAGAACCCCATCATAAAATGTATTTAAATGATTTTCGAACATATAAAATGTTAAAGGACATTGTTATAAAAAATTTAAAAGGGAATAATTTATTTTTAAAGTTCATTGACACTAAATCAAAATTAAGGATATTTTTAATTTATAAATATTCAAAAAAAAAAAAAATGTATTTTTAATATATATAGAATTGGAATCAAACCCCCGTTTAAATCAAAATTATATCTATATAAAATATAATGTAAAAAAAAATAAATAATACAATTATTTAGAAGGGTTTAAGATGAAGATGGTGTTAAGTGACATATTTTTAAAATTCGAATCGAAGTTGTTGCAGTTTCGAAATTGTTAAGTGGTATATATAAGTGATATATAAAAAACAAAAAAGATGCCCTAAACTATTTCATCTCATCTAAATCTATTTTTTCTTTAGATTTCAAAAAATTACTTAACATCTTCTTCAACCAATCTCTTGTTCATGATGGCCTATATGCCTTTAAGGCAAAGGATCCTAAAAGTATATCGTCAGACATTTTTATATGTGGACGGTAAAAAATAAAATAAAATATATATAGAATTAAAGAATAAAATTTAAATTAAAAAATTTAATATTATATAAAATTTATTTTAAACTTTGTTCAAATTAATTTGAATTGAAGATATGTCCAGCAATTATTAGTTTTATTCATATTTATTTTAAATTTTTTTTTTTTTTTTTATCATCTATTGGAAAGTTTTTCATTAGAATTTTATAATTGTTTAAAAAAAAAAAATTTTATTTATTATTTTAGAAATATAAAAAGATTTACAATAGAAAATAAATTTTTTATTATTTTTTAAGTAAAAACGTGACAATACAATAAGTTTTATATTTGCGCTGAAGTTTATTATTAATTACAATTAAGTATTTAGGAACACCCCTAATTATAAACACTTTTTTTTTATTTTTTGTTTCAATTTAACATTTAAATAAAAAAATATTAATTAATTTTAAATAAATAGATCCCCTATATTATAATATTCTTGCACGATTTTTGTTTTTCTTCAATTACTTGTAAATATTATTTTTAATTTTTTTACCATTTGAACAAAGACAGATAATTATTTAAACAATGACAGAATAATTATTACTATATATATATATATATATATATATAAAAAAAATTCAGTATATTAAATAATTAGAAAATGTTAGTAAAAAAAAAATTTGTTGAGTAACAATATGTATATATTATATAATTGGTAATTTATTATGTAACAATATTTAACTTTTTAATTTTAAAATCTTAAAGTTAAATCTAAAAGGTGCAGTGATAGAACGCCCTCGGAATTTATACCGGACAGCTTTAATCACTTTTCAAAAATTAAAGTTCAAGGTTCTTAATTCCACTAGATTGTGAGCTTTATGTCCATTTCGAAAAGAAATAAAAGTTCACTAAGTAACGCAAAGGTTATAACGCAAAATAGATGAGTCTGTATTTCAATTGAGTGGATTTTATTTTACTGCACGCAAGTATAAAATCTCTTCTAATTCAGAATCCCGCATATACATAATATGTATAAATATGTTAGGAAAAGGGGATTACCCTGATTTTGAATCAAACTGTAAATTGCTTCCTAATTATTTTTCGTACATAAGTACAACAACAGATATTGTAACAACACATTTTGTACATAAGTACATATGACAACACATACATATTTACAACATCAAAGAATTTAAAATAGTGGGTGATCCCAAACCTCCGCTAAAAAAATATTGAAAGCTTGATTTTGCAATCAGCTCTAAAGTATTTATTTATTTTTAACTTACTTAAGCGCCCATTGCATATTAAAATTTAGAATTTAGAATTTAATAACCAAAAGTCTTTTTATTACTCAAATTAACAAAAAAAAAAAAAAATGGTTTTATTCAACATCCCAATGAAGAATAAGAACTTTTCGCGAATAAGGCCTTATTTCTCATTGATATGTGAAATAAAGCCTTAAAAAGCTGAACAGGAATTAATCCACATACCGCCGTCGTTGTATCATTACATCAATCTAAAATCATATTAAATAATTTGAAATTATTTCATAGTCATTTAAAATCATTAGTCTGAAAGTTAGTAATTGAAAAGTTATAAAAATTCTTTCTTAATAATTAACTACTTATATAGTAATTTAATGACATCTTTATTTTAGCTAGTCCATTAGCCCCAAAATGATTTTAATAAAAAAAAAGTTAATTTTTTTTTTGTTTTTTAGAAAACACCAACGAAAAAAAAAACAAATCTTAGTCACACCTGAGAATTAATTAAGAATTTTTTTTGGTTTTTTTTTTTACTTTTGTTTAAAAAATTTTTTATTGAAAGAATGACTAATAAATAAAAGTAATTTTTTCAGAAGTTCTAAAAAAGTTTGTAAATTAAAAAAAAAAAAAAATTGTAAAAAAAATTTTTCATTCAAAAGTATAATAAGAAAACCGCATAGAAAATTAAAATTTAACAAATTTGGAAAGACAGGGCATTTATTAAGAGTAAAACAAAAATTAAAAAAAAAAAAAATTGTAACCTATAATGTATTATGTTAATTTATTAAAATATTTAAAATAAAAGTTTTTAATACTTTTAAAATAAATATAAATTTTTTGATTGTCGGAGGAGGATGAAATAATTTTTACAAAATTATTAGATAATATGAGTCATGATCATAACTTTTCACATACTGATAATTGAATATGATTCAAGCTTATGACTTATGCAGTTCTTAAAAAACAATAAAAAAATGTACAATAAAATTTTATGACATTGAACTGTCAATTTCCGGAAGAAAATCTATATATACAATATATTTTTTAAAGAGTTAAAAAAATTGAAGATTTTTTTTTTCATCGGTTTAAATGTTTTTATATTTTTGTTGCTACAATTTAGCTGTGTTAATAAAGGCTATAACCCTTCTGAATTTGACGTAGTAAAAGAACTACCATGGTATAGGAACAATTAGAATTTGTATGTGTTCATTTTTTTTCTTATTCTGTGGTGATTGCAGTTTTGTTTAGCTTTTATTAGAAGAACTCACATAGAACTTTTAAGTTTTACTTTTATACGTGTATATAAACTTTTAATACTTTATTTCTTCTTACATTATTTGTCTCTGAAATCAGAATTCCATATTTTTGGTTTTCAAGGTTTAAAGAAATTTTATGTAACATAAAAAAGAGCAAATTTTATTTTTAAGTTCGACAGTATTTAGAAAATTATAAAAAAAAAGAATCTACGACAATGTTAAATTGTTTGTAACCACGAAAATCACCACTATTAATAATAATAATTCTCCGGATATATTTTGAAATCTATATATTTAATCTCTTTTATTAAGTACAAACATTTTTTTTTTAGTGAACTGGAGAAATGCTTTTAAAAATTATTTTTATACCCCGTATAAACGCAGGGTATAATAAATTTGCCGTTACGTTCGTGACACTTTAAAAGATATTATATAGATATAATGGCATAATATATATTACATATTATTTTCGAAGGATCAAATTTTAAGTCAATTTAGCTTTTCATTTTTATAAAAATCCTAGTTTCGCTATTAAAATGGAACAAGAACGAACGGCGACAAAATAGCTGTCATACAACTTTTATCTTTATATAATTATAGGTCTGAAATTTTGTAATAACAACTTAAATTTTATGACAACTATATGTTATTTGTGGGTCTAAAGCAGCAGATTCGGGTAGCAGCAATATTTTTATGCTTATTGTTAGTATTTAAAAAAAAAAACTGGACATTTGAAATTTTGTAAAAGATAATCAAGCTTTATGACAAGAATTTGGTTGTCGAAAATAATTGGGGGATTATTTCTTGCGGGATTTTTTCTGGGAACCCAAGAATTTCTGTATCGAATTCGAAATTTAGATAAATATATCACGGTACTTATAAGTAATTTAAACATCTTAAATTTTCTAAAAGATAATTAAATATTATGGAAACGGCATGTATATTATGTACAAGTTCATGAGGATATCTTAAAGTTGATACATTCTACTCTATGTTATATTAATAATTTTAATAATTTTTATTTATTTTTTTTTTTTTCTTTTATAAAATTTAGAACTTACATATATAATAATTATAAATTTATTCAAGGCAGTAGAAATTTCATTGAATTTATAATTTATATTGAATCAGAGTTACTTTACAATATATTATTTTGTATTGTATATTATATATATACATATATGAATATAGAAAATAATTATAATGATAATAGAACGTTATATGAATTATAAATTTCATCAAACATATAAAAAATGTAAATATACATAAAAAATAAATAATAATTATTTTTGTTTTTTAATTGTATAATGTTCATCATCAGATCAGTGTTTGTTCATCATCATTATATTAATGATATACTGATATTTCATTATAGATATTATAAAATAATTATGAATTCTAATTGTATATAATACTGTACTATATAGTATATATAAGTATTACTTGGTTACAATGATAGTTATAATATTCATAGTTTAAGTATGAAATAATAAAAGACAAATGTTACACGATTTTAAAATCCATAGATACATATACCTATACAGCGGTGAAAATTAAAAAAAATATACATATTACATTTAGTGTAATTAATAAAAAAAAAAAAAAAAAATGTCACAAATAGATTAGAAACAGTGATAATAAAAAATTAAATATGTCAGAATTTTATTAAAAATAAATTTTAATAATTCAATTTGTTTTTTTTTCTTTTGTTCAAATTGTATTATGATGTAAAAATAGTTTTAATTAAGTTACGAATGTCAAGGTTTTTATATCGCATAAAATATAAAATTTTTTTTAATTTTTTGTTTTATTGAACAATGACTTGTCAAAATGGAAGTTTATAAAAAGTAAAAGTTTTTCTTTTTAAATCTATATACATACTTAATTTATACTTTTATGCCTTATAATATCTGCATGAGGTATAAAAATATCTTACAATACTTCTAAATCAATGCTTTTATGTCTTAAAATGCTGTTATATCTGCAAAAGTTTCATTTGACTTATTTCTTTTAGTTGAACGTACATATAGCATTTTTCGATTAAATTAAACCATTTTCAAATTAAACGAAAGTAAATTTTCAGAGTAAATGAAACTATTTTCAGAGTAAATGAAACTATTTTCAGAATAAATGAAACTATTTTGAGAATAAATGAAACTATTTTCAAACTAAATGAAACCATTTCTATTTTAAATTAAACTTTTTTTCAAATAGAATAAAACCTAAAGCAAAACTTGCATATTAAGAGAGAAACTATTCTATTTATTTTTATAATATTTACTATTAAATCCTATTTACTATTAAAACTTAATAAAATAAGCTGCAATTCAAACAATAAAACAAAATAATCTCAATGCTGACCGTTTTATTTTGTTCTTGCGAGAGCTTTTTGAAAAACTTTTGAACAACCAGCTTGAGAATGCTTTTTTAGTTATGGACAAAAATGCTTTTTTTTGTAATGGACATTGTTACATTTATTCTGAAAATAGTTTCATTTATTCTGAAAATAGTTTCATTTACTTTCAAAAAAATTTCTTTTAATTTGAAAATGGTTTCATTTAATCGAAAAATGATATATAGCTATCCTTTTCTACCTATATTAAAATATTATTTTAAATAAAAATTTTCTTAAATCTTTAATGTTACAATAATAGACTTTAGAACAAATTTGTCAATTCATATAAAATTAATTATTTTTTTTTATTTATATAACGAAAATTACTTCCTTTTTTGAGAGATAAAGATACGTGAGATATGTACGTGCCAAATACATATATTATTATATACGTGATACTATATAAAAGATTTAAAATTTTCTTAATTTTATTTACAACTACAAAAAACAAAATGAAATGTTTATAAACTTTAAATTTTAAAGTGAGAAAGTAGTAGTTTTTCTTATGGATTTAAAATTTTCATTTAGATTTTAAATTAAGAAGAACAAAAATAAAATTTAATTAACTTTCATTTTTATTTTCGTGTTAATTAACTGTACGCGATTTTACTTTATTATTTTAAAGAATATTCTGTTATTTTTTTTTTTTACTTTTTACGACTTTAAAAAAAAATAAAACATTTTAAACCTTTTTAAAACTTTTCAACTGCTTAAATAACAAATAATATACCTAACTTTTAAAGGTTTTTTTTTTGGTTGTAAATATTATAATAAAAAAAATTAAAATAATAAACATAATAATAAATTGCAATTTGTAACAAGCGCAATTCTAACTATTTTACCTTTATATCCTTTATCATCCTTTGTTAAATGTATTATTTTAATGTTTTTTTTTCTTATCATTTTACTTTTTCTTCTGTTTGTTTTTGCCTTTTATTTGTTTATTTTATCAAAATATTTATGTACCTACATACAGTTTTTTTTCTGTTTTTGTTTTTTTTGTTATCACGTCAGTGTTAACAAAATTTTAGAATTGTATAAAGTCTCAGTCAATTTATAATGCAAGTAAAAGAGACAGATATATAAAATATCTGGCACAGGTGCTTTCAGAAAAATTTCAATTTAAACTGTATGACACATTAAGTACAAACTGTTTAAAACAAAAAAAAAATAGGTAATGTATTTAAAATAATGTTTCCTTGGATGCAAATAAGCATTTGGGTGTTCAAAATATAAAAAAAAAAAAAATTAATTTTTAAACAGTTATTTTTTCATTGCATTAAAAAAAATGTAGAAAATGACATGACAAAGATATTTTCCTGCTTAGTAGTGGTGGGACAATTAGTGTTAAATATAATTTGATTGTTAGAAAAATTATTTTTTTTTTTTGTGGAAGAACAAAACATTTAAAAAATTTTGTTTATGAACAAAAAATAAAAAGAAAATGTTCGTTAAAGGTTTATTTGCTAATTTATTAAAAACAATATGTGCTTAAATTTTCATTTTAAGCATATAAAGAAGAAAAATTTAAAAGAGAATTAAATTGAATTTATTCGAGTGTGTAAAAAAAAAACTAATTATGATTTATTTTATGATTAAGCATTCGATTTTTCAACTATTTTTATAAAACATTTAAAATTTTTTTTTGGATAAGTGATTTGCAAGTTTATTGGGTAGGCTTGTGAATCTGTTATGTAACAGTGGTATACTATATTACAGTATAAATTCATCAAAGATGTTAAAATTTCTTTAAAGGCTAATATAGAGATTACTATTAAAAATTCAAATTATATATTTTTTTTTTACCATGGTCGATGGAAAATTTCAAAAGTCACCCCGAGAAGAAATGCATGTGATTCTTCCGAATAGTGTTAGAGTTTAACTAACCAAAACCACCCTCTTTTTCAACCAAACCTTAGATTGAGACCTTTGATGCAAATGACAGTTTGGTTTACGGGATGGAAATGTGGAAGGATTTCTTCGGAAAAAGGTATTTAGGAAAAAAATTTAGGATTATGAAGGATGGGTAAGAAAATTTGGAGCAACATTTTGAAGAAAGATGTTAATGTTCTTTTTAAACTTTACTAGATCGTACGCATATGAGTTACCAAATTTGCAGAAAACACATGTTATGGTATGGTATAATTTCTATAAGCCGTGTTACGCCATCTTAAAATTTTTACAGTGTAGGAGGTAGGCATCTGTCGCACTGCTTGTTTCCAGTAGAAAACCTTTGAGTGGAGTCATTAGCTGTTTAATTTCTTTAGAGCATACCTGTCAATATATCTATAAAATAGAATCAATAACCCAACTGTACGGGGATAGCTGAATGGATCTGTTTTAGATGGAGATAACTGCTAGAGATAACAAAGTTCTGTTAAAAGAGTTTCAGTTTAAATTTTATGCATTATACTCCATTTTCAACCTAATGCACATTTTATAGATAAGATGAGAAGATCTGGTGCAGAAAAGTAAATTTTACAGGGATACAATAAATCCAAACATTTAGCTGCATCTTTAGCTATATCAAAAATGTGTTTTGTCCAAGTCAATTTATGGTTATATATTTAGTTTAATATACCAAATTTGGAATTATATTAACCTTGTATATCTTGTATAACCTTATAATTTAATTAAAAAACAAAACAAAATACATAATTAATTTGTACTAATGAAATTTAATAAACTTAAATTTATGTCAAACATTTAATAAACTTGAAATAAAAAGTCGAAACCAAAAAGTATAATTATTATGATTTTCAAAAAGAAAATCAAGTAATTCTAACTTATTTTCATATTAATTAGAATTTTTTTTTTGTATAATTTTTTTAATAGGATACACGTTTTTCTAATTTTCATTTTTACATTTGTGGAAAATTATGATAAGTATACATTAGATTTAAGTTATAGTTATTTTAATAAATAAATTAAATATGGTTTTAATATAAGATGTTAATAATTGAAAAATGAAAAACAAAAAAAAAAAAAGGAAAAAGGAAGGCTGAAACTAGGAAGAAAAAGAAAAAAGGAACAATAGAAAAAAACTGCTAATTTTTTAAAAATAGAAAACTATTCCTTATTCTATATACGTATTCAAAGAATGCTATTAAAATAGTTTAAACCTTGAAAAATATAAAAAAAAGTTATATCCTGCTAGAAAGAGTAAAAAATAATAATAGAAAAACTATTTTTCTATACGATATTCGTTTTTTTTCCACACAGTCACAGTGTTTTTAATTTATTTATGTCTTTTTTTTGGTTTTTAGCTTGTTTTATTCAGAAATTGCGAGTGTTTCATTGCTTCCTTTACGGATTTCCCTCACTTCTGGTTAAATTTCTTTTTTTTTTTTTTACTACTTATTTTTTTTATTTTCTAACAATTAAATTCAAAACTAAAAAAGTGATTTTTCTTTGCATAATTACTTTAAAAAATTTTCTTATACATATTTTCATCATATTTATAGTTTCTCCTCCTTTATATATATATATATATATATATAAAATATTCAAAATAAGTTATAACTTAAATTAGAAAAAAAAAAAAGAAAAGGAAACAGAATTTTTAGGGTAAAAATATGTGGTGAATTGTTGGAGGATATACGAGTATTTATTTTTCTTTTTATTTTGCCAACAATTTAATTCAAATGCTTTTCAAATCGTGTATCACGCAATCTTAACAATAAACGTACATAATATATTTATATATAAAATATATATCTATGCATTGTACAAAATATTTTTACACATTTTTTTTTTTTTTTGCTAAAGTTATTAAAAGAAATTTTGAAAAAAAAAAAAAATAAATTTTTTAATAAATTTTATTTCATAATTAATAGCAGTCACAGCAAAGACGTAAATATGTATACGTATACAAACATGCTGTTATCAGAATTGATCCAATAATCGATAACTATGTTTGCTAATACAAAAAATGACTACAGTAACAACAAAACCAAGAAAAAAAAACTAAACAAAAAAACATAAATAAACAAAAGAATGTGAATAAAAATGTCAACATTAGGCCTTGAAGGGTTAAAATATTATTCTTTGTTCTCTTTCGTTTTAGTTTTTTATTTTTTTGACAATTTAAATATTTTTAAATATATTTTATGTAGATAACCTTCAATTTTTATAATTTTGTACAAAAAAAAAAAACAAAAATGAAAAACCAAACCTATCCTTAAATTTTTAATTCATTTACACATTCTCACCCATATATTATATACTTCCATTTCATGCAGAAGTTTTAAAGGGCTGGTGTTTATTTCACTAAACTATGTATATAAATTTTTAGAGAATTTTTAGTTTAAAACAAAGGTTATTAATTTTTGTTTATTTTCTGTTATCTCTGTTCCTTTAAATTCTTTTTAAATTTTACTTGCATTTGGAAACAATGTGTTACGTGTTTCTTTTAGTCTTATATTGTAGGAAAGACAATTTAGTAAAAAAGAAAAAAAATTTATAAAAGATACTATTGTATTAATTATATAAAGTTATCCTTGAATTTAAGTATAGTCTGACAAAGTAAATGACAAAATAACAAACAAAAAAGAAAATTTAACAAAAAAGTAAATAAATACACAAGCACATCCATATAAAAGAAAAAATGTAGTAAAATTACCGTTAAATGCATTTAAAGAATTTTTAAAAGAATAACTGCACCCTTTTTATTATTTTATATGTAATGTATATAACATTTAACTAATTTTATTTTAATTTTAACACTTTTTGGTTTTTTTGTGTTTAGTCTTTTAATTACATATTAAAAAAAATTCTTTGAATTTTTCGGAAATACTTTTTTACTGTTTCAGGTGACTATTGTAATGTTTAAATTTTTTTTTAGCAAATGTGCGATAAATTTAAACTATTTTTCAAAAAAAAAAAATGGAAAGAAAAAATGTTAGCACAATAGTTGACTTAAATAGAAATTTTTTAAAACTAACTATTCGTTTAAATCTTAAAAACGAGGCAGAATGTAAAAATAAAAGTTTTTAAAGGTGAACATTTTCCAAAATACAATAGAAAATGTTTAAAATTGTTATTTACAGGAAAATTTCTTAGAATTTTATATGTAGAAAAATAAAATAGTGAAATCAAGAGGCACTTTCTTCAATTTTAACGAAATCCTGTATATTTACGAATAACTGTTACCAGATGTAAAAATATAATGTAAAACCTTTTGCTTTTTACTTTGAAAAAATTTGTACAGGTGTGTATTTGTACAATTTGCAGGTCTATAAATAGCAAATTTTCGGTCACAATTGAATTTACTAATATTGATCTTAAATAGTGAGAGGTAGAGAAATATTTCTAATGCACCTTATGTTAATTCTTAAAATAAAGGTATTTGTTATCTAAAAATTTCAAGGTTCTGTCTAAAAGTGTTACGCAGATATGGAGGAAAATAATCTTGCAAAATTTTGTTTTCACGTAACAGTAAATTAAAATACTAAATTGCCAAAAATTTCTATAATTGTAGTATTGTTTTATAAAGTTAAAAAAATTTTCAATACTTTAGAGTTTTTAAATTGAAAAACAGAACCTGAGATTTGAAAACAGGGATAACATATTTGAAAATAGGGATTAATTTTTTTACGACACTTATCCATGATTTAATTTACTTGCTCTAGTTTTATAGGTGTAGAAGTTTTCTTTAGATAGACAGACAGACGGACAGAGTGAAACTAATAAAAATATTTTACTAAATACCGATACCAATATTTCAAATATATATGTAGAATTCCTATTAATATTTATTTTGAACTAATTTAAATTTCTTGACATATTAAAGGGTATTATTAGAAAATGAAATTAATATATTTTAAAAAATACTTTTTTGATAAAGTTTTGTATAAAAATTTTAAAATACATAATAAAGATTTCAATTTTCTTTCTCCAAACTATATTTAAAAATACTTAATTTTAAGTTAAATAACTACAATAAATCATATATCACGTGTTAAGCAAAAAGATTAAATATGGTTAATAAAAGTCAGAATAATTAATAAATTAAATAAATAAATTATTTTACTTAAATTAAAGATAAACATATGTTTTTGTTTGGAAATTAGTGAGAGAGAGTGAGAGAGACAGATATAAAAAAACAGAAATAGTTATCACTTAGAAAAAGAAAATAAATGATTGCATAACATGAATGTGTAACTTAATTATTTTTTTTTTTATATAATGTATCTTATGTTAGAAAAAAAAAAATTAAATGACATTTATTTTTTTAAGGTAAAAACAAAACAATGATTTATTGTTAATTAAATAAAATCAAAATAAAATATATTAATTTAAATGGAAATAGTTTAATAACCTCAAAAAAACTTTTTTGTTATTGAAATTCATTGAAAAAATTTTCATTTTTAAAAATTTTTTTTATTTATATATGAATTTTTAAAATTTAAATGTTACAATTTTACTCGTGTAAATCACTTTTTCTTTAATTTAATTTGAAATTTTTTTGTATTAATATATTGTGTAAGATTACTTATTACTTTTGTTAGATTATTGTAATAACTAAAAACAAACAAAAAAAAAAACATAAATAAATAAAATAAAAAGAAAAACTTTTTATAATTTTATGTAAGAATTTGCAACATGTTATATTAAAAAAATAACATTTTGACACATACCAAGAAATATTGACATGAATCAATTTAATTTAATTAAATTTTTTTTTGGCTTTATATTTTCACTTACATTTTCACTGACAAGAAAAATTAAAGCGAATTTCAAACAATTTATTATTTATTATTATTTTATTGAATCTGGTTTAATTTTGTCGAAAATATATCTTATTGTTAAATAATAAAAGTCTGGAGTTAGATTTTTCAAACAGCACAGTAAAGGTTTTAATTGTGGTAATTTGTAGTGCTAATTAATGGGTCGAATGCATAAAACTGTTGTTGAATTCAAATTTTACGTTTTCAAATAAAATTACAAGTTCAAGACTCAAGTGTAGTTTTTGTATATGAAAAAGTGAGTTATGAGTTCAAGCTTAGTTTTATGCATTCGACCAACTAAAGCAATGGGTCAAATGCATAAAATTGAGTTGAACTTAAATCTCACTTTTTCATATTGTCGCTACTCTTGAAATCTGTAAAACTCATATTGTCACTACTCTTGAACTCTTTGCTTGAAAAAATTAGATTTAAGTTCTCAATCTCAGTTTTATATATTTGACCCAATTTTTTGGAAATTTAAGTAAAGTAAACTTACATACTTAAGTAAACAAAATTACTGATTGATGTATATACTTAATTTATGTAAAGAATTTTCTCGTTTTTCCATAACTTTATTATGAAAACTAATGTGACAATATTCTGATTACTAAATAATTAAAATTCATTAAAAACTTATCATTAAAATTATTTTGATTTGATTTAAAAAAAAAATAATTGATTTAACTTTGTAAAACTGACCGTTCAAAAGTGTATAGAAGTTCATTTTATTATAAAATGTTTATATACATATATTATGTATATATGCATTTTCTTCGGATACATATTATACTGGTTTCGGAAGTTTTTGTTACAAAATTATAAAAAACAAAAAAAAAAAAAAAAACAAAAAATGCAGTGTTGTAGTGTAGTGTATACATTCCATAAATTTTCACATATTGCGCTCTAACTAAGTATAATATACCAGTTTTCTTTTTATTTTATCTAATTATCTTAATGATTTAATAGGTTTAGTCTATATCTTTTTAACTTAAATTGAAAAATATAATAAATTATAAACTATAAGAAAAATAGAAAACTAGATTATTATGTTTTTAAATTTTGTTACGTATATGTATAAAAAACAATTTCCAAGCTTAGAATTAAATGCAATATTAGGTTTTTTTTTTATTTTTATATATATGTACATATATGTATACTTAAATACTAAATAATAATAATTTCATTGCAAGTCACATGGTATTTCTTATTAAAGAAAAAAAAAATATAAAATGTACATTTGTAGGATTTTAATGATGTAAAATATAAAACGACTATAACTAATAGTTTTTCTATTTTATTTTTTGTTTTTATTTTTATTTTGATGGTTAGCTATATACAATTAGGAGATTTTTAAAATTATGCAATAATTTTAAGTGAAATAAAAAAATATTTAGTAAAAAACTGAAAGTAAATAAATAAACAATTTTTTTTTTTTTTTTACCATAATATGACATCAAATGTTTGCAAAAATCAAAATGAAAAAACGAAAAAAAAGATAAGAAAATTTTTATTTTACTTTCATTAATTATTCTATTTTTAAGGTAAAATAAAAAACTTGTTTATTAAATAAATAATGAAAGTTTTAACGGTTTTTCATATATACTTAAAATAATACTTTTAATACTAGAAGTAAATCTGAATGCGTTTGTTTTTAAAACAAATATTTGTGATATAAATAATTTTTTTTTTTTAAATCCTTTTTTTATTCAAATTTTTTTTTGTTTTTTTGTTTACTTTGGATTTTCTTTTATCAAAATGTTGTTAGATTTTTGACTTGTTAACCACTGCAAAAATTTATACATTATTTATGTGCTTAAGTGTTTAAGTCAATTTTTTTTCAATTATTATTTTTTTAACTTATTATATTATAATAAAATATGAGTCATTATTTTAATAAAATGTATTTACTATATGATTTTTTATTTTCATCATTTTATATGTATATACCTACATATATTTATTTTAAAGTGTAAATTTAAGTAAATCATGTGTAAACAATTAAATTAAACATAATATTGTTTCTATATACCTTATATTGCTAAAAAATTGTGAAAATATATAATTTTAAGGGTTGGGTACAAAATTCTAAAAAACACAAAAAAAATTTAAAAAAAAATTTAAAAAAAAAAATTTAATAAAAAAATTTCCAACAACAAAAATTCCACAAAAAATAAAAAATTCAAAATTTAATGGGAAGCACTTTAAATAATACGAAAAATACCAGCTAAACAAATTATTGGGATTCTGATTTTGTAACCAACTATAAAATCGCTCTCAATTTTTTTTTTAGATACTTATATATTTCAACAAGAAGACATTTAAAATTGTTGGGGCTAGCTACCACGCCCAAAACCTCGCTGACCCTGATTGTTTTTGTAATCAACTATAAAACTCCACCTATTTTTTTTTACATACTCGTACATATTTCAAAAACAATATAATTAACCTGCCGTCGCTAAAAATCTACTAAACAAATTATTGGAACCCTGATTTTGAAATCAACTTTAAAATTCCTTCTAATTCAAAATCTCAAATATACATTTACATTATACATCTATATTTTACATATTCTGTAAAAGGCGTGTAATCCTGATTACATTCCGGCATTTTTTCTTCGCCCCCAAATGCCTGCATTTTTTTTCGCAGAGTTAGAGTCTGCCACTCCCACTAATCATATTTTTAAAGTTTGAAGTTTGATAGTTTGAAAGTTTGCTAAAAAACTTTATCATCAATCCCAAAGAATATTTTTCATTCATTTTGTGAATTTTTTTTCAAAATTTTGGAATTTCTTTTTTTTGAAATTTTTTTTTTTGGAATTATGACACCATCTCTAACTTCAAAGTTTTTATAATAACATTTTTAAGAACTATAAATAATTAATATGGCTTTTTTTTAGTTTTTCTTACAAAAAACAACCTTATGTAAAAAAAAAAGAATTGATTATCAACAAAAAACACATGCTTATTTATACAAAACAATATTTCATTGATTATTATAGCTGACATTTTTTATTACTTTATATTATTATATTATAATAAGCTTAATAAAAATCTTACTATAATTCTTGTAGAATTCTACATATAGATTCTATTATATCATATATAGAACTAGTAGAATCTTATACTATAGCTTATACCTTAAATTTCATCTTTAAGAAATTATACTCGTAAATTTATTGTTTTTACTGCAATGAAAAAATTTATGTTTTAAATTTAAACTTAAAAATATTCAACTTCATTATATATACATTATGGTATATTATATATATATATATACATATATGGTAACTATTATTTAATTTGTATATAAATTACACAATATTCTTTTTAGTATTATATATAGGTACTAAGTTTAATTTGTTTTATTAAAAATTTAGTTCTACTCGTATATAGAATTAAGTAAATATGTGATCATAACACGTGTATTAAGCAATCATAACCTTTCAAATCAAATTAAATTTTAAAATATAACTTTAAAAAAAAAAAAATAAATAAATAAAATTTAAATAAAATAAATAAAGTTAAATATTAAAATATTTAGATAAAAAAAAAAAAATTAAATTAAAATAATACATATATGGTTTCAAAATGTATTTAATCTTTTACTTGATAATATATATACATATATTGTATATAATGTAAAATTTTAATAAGCGTTTTAATTATGTTTAAAAAGTACCTATATATATTTGTTAACATGAGTCTAGTATATCTGTACTATTAATGGCAAAAATTAAATTAATAATTTTTTCTTTTTGTATGAAATTTTGTTAAATTTTTTTACTTTAACACGTTAACTGCCTGGTTATTCAAATGTTTTTTTGGGTCTCAGGCGTCAAATTCGAATTTCTATACCATTCATGAAGCATAGCCAGACTCAGAAACAGATGGAAAAGAAAAATAATATTGAAAGACATATAGGTTAAATTAACAAATCATGGCACAAGTAAAGGATAAATACAAAGAGGTGGAAAGGTTTTTTCCTTACACCTTCGCTGTGCTTCCCAGTTGAGTTGTCAGAAATAACAAAAAACCATTTGTAATGTATATTTTTGATGGAAAACCTGTTCTAAAATTTGGTAAAAATTAAAAAAAATTCGCGCTCCTCGATAATTTGTATGGGTCTGGTAGGCCAAGCAGAAAAACATGTATGTATATAATAATGATGATTGAATTTTACGCTTTCTTACACACAATAAAATATAAAATAATAGCAGCAGACATATTATATATAATATGCTGGTACGTGTATACTGTATGTGGTAATTTTTTTGATTTCGTTTTGGCTTAATTGTTACTCTTTTAGGGTTTATTGCAAATAAATTAGTATCTTCAAATAAACCGAAAAAATGTGGAACGCTTCACAATTTTGCGTGTCATACTTGCGCAGAGATCTAAACATGGTTACTCATGGCAGTTAATTTGTTATGTAACCAATACATAACTAATTTTTTTAAATCAGAGTATATGGTTTTTTTTTTATATAATTATTAATATATTAATTTTTTATCATTATCCATTAATATACTTTTATATGTATAATTATTTAAATAAACTATATATAAAATAATCGAAAAATTAAATTGTTTCATTTTTAAATAAATATTTTTATTTATTTAATTTCAAAAAGTAAATATGAAATTAATTATGTAGATACTGTATGAAAATAAAAAATTAATACCGTTTTTATATTATTAATTTATTTTTGCAGGTTATTTTTTTTATTTATTTTACGATATAATCTTATTTTTGTAATATTTTTTTTTTTTGGTGAGTCGTAATAAATTAGTAATCTTTAAAATGTTTAACTATATAGTTAAAATGCCAAATATTGACTAAAATATATCACGATAGTATCACTAAACTAATATACCATCTAATATATGCTAAAGAAATACGTAAACAAATATTTATTAATTTTATTAATGGCTAAATGTCGTCACACCTGAACTCTTTGATAAAATTAAGCTTTTTTGGTTTTTTATGGTTTTAAATTTTGTTTTTGTTTTATGTTCATTTTTAAAATACCATAAAATTTGTTTGGGTTCTTCATAATGAAAAAATGACAACTAAGAAAGCTTTAGAACGTAAAAAAAATATAAAACCTAATCAATTTTTTTTGTCTTGTTTGTGTGGTTATAATTGTATAGTTATTACTATATGTCATAATATATATAAAAAGAATGATTATTTCATTAAAAAACAATTTTGATCAAATGTAAAATTACTGGATTTTAGTACTGGATGGTACACAAATCAATTATGTAATTATAAATTATAATAAATTATAATAAATGAATAAAAATGATTGTTTTGTACAAATGTCAAAATTTTATGCACTATTCATTTACTTATAAAAAAAATTATTAAGATTTTATTTAAAATTCATGTTTAATATAACGATTATAACATTATTGTAGATAAATTTTAGACTGATGAAAGATTTATTTATAATTAAATATTTCTGATTTTATTTTTAGATAGCTGGTGTTTTTTTTCAGAGTTTTTTTTTTTTGTTTTTTTACATCATCATTTTAAAAAAAAATATATATTAATTTAGTAATTTAAAAGTTTTAAATATATGAATTAAAATCGGTTAAAGCATTAGATGAAGTAATTATAGTAAATTATTTCTGATTTTTTAAATATTTGATCGAAGATAGATCACTTATATACTGTAAAATTAAATATTTAAAATAAATAAGGCAAAATGACGAAAACAGTTTAGAATATTTTAACTTGTAAAAAAAATTATGAAAAATCAAGATAAACTGCTAAGACATTGAAGATTATAATTTGGACGCTTTAAATTTTATAATTTACTTTAAAAGAATTTTTAAAAGTGCTTAACTTACAAATGTCTGAAAATTGAAGAAAAATATTCAAGTTTCGAACAACTATAATGACTTTTAAATAAGGGGTGGTATAAAAGAAATTTCTGAGGTAATTCCAGCTAATTCTGATCTTTTTTTCTTAAAAATTTAAATATTCTATATAGCTAATAGCGTGTCACTGTTATGAACGAAGCAAAATTTTCTCCTCACATAACGGTACATTTAAATATTAACTGTAATACTAAATAATATATAAATTAAATACTTTAAAAACTTGTATAATTTTGATATTCATTTATAAAATTGAAAAAATATTCTGATTTTTTGACATCTCTAGATTAAAAAAAAAAATGTAAGCAGAGCTTAAGATATATACACATTTGGAAATAATCTTTCTTTCTTAATTTTTAAGAAGTTGCATCTCTGTATTGGATGAGGCTACATAAAAAATTTAATTTTTTTTATTCATGAAGTTCATTGTTCTACTTTAAAGGGTGTAGAAATTTTGTTAAGGAACGTACAGATAGATGGACCGCAAGCAAAACTAAAAAGAAAAAGTTTAAAAACGTGCTAAAAAGGAAAATTGAATCTTGGTGGGAAAATTATGTAATAATAATAAATACTTTGTAATAAAGATCACATAATCATTATTACAAAAATTAAGATCAAGATACAAAAATTTACTTCCAACTAAAATAATAAAAATGAGTCCTATAACTTCTATATAAATTAATTGAGATGATATAATGATTTTTTAAACTTTTGCATTAATAATTTCATTTTATTTAGATTTAATGTAAATTAATTTCAATGTTTTCTTTTTTTATAATTGTTAACATTTTTATGAAATAAATTGTAATAAAATTATACTTTTTTTTAATACATAATCGTCTCCTTTATTTTATATTTTATTCAATTAAGTTAAGAATCTAATAGAGTTAAAAGTGTTCATTGATTTCGTGATACATATATCTTTAAGATTACCAAACAAAAAAATAAAACATTTTATTACAATATAGATTGCATGTCATTAACTATATATATATATATATATAAATGTATATATGTATGTGAATAATCATAATAAGTAACTATTATTTCAAAAAAAAAAAATAACTTCCTACTAAAAATATTGTATTATGTATAACAAAAAAAAATTTCCATAATAAATTTCATAAAAGAAAAAAAAAAAAATTGTTTTAAATAATTGTTTAAAAAAAAAAAAAAAAATTAGTATAAAATTATAAAAAAAATTCATAACAATAAAATTATAGAAAAATATTTAAACATGATTCAAAAAAAAAAAAAAATTGTTTCATGAAAAACAAATATAAAATGAAAAATTGAATGATTAGCTAATTTTAATGTCATTGTAAGAAGAAAAAAAAAAACAATAATATTTTAATAAAATATAAAGAAATTATATTAAAAGAAAAAAAAAAAATTAAAAATTAAAAAATTATATGTAAGAATATAATATTCGTGATTATTTTTTATAATAATTTCCTTGTCATATACACAGCAAAGCACAATTCCTAACACTTAGTCAGCCATATGCGAAAAGATACATATATACATATATAGATAAACTATTTAAAATATTTTAAAGATTTTATTGGTTTTTTTTTTTTTTTTTTTTTTTAAATTTATATCATATTTTTTAATTCCTTTTTTTTTAATTTCATTAAATCAATTTTAATGTATATCTGAGTATAAGATTCGTTTAAAGTATATTAAATATCAGTATTCGTATATAAGTAGTCGTAATATAATTGACATATTCAAGTGCATAATATGAACGCATTCTTATTTCTTATTCGATTAACAACTATAATAATTATATGTGTGTATAATGAATGAAAATCGGTTATAGTTTTTTATTCGATGGTTTGAAAGTCAAAGTCAAACATTTATTACATATCATATTTTTATGGTTTTTTTTTAGTTTTTATTATTGGATACACTATAATATAACAAATGAATGTTTCCTTCCCCCACATAATATTTTCCAAATTTACTATAATATACATATAACATATAACATATTATTTAAAGGGGTTAGTCACCCGCAATTTAATATTTTTTAATACGCGTCTTGTACATTCGCACATACTGCAGATATATAGATAATATTGTGCTTGACTCCCCCTTAAGTTATATATATACAATAAATTATGAATAATTGTAATGGATGAATTGCATTGTTGTGTCATAATTTTTTATGACTTCTGGATAAAATAATTTTTGTTTTATGCTTTTTTTTTTTTTGTTTTAATGCCTTTTTCTTTTACTGCAATATTGATAGAAAATGAATGACTCATTGTACTGAATTGATTTTTTTTGTTTTTGTTGTTTTTGTTGTTGTTGTAGGGGTGAGATGCAATATAAAAGAAAGATATTAAAATTATTTTCAGAATATATTTAAATTATCTTTAGTCTTTTTTTTTTTGGTGTTTTATTTTAAAGTTATCCAGATTTGAATTTTATATATATACATATATGTATATATATATATATACGTATAGTTAATTATGATACTTTCACTAATTAATCTGATGGTTTATTTTAAAGTTAAAATATGGTTGTTTTTGTTTTTAATTTTTATAACTGGAATTGGGTCAGAAAATCAATTTGTAACAGCAGATATTTTAAATGATCTATAAAACTGACTTCCTAAATGTATATATATGCAAATATTTTCCAAAAAAAAAAAATGAATAACTTTTTGGGAAATAAAAAATCAGTTTCATATCATTTAAGAATCTCTTTTCTATAAATCAAAATTAATAATAAGAAATAAAAGTAAAAAAGTTTAGTCGGAAATTTGTTTGGAAAAGAAAAAAAAATAATTTTTTTTCTTTAACCCAATGTTTTTATATACATATGTATTATAAATGGTTTTAATATGCTTTTTTTTTTTTATATATGGTCTGTTTGCAATCAATCTGAAATTGTTGTATTTGTTTTTGATCTGTTGATGACTTGAGGTTAATTGACTTAATTAAAACAAGTTAAAAAAATAATTATAAATAAATTATTTAAGGAAAAAAGAATGCACATTGTGTAATACTATTAATTTAATAAAAAAAAAAAAGAAATGTTTAAAAAATTACAAAAAAAAAAAAAGAAAAACCAAAATAGACGGAAAAAATTTTCTGAAAATTAATTTGAATCAATTTAACTCAGTGTCATTTTCTGTGGAAAACAAAATTGGAGGTGTGTTTGTACAATTATTACATTATTGTTAAATGTCAAGTTGAATGACATTTTAAAAGGAAATTGTAAAATTTTATAATTAAAAAAAAAAAAATAAAAATAAACATTGTTTATATTTATAATTTATAGAACAATACATTAAAAATGTATAGTTGGAATACAGTAAGGAAAATATTAAGAATTTAAGTCAATTATGGAAAATTCCAGTTTCATTTAGTTTAGAAATTAGTAATAGTTTTTAAGCTGGAAATTTACCCTGTATAATTTAAACATTATTGTTCATCTAGAAACAAATCTTTAATATTGCAGATACACTTGAAAAATTGATATTGGGAACATTTATTTAAAACAAAAATATTTTTTCTTGATAATTTATAATAATATTATCTATCGATCTTCCCATACTTTTTCCACAATTTTCGTATACTTTAAAAAAAAATATATTATTTTTATTTTAAATTAAATGGAAATTACTATACTGTTTATATTTACAATCAATTAAATTATTTTCAATTGAATAATTTGCTTTATTTTTTTAATTTTTTTTTTTAGTTTTTATCAAATTTAATCAAAATTTAAGTATACAATTGAGTTCATTTCAATTTAATTATATATTGTATATATATTATGAAAAAAATAAGATTCAATTATATAACAGATACAATCAATCATTCAAATATTGCTCATTCAATTACCTCCATTTTGTTTTTTTTTTTTGTTAATTCAAATTAAAAATTTTGATCAATAAATTTGATTTTAAATATTTATTAAAATAAATTTCTCTAGAAAAAAAAGTTATAATTTTCCTAGATAACATATTAATTATTACCTATATACGGTATTTAATTTTGATTATTTTGTTACCGTGACAATGGCGAGAAATTCTCAATATTGGGAAGCGTTCAATCAGCGAATAACATTAAATTTAAATATCGAATTTCGAAATTGCGCTAACTTCGACTTTAGTTATAAAAATTATAATGTTTACAAAATAAAATTATTATATTTATAAATATATGAATTTAATATAAAACTTACCTCAGCTTGTGATGTTTTTGGTGCTGGAGCTCCATTAACAACAGGTAAAATATTATCAACTAATACAATTAAAATCGTTACTATTAATAATGTCCATTGTTGTAATGATAAAAATTTGTTATTAAAAATATTATTATTGTTGCTATAATATGTAGATGATGTCGTACTATTTTTTGATGAAGATGATAATGTTGATGATGCTGGTAATTTATATATTGATAATATCCTTGAATTGTCTAAGTTATTATTTCTTTGTTGTCGTCGTTCAATCATTTTTTCATTCGTTTCTTTCTTTTAAAAAGTAAAATAAAAAATATTTCTTTTTTTTTGTTGTTATCTTAAATTGTATCTACAGATATATATCTTCCTAACTAAGTTTATCGTAGTTTGTAATGTTCTTTACAACTTGAATCTGAAAAGGTAAGACAAAAAAAAAAAAAAATTAAATTACAGTTTTTTTTTTACACCTTTATTTTTATATTTTATCTGATTAAGATACTAATTTTGTTGTTAGTGGGAGGCTGTAAATAAGAGATAATGAACAAAAAAAATAAAATAAAACAGCTTTTGTTTTAATAATGAAGATTTTTTGTTTTCCTTTGTTTCACCTTTTTTGGTAGGTTAGGTAGATATAATATTAACGGAATTAACGGTAATATGACAGTGTAAAAAATAACTGTATTTCAAATAACTTATTTTTTACATTCTTTGTTCAAGAAAAAACAAAAAAAAGGATACACAGAAAATCGACAAATAAAAAAAAAATTGTGCCATAACGTGAACCGTTCAGATTAAAAGTCATTCATGTTTTCTTCTTTTTTTTTTTTTTTTGTAAGATATAATTTTGAACTGAAATTTGAATTTGAGGTAATTCAGATTAAGGGTTTTTTTTAGAAATCATTTGGATATGCGATTAAGTCATTTTAATTGAGGTTAAGAATGATTAAGATGCCGATCAAAATTTTGTGATTCTATAGAATAATAACTTTTTCTTTGTTTAAATAGAGTGAAAAGAATTCGGGATTGTGTTTTGTCGTTGGCTCCAATTATTTTTTTAAGAAACTTTATTCGTTTTCAAAAACGTTTAGTTTAATCGTTATTTTTAAAGAAAAACAAAAAGGGTAAGATTATGTTACATATTATAGAAAATAATTAAGTTAAATAAGAATCTGTATAAAAAGGATCCATTTCTTTATAAAAAAAAAATATATTAAAAATAATATTTTAAAGGTATATTTTAAAGATTTTTGTTTATATAATTTTTTTTTCCCCGTTTTTTTTTTGTCAAAACTTTCAAACAGATTTTTTTTTTTACAATGTAAATACATTATATATACAAAATTTTAATATAATATGATTTATTATACAACAAGTACATATTTATCTTTTCCTTTTTGATTTTTTTGTTTTTTTTTATCAAATAAATTTTCTTTTCAAGGTTTTTAAAAGTGTTTCGTATTCATTATATATGATTTTAACATTAAAAATTAACATAAATTGTAACCTCTTTATGTTAATCTTCAAAAGAACAAGAATAAGATTAACTATATCTCCTTTTTTTTGGGTTATTGTTTTTTTTTTTTTTTTATTTTTTTCTGTCTTTTATTAAAGTTTTTTAGCTTCTTATTACTTTCATTCTGTGATTAATGTAATTTAAATTTAATGCTATAATAATTTAAGAATTAATGTTAACGTTAATTTAATTCTGAAACAAAAAAAAAAAAAAGAAATAGCTTTGATGTGTATATTAATTTTTTATGTTGTATTTTTTGTTAGATTTATATTTTCATTTTTCCTTTTCCTCAATCCATTCAATTTTAGTGTTTTAGTGTTTCCATTAGGATTTTTTTTTTATGTACTATGGTAATAAATGCTTGTTTTTTAATTCAATTTCTATTCATTATACCGTTACTTAAACATGACCTCAAAAAAAAAAAAAAAACAATAAATAAATCGAAAAAATTAAAGAATGCCTACTAACTTTATCAAAAAGGATTCTTTGCATATAATTAAACAATATGACGATATTTACTTTTTAATGTGTATATAGTGTAATTTAATAACTTAACATTTAAACTTTTTTCTACTATTTTTCTATATTGTTTTTTTTTAGTTAAAGTAGATATATAAAAACTTTTCATTTTTCTTTTGCCATCTATACTTGATTGTAAACCTCAACCTCTAAACATTTCATCTTCACAGTCATTTCGTTATTATAAATATTGTATATAGTCTTAACTAAAATCAGTTTAAAAGTCTCATATTACATGATCTTTTTTTCTGGTCTGTTATTTATGAGTATGATTTACCTTTGTCCTGTCATTTGGAATTTAATTATGCTTCAAAAAAATAAAACAAAACTGAAGAAAAAACAACAACCTTAGTAAAAAAAAAAAACAGTAAAATGAAAGAAAAATTTTTTATTTTAAATTCATTTAAGGAAAAACTGAGTGAACTGACGAGAAAAAAAAAAAAAACAAATATAAAAGTTTGCATAAAAAAAAAACGCTAAGTGAAAAGGGGCTATGTATGTAGAAAAAAAAAACAAAACAACTAAAAATGAGTTCAACGTCAACATTAACCTTAATGCTTTTATGTTTCATAAAGTTTAAGAAGGATAATAAAGCAATCCTTTACAAAAAATAAAATGAATCAAAACAAGACGAGTATAAAAAAAAAAATTTACTATAGAAATATGGTAGTTGATTTAAGTGTAAAAATTTCCTTAGTGTATATTATACAATAACACAATACAAGCAAAGTAAAAAAAAATGATTTGTTTTTTTTTTAGTCCTGAATATAACTAGGACAACATATAGCAAAAACTAAAACAACTTTAAAACAAGTAACTTACTATAGAATTTAAATATAAAGCAAAAAAAAA
Organism: Poecilobothrus nobilitatus; assembly: GCA_947095535.1. Lineage (NCBI taxonomy): Eukaryota > Metazoa > Arthropoda > Insecta > Diptera > Dolichopodidae > Poecilobothrus > Poecilobothrus nobilitatus. Next base: position 192,094,724 of record OX352773.1, read on the forward strand.
AAAAAACAAAATACCCCTTTCTATTTTTTTTACTGTCTGTTATACTAAAATTCATATAAATTTTTTGTTTTGTTTTTTTTATTAAAGAAATTTAATATTGGTAGGCTAATCATTATATTTTTTAGCCTCATTAACAATTTTTTATTTGCACTTTTGCTAATTAAGACTCAATGAAATAATATACTAATGAAATAATGCATTTAAAACTTATTCAATATTTTCAATGGAAAAAAAATGGAGAAAAAAGGCGGATAATTGTAAAGTTATCCGAGTTATAAATTGGGTAGTAATGGGGTATTAAAATTATAGATACCTGTACTGTAACTGTATACTAGTAATTGCCAGATACCTGCTTTTCCTGTATTTAAATGAATTTTTAATTTTTTTTAGTAATTATATTAAAGGATCGAAAATATAGGAAGGATTAATTTTGAATGAAAATCAAATTAAATTTTATACCAATATACCAAAATTTCAATATATCATCAATTATTATCAATATATTATCAATCTTTTAACTTATAAAAGATAATTAAACATTAATCCAAGATGACGGACAAACGTTAAGTAAAAGAGCCCATAAAACTTGTTAAAAAATTATTAATGATTGTTAATAAAAATACAGTCAACTCAGTTTATTTCCGGTAATTTACAATTATGAAATAATTTCATATAAATTATATTCATATTATCTTTCTATCTCATTACTAATTAATTACACGATAATTTATAATAATACTTAAACATTTAATAAAACAAAAATAACCCAAAAACAAAAACACAACATAATTGTTTGAAATTAGTTTTTGTTTTTTTTTTTTTTTGAACAAATAAAAAAGTTTTGTACATTTTTATATGTATATATATAGTATATATAGATGTATTTATATATATATATTATAAATATAGAATGACAAAATTTTTTAAAAAAATTTTGCAAATATATATACGTATATACATAATATTATTATACACAAAAGAATATATTTGTCCTTAAACTTTTACTTTAAATTAAAGTCCTTAGACATATATACATCCATTATGTTCATTGTTGGTATCTTGTATTTTTTAGCTAAAAACAAAAGAAAAGATAATTTATTATTAATATGTATATATATATATATATATATATATATATTCAAATAGGACAATTGGCTTTATTTTTTTTTATATATTCGTTTTGTCTTTTTCATTCGTTTCATCACTTTCTTTTTTGTAGTTTGAATAAAACAACAAAAAAAAAAAAAAATGTCCTCGAAAAATTTCCAAAATAAAAAAAAAATAAAATCAATGAAATAAATTTAATTCTATTATTACAAAAATATAATTGTAAAAGCTTCTACTTAAATTATTACTGTCATTGGCATTCCTAACTATTATTTTTTATATAGTTAAGGACATATAAATTAAAACATTAAAAAAAAAATTTTGCCTTAATTAGATTTTTTGTTGTGTTTACGTAAATTCGAGCGCACATACCAAGATAATTTAATATTCTCAAGGGTTTACCAACAGATTTAAAATTAGTTTCAGCTAAATTTTGGACAAAAAATAGTTAATATTAATAAAATGTGTTTTTTTTTTTTTTTCTTACACATAAAAACATGTTATGAACTTTATATAATCACATTTGTAAGTCCTTGAAATTTCTAGAGGACAGATTTTAAATAACCTTTAAAATAAGACTGAGTTTAAGTGGGCAGTTGTTTAAATAAAATTTTAATCATTTTTAATTTTCCATAACTGTATAAATATTATAATAATAGTATAATATAAAATGTAGATGAAAATGATAATTGGTATATATACATACATATATCCATTTTGTATAATTATCGATTAAATATTTTATTTATTTATATAAACTTTCATTTAAACATTTAAGTCAAGAGAATGTCCTCATTTAGATGGTTGTTTTTTTGTTTTTTTTTTTTTTACTGTTATTTTTTATTTTTTAAGCATATACATATATATATATATATAAATCAATTCAAGGATAATAAATTAAAATGATTTTTTATTTTCAAAGGAATATTTTACATTATCCTTGCTAAAAATTATATAGCCTAATTCATTAATAATATTTATATACACATTTTTGGGTATATATGTACATATTATATTAAAATTTTATATTTGGATTTTCTCTTAATTATTTGAAATAATTGAAATTAGGTTAAAATTAACACAAATGTAAATAAAAGGACATTTTAATGTTTTGATAAAATAGTTAAAATATATTATAGTGTATTTATATATAAATTATCGTCATCAGCAACATCATTTAATAATATTGTATCTTTTTTCTTTAAAAAAAAAAAATATATATATCAAAGGATATAATTAACGGTTTGGCGAATGTTTTGAAAACAATATTTTAATTGACAATTACAAAATCAGTAGAGTGTGATTATAAATAAATTAAAAAAAAAAAAAAACAAAATTATGTTGTTGTGGCTTGTGGATATATTAAAATAATTGAATAGATAATTTTTAAGTCAATGCTGTCGTTGGTCAACTTTTATATTATTATAGTTCAGAATTATATTTTATGAAATGACCTTGATTTTAGTCTTTTTAACTTTTGTCATAAAATGAGATTTGACTTTAATTTTGTGTAGATTTATAGTTTACGGGGGGGGGGAGGTTAAAAAGTTTTGGTTTTTTGGACAGTGGGACAGTGCGAAACATCGAAAGTCGCTCAAAAGAACTGCATAGAATTTCTTTGGTAACTGTTGTACTTGAACTAAAACCACTCCCTTTAAAACCAAACTCTAGAATGTGTCTTTTAATACATAATGATATAATGTACAATTTGGTTTTGGGGAAAAGGATTAGGATTTTTGCCCTAATTATTTACTTTAAAAAGATTTATTTTTTTTAGTTTTTTAAATTGGGAATAAGAACATCAGTATAATGAATGAAAGTATGAATATAGTATTTTATGAAGCAGAAATAATTTTTCTAAATGAATCCTTGACATTTTTTGGATTTTAATTAAATTTAAAAAAAAAACAAAACCTTGATAATCAACTTCAAAAATATAATTTTTGAAATGCTTTTTTTAAAACAAATATTAAATTTCATTCTATTCATTTTTATCATTAAATTAATTTCTTAATATAAATAATATTAAATACATTTTCATTTTAAATATTTTTAATACATATTTTATTTTTTTTTTTTTTGTTATATTACCAAATTTTAATTACAAATTTTCATTGTCAAAAAATAACTATAACAACAAAAAAAAAAAAAGAAAAAGAAAAGAAAACAAAATATTTCCATTCTATACATTCAAACTATTTAATCTAATACTGTCTATAAGGTCCCATTTTTATAAAAAAAAAAAAAATATATCTAAATTTAGTTATCTTTAACATAATGTAAATATAAAATATAGTGGTTCCACCTAACAGAATAATTTCCAAAAAAAAAAAAGAAGGTTGGTCAAGAATTTTTTGTTTCGCGTGTTCAAACCCTTTACAAAAAAAAACAAAAAAAAAAAAATATGTGTAACAAGGTGAAATGTTCATTACCTTGATCATTCTTTGGGTTTTGTTTTTCTTTTTTTGGAATATTTACTTGATTGTATGTACATTATGTACATAGAATTAAAGATCATCAAAAAGTTAATATACTTGTAACAATCAGTGATTTAATTTTTCTATATTATTGTTTACTTTATTTTTTTTTTCTCTGTTTTTTTGTTTTTTTTTTTTTGTAAATCACTTAATAATCTGACGTTTTTTTCATTGCACATAACCAAAACAAAATAATATTTTAAAAACAGTGATATTCCATTTAGTTGTTTTATAATTTTGGTGTTTTTTTTTTTTTTTTTATTTATTTATTTTTATGTACATATATATACATATATATTTAACACTGATTTGTCATTTATTTTATATTTCAAATATTGTCCGTAAACAATTCTGTTACATATATAATGATTCAATAAAATAACAATAAGAAAATTTTATTCGTCATTCACCTGTTATTTCACCTGTAATATGAACTTAAAATTGAAACAAATAATTAATATTTGATAAGTGTTTGATAAGCCCATTTCATTATCAAAAATAAATAAACTTATTTATTTATTTACATATATATATATAAGAAATATATATAGTAATCTATATGTACTTTTTTATATATGATGGGATAAGATTTGTAAAAAGTTTCGAGCTCAAGCTTTTTGTTTTTTTTTTTTTTTTTTGTGAAACTACCATTAAAAAAATTAAAAAAAATATTATTTTATTCTTAGAAAAAAAAAAAAAAAGTATACGTACGTACAGAATAAAAAAAAAACAAAAAAACAAAAATACAAAAAAAAAAAACAAACTTGGAAAATATCTTTTTTTAAAAGTATATATACGAATTAAATAATTAAAAGATCTATAATATAAGTATACAATGTGTTGATTAGATAAGAAAATTTTTATTGTAGATATATACATACAGCTATATATATATATATAATAAATATATATTTTTTATTTTATTTTTTTTTTCAGTAAATATTAGGTAAAACTTGTTATGTATTATTTAAAGTTTTCGTAATTAATTTTCGTAATTTAAAAAAAAAAAAAAAAGAAAAAAAAAAAAATTACAATTTCAGGCCACACACCTTCAATAAATTTCTTCAAAAAACAAAAAAAAAAAACACAAAAAAACGAAAAAATAATAAAAACATGGAAGAAGGGTATTTGTATAAATTTTTTTTCGCGCATTTTTTTACTATCTATACTATGATAATATATTGAATTTCTTAAAAAAAAAAAGAAAAAAACTAAACAGAACTTAAAAAAGAAAATATAAAGTAAAATATTTGTTAAAAATGGCAACAGAGTTGTATACTTAATAAATGATAACTATTTTATCAGAATTTTTTTTTTTTTATCTAATCTTTATTATTATGTGATCACAGAAAAAATTTCCTAATACACATATATATATATATATAATTGTTTTAATTAGAGTTTGTTTGAATTTTTCAGTGTTTCAGTGTTTCAGTGTTTGTTTTTTTTTTTTTTTTTTTTTTTTTTTGTAATTTCAAAATAAATTTTTTAATTAAATATGTAAAATAATGATTCATTTTTGATATTGAATTGAATTGATTTTTTTTTTTTTGTGTTTGAAAAAATTGACCTTTTCATTTATAGACAAAAATATCCAAAGAATTCAATATACAATTAACAATTTTTTTTTTTTTTTTTGTATAATTTCTTATCATTATATATACATATTTATTTAAATACAACTTTTGTATTGAAAATAAATGAAATTGATTAAAAAAACAATTAAAAAATATTTATATTGATTAAATAATCGACATTGTAACTTCATAATAATAATATTATTTTAATAAAAAGTGATGCTGACCTTTAAATTCTAAAATAAATATTAATAACATTGAAATAAGGGTTAGATATTTTTTTTTTTTTTTTGGTTAAAATCATGGTTATATAATATGTTTAATGGGTTCAATATATATTATATATTGATTATATTTATTTTAAAATTAAATTTAAAATATCAAAATGTCAAATTGCTTTTTATTATTTTGTAAAAGAAATTAAAAGATAAATGTCTCATTTTTTGCTTTCTGGCATTGTGTGTGTGATGGGCAGAGTTTAATACAAAAAATGTATTACAGGGTATCTGCAGATATAAAAAACTTTTCAGTCTATTAATACCTATTATACCTTATCACATTTATTTTAAATAAGCCAATAATGAACAAAAAAATCTTTAATTGAAATATTTTTCTATATTATCGAATTAATAAAATTTAAGTTGACAGAAACATTTATCAAATTAATGGATCTGATATAAAAAAAATCACTCTTAGTCATTCATTAATAATTCTTCCTACATACATTTTTAAATATAAATCAATTTTAAAGGATGAAAGAAATTTAAAACAAATTTATAAGATTTTCTTATACATTTCCATTTTAATTTTGTAAAAGTAAGTATAATGTACAACAACTCATAATATTAACAAGAACATACAATATGAACACATTTTTTTTTTTTTTTTTATAATTTAATATTAAATAAGTTGAGAACAATTTGTAAGGAAAACTCAAAAAAGAACATATTTTTTCCTTTTAGGTTTTTTTTTTGTATTTTGTTAAAATTTCGTTTTAGTTTTTGTATTCAATATAACTTTGAGAAACAAAAACAAAAAAAAAAAACAAAAAGGATCAAATTCTTATTTATGTCCTTTAAATATGTATCCAGGGTATGAATCTTAAAGTACATCCATATAATATTATAAATTTGTTTGTTCATTTTTATGGTCTTGTTGTTATTGCTCATTTGTTTTATATTTTTGTTTTTTTTTTTTTTAACTTGAGTTGTTTTATTAAAAGATATTTTCTTTCTCTTTCCATTCATATAATTTATTTGAATTGGCGATTATTAGGGTAGGCAATCAAAATAATTTTGTTTATTTTTCTTAAGTTTATATAAAAGAAAAACAAACTTTTTCTTATAAGAGTCAAAAAATCTTTTTTTTTGTGCATATATGTACATATAATGTGTATATGTTTGTTTGGATGTTACGCTAAAAAGTCACTACAAAAAAAAAATTTTTTTTTATATTGTTATTAATTTAGACAAAATTTAAAGAGTTTCATTCCACCAACTAAATAAAGTATTATTAAAAGATTTTGATTTAAATTTTGGTATTTTGTAAGTTGAACTTTAAATAAATTTTAAGTTTTAGTTTTAAGTAAATTTTTAATTTAGACTTAATTAGACCCTATGTATATTTTATTTGACAAAATAGGCTTAAAAAACTTAAAACATTTTAAAAAAGGTATAAAACAGATAATTAATCGGTTTGATATTATATGTCAAAGAATTAGAACTAAGTGGTATTGATATTTTTTTCGTAAGGTGTTTTTAAATCACAATCAAGTTGTAGTTAAGTACTATTCAAACTAAAAGTAAATTATTGAAAGTATACCAATTAAATTTAAAAAATAATAACTTTACTTAGTTTATATGTAAATTAAAAAAGGTTCATATAAACATGCCTTAAAAATGTTAACAAAAAAAAGGGTATGTAGACGTACGAGTAGAATAAGACATTTTTAGTATATAAAAATTGCGTATATTATTATATAGTTAAAATTTGTAACGTTACTTATTTATAATGTCACAAATTTAAGGTTATGTTTTTTCAAAAGAAAGAAAATTACGAGAAATATATAATATTCATATGTAAGTATAATATATATGCATATATATATATATATATATATATAATATATAATATGTTAGATGTTATTTTACCTTTAATAAAAAAAAAATATCGACCAAGACATGTGTTTCAAAAAAAAAAAAAAAAAAGGCAAAAGAAAAAAGGTTTAAAAGGAAGAAAATGAATAAATTCTGAAAATGGGTAGAAAAAAGAAATTTTAAAATGAAAAGAAATATGAAAGGAAAAGAAATTGGTATGTAAAGTATGTGATAGTAAAGAAAAAAGTGTTGAATAGAAAATTTTGTAGGTCAAAAACTCGTAAAGTTTATTAGTATATATTTATTCTAAATTTTGTATTTTTTTTTTCTTTTTATAAATAATATTTTAATATTTTACATAATAATGTACGAGTATATGTAAAAAGTATAACGATAATCAGAAAACAACATGTTTTTTTTTTATAGCATGTGGTTAGAATTTAACTAATAATAGTATAATCAATTTTTTGTTTTTGTTTTTTTTTTTTAATTTTGAATTTTATTTTTTGTTTGGACTTTAATATAATTTGAATGTATATATTATATAAATGTATATATATATATTTAGAACTATACTATAATTTAAGTTTTTTTTAATTCCTTAAACGGTTAATATTTATTTAATACCGTTAATTTTCATACTAATAATAATATTTATGTAGGTTATGATTTTTTTTTTTTTTTGTTTTATAATACCGGCCTTTTGTATTTTGTTTTTTTTTTTTATTGAATTTACTGTCAACAATTGTGATAAATTTATTTATTATATATATGTACATTCATTCATCTAACTAAATATATAAATAATAAAATGTATTAATATATACATATGTATATATGTAATTTTCTAATTGCATAATCATATGAATATAGTTGATTTATAACGGAAATAAGGAAATTATAACGGTATTATTAAGGTTTTTTTATTGAATTAAATGATTTGTTTTTTTTTTGTTTTTTTTTTGTAAATGTATGGGATGAGTCCTAGAAAATGTTTATAGAGAGTGAAATAAAAGGAAAATGTTGGAAAAAAAAACAAGTTATAAGTATGCGACTTATATAAACATATATGTATACATAAAGAACTATTATATAAGTATGTATATAAATAAAATAAAATTATTGTTTTATTATTACTACCGCATTTTTAAAATTACAATCTTACAAGGAAGTTCAATGAAAATTTTTCATTACACGACACAAATTAAACTAAATTAATGACATTATTTTTTTTTATTATAAATTATACAATTTGATCAAAATAACTTTATATAAATGAATATTTTTTGCGCGCTTTAATTTTTTTTTTTTGTGTTTAGTGTATATTGTATATTTATAAGTGATTTTATATTTATATAAAAACAAAATTAAAATTAATTAAACATTTTTTGTCATTTAGTTACTTATTATGTTTTTATAAAATATTTATTATCATTTTGATGCACGAAATTTAATAAATTAAAAAGTTTTAAAGGCTATCAGAAAAATAAATGATGTATTTGTTTTTTCTTTTTTTGGTATTATTTCTAAAAAGAGTAATTAAAAAAGCAATCAAAAAATATTTAAATTCATTATAGTTAGTTAAATAATTTGTATATTTACTTTGTATGTTATTAATGTACATACTTTTCAAACTTATAATATAAAAGTCTTAATTGTAAATTATAATATTTTGACAAATGAAACATATGAAAATTAAAGGTTTATTTAATTTAAAATATAATTATAATTATAGTTATATTTATAAATCTTAAAAAAAAAAAATGGTTTATTAAATATAGGTTAGATTACTATTTACTCAGACAATTTAGTTTTTTTTACTCATTTGAAATATCTTTTAACAGATGTACAGATCGTATATTCAAATCGAGTGAGAAAATTCCAGGAATAATTTAAATTCCATATAAATTCGAAAATTATAGATAATTTTGTTGAGTAATTTTTAAGAAAGGAAAGTTTAAGATATAAAAAAAAAAAATATTGTGTATATTTTGCTTTAATATTCGTATTTTGGTCAAAACATTAAGAAAATACTACATAGTAGTTATCACATATCATTCTCCAATTTCTAAACTTCTAGACTTGTTATATACATACTTAGCTATTATTTATTAAAAGAATATCTTTTTTTGTCAATTCAATAGAACTATTTTAAAACTGAATATCAATTCATTTATAATTTTCAAACATTTTAATATAAAAAAAAAACAAAAAAGTTTATATTAATCAAACACACAATCATCATTAAAATGAAAGATTTACTTTAAATATAACCTTGAAATATATTCTTAACCCTACTAACTATTATACCTATTATTTTAAAGCAAATATTTTTAACTCTTTTTTTTTTTTTTTACAAGAATTTCTAGACATGAATTTTAAATAAATACATAAAATTTAAAGAACAATTTTAAATAAAAAGATATAAAGTACAATTTTATCAAATATGTATATATATATTGATAAAGAAAATAAAGTACTTATTAATTTTTTTTTCAAATATTTCTATTTAACTAATGATTAATAATTCTATATATTAAAAACAAAAAAAAAAAAAAACACTAATAAAAATAACTAAAAAAAAATTTTTTATTTTCCATTAAGGTGACTAATAAAAAATAAAGTAGATATGTAATAAAATTATTAAAGGTAATTAATTAATATTGAAAATTGATTTTCAAAATCACATACAAACCCGTAATATATTCAAAATCAAGGTAACAATTTTGTAAAATGTAAAAAATTTACTCAAATCAGAAATCAAAATGTTGTTTTTTTTTTTTTATCGAATTAAATTAATTTATATTTGTTTTTGGTTCAGTTTAAAAGAAATTATTTACAATAAATTTAATATTAGAAATTGAACTTTAGTTTATAATATTTGTATGTGCTTAGATTTAAACGTTAAGTAAAGTAATTTTACCAGATATAATAATATATCATTAAAAAAATCATTTATGACTCATCTTTTCGCATATAAACATTAAAAAAAAAAAAAAAATCAAATTAATAGTTACTAACTTGTTTTTTTTTTTTTTTAAAGAAAATTTTATGTCTTAAGCCAGTATAATAGAGAAAAAAAAAAAAATTGAATATTCGAAGAATGTAATGATATTTTCTTAGAATATTTTTCATATATACATATTTAGGGAAATTTTTCGGTCCTTACATCTTTTTTTATTTAATTAATAAATTAAAATTTTTTTATGAATGTAAGTATATTAATATACCTTTCAAATTCTTACCTATATAATTAAGTTTTATTTTTATTTTTTTTTTGGTTGTAATTATATTTTATATAAATTTCGAATTTATTTTATTTAAAATTCGAAATTTAACGTTTTCTTATTGTTTAAAACATACAGAAAATTAATTCCATATAAATTATATTAATTAAAAATATTTAATTTTAATATTTAACAGATATTTTTTTTTTTTTTATCCTTTATTCACATTTCACATACAGTCGCACTAATATTTATTTTTATATTATGTAGTATATTGGTTGGTTAAAATTTGAGTAATTTTTAATTATTTGTAATAATAAAACTTTAAAAACCGTTTTATTTTATTTTTTTTTTTAAATACCGTTACATAAATATAAAATTTCGCAAATACCTAAATCGATTTAATATTAATATTTTTAAATTATTTTTATTTTCTTATTTAATTAATTTTTTTTTCTTTCTTCAATTTGTACTTTCAACTTTTTTGAACAAAAATATCATAATACATATGTATATATATAATTTATTTCATTTATCACAGAGTGAAATGAATTAAAGAAAAAAAAAAATGTTGTTTTTATTTTTTATATTTAAATTTATATATTTTAATTTTTAATTTATTTAAAAATACACGCGATCAGTTTTGCGAATTACTTGCGACTAACTTTAACTAAACAGTGACAGATTAATTTTAACTTCATCATAAACTGGAAATATTAAAGCTTTTGTTTTTTTTTTTTGTTTTTGTTTAATTTTTATTTTTTTTTTTTGTATTTGATAATGATTATGAGTCAAATATTTTTATTAAACATATAAACATACATAAGTGTACATAATATAAATATATAAATTACTATTCTAAACAAATTTTCATGTTTTCGATATTTGCGAGCGGTAAATCAGGAAATTAAAATCACAAAAAAGCTTAAAACAAAAGAGAACAAAAAAAAAAAAGAAATGAGTTTTTTTGTTTTTATTGAATAGCATCTCAATTTTGATATTCAATGAAATGATCATAGAAATTTATCTATAGTAAAAAAAAACAAAAGATCATTGAGTGAAATTATGAGTCAAAAAGTTCTTTTAATATATTCAAGTCTATGCTACTGAGTTTTTTTTTTTTTTGTTTGTTTGATGAAATTGAAATGGTTTTATTTTGGTAATAATGTATTCAATAAAAAATGTATTCAATTTTTGTAGGAAAAAATTCAATAATTTGTCTGAATTTATAAATATTTTTTTCTGTTACATAAATATTAAATTAAAACTTCAACTCTTAATAATTAATCGGTTAACTAAGGTAATGGTTTCGGTATAGTGACATGGAATCTAAAATAGGTTGAAATGATAAGTTCATAAATTGTTAATGCAGATGGTATTATCATTTTTTTTTCATACATTACTACTACCAGAGTAATGGTAAAATAAATACATACATATATATTAAAAAGTGCTAAATCTGAGTTTAATTTTACAACGTGTACATGTATCTTTTTTTGTTTTATACGGAATGAGGAAAGAAAATGTTATGTAAAATTTTTATTTATATGTTTTGTTCGTCAGAAGAAGTGGTGTTTAGTATAAACATATTATAATATGTTCTTTATTTTAATATCATCTTAAAGATGTTATTACATTTTATAAATTGATAGAAATTAATTATTTTAAATTATAATAAAAATACTTTTTTTGTTAGCCATACTATCATTTGTTTTAATATTTTTCTTTGTATTTCTTAATTTTTTTTTGTTTTTATATTTCTGCTCTATTTACCGGTCAAATTGAGATTTTTATTATATAAATTGGTATATTATATACTGTTCTTATTATAACATAAGCATAAATTGTTATTTTGTGAGTATTTTTAACATTGAGATCAAAAAGTCAATCAGATTATTTTATTATTTTCGGTAAAAAAAAAAAAAATAAAAATTATTTTTAATAAAATTCCAGATTAAAAGAATTCTTTTGAATTTTTAAATAAAGAAAAAAAAAATTAAACAAAAAACGTTATTAAGAGCTAAACAAAGTGATCAATTTGAAATTTTGTGTAAAAAATTATTATAAAAATTAATAAGAACTAAACAAAAACAAAAACCGATTTTGGGGTATTTTTATTTTTCGTCTACTAGAAACTACTGGTACAAAGCTGATTAAAATTAAAAGCTCTTCTTTCACTCCAAAAAAAAAAAAAAAAAAAATACCAATGTTATATTTTGGTAGCTTTTTTTATTTTTATATTTATTTAATTTTTTGTTTTGTTTATTATTATATTTTTATTTTTTGGGAGTCTCCTCTTAGAGATATCGTTATAATATTTGAAGATTTTAGTGACTCATCAAAAAATTCTCAGAATTACTACAAAACTAATATATGTAGTCAGCAAAAAAAAAAAAACAAAATAAAAAATAAAAAAAACTAAAGAAATAACTTAAGAAGAAAAAAAAAAAAAAACATTTAAGTTTTATTTCAAACAAATTATTATTGATTATAAATGCATAATTTAAGTTCGCTTGTACTTGAGTATAAAATAAAATTAAGTGTAGCAGTTTCTGATTAAAAATGTATTCACAAAGTATTTTAGCCTTATCCTTAACTTGTAAAAAAATATTTAGTTATGAGTAGCTAAAAAAATTTTTTTTTTTAATTGTTTCTTAATTCTTATGTTTATTTTAAAATTAAAAAATTTTTTTTTTTTTTGAATACCTATTTGATGAAAAATCGGAAATGACTTTAACTTATTGGAACAATACAATATAGAAAATTTATAATTACAGTCGAATATGGTTTGATTATAAATTGTTTTTTTAACAGTAAGTATATATTTAAAAACTGAAATATGTATGTACATATATTATTAATTTATTAATTATAGAATAAAATGTGGATTAATAGAAAAGCTTCAATGTATATTGATCATATTAATGTACCCTAGTTATTAAATGTTTTAATGATTAATTAAATAGTTTCATATGTAGAAGTTGTACTGTAAATTTCGCACATTATAATCTAAATAATTCCATGTTAAATGTGTTTTTTTTTGTTTTTGCAATATTTTCAGGATAACTGGATTAGTGGAGGGACTACAAATGTGTATGATAGGCACATATGAACGAGAATAAACAGAGAACTGTTTTTGTTTTTTAGAATTTCCGGGAATATTAATTTTATTTAATTTTAAATTTGTTTAGTTTGATAATTTTTTTAAAATTTTTCTAAGAAACAATAAATTTTTGTTTGAATTTTATTTTTGTTTTAAGGATGAGTAAGAAATGAAAGTATGATACAAAATATTGTATTGCAAATTATAACAGAAAATATAATAAAATATTCAAGTTTCGATGGAGAACTTTGGAACCCTATTGAAATTTTTGTTATTGTATTTTTTTTTTCGGATTTCAGGAAATGAAAAACTTTTACGTTAAATAACTACATATATATTTTTTGCAGAAATTCAAATAATATAATGTATTAAGAAGACGTATTATTATAACTAACAATATTATTTTACATAAAAATAAACTTTATAATTATTTTTGAAACGCAAATTTAATGAATGTTCGAAGAAAATTTTTTAAAGGTATAATATTTAGTTAAAAAGATTTTTAAAGTTAAAGATTAATTAAATTCATTTTATCTTCTAATTTCATGAAAATTTGGAAATTTTATAAGAGAATTAATTGAATTCCCCTGACTCTGTAGGAAATAGTATAATAATATTAATTATACTAATAACAATACCAATAATAATTGTTACTACAGTGACAGTGGGGTTGCCTTCATTTATTCCCTCATATAGAAAGGTGTTATATACTATTGCATGATGTAAATGTTGTAACGGCTATTGTCACTATTAGCAAAAATAGTAATAGTAGGCAGATTTATTGTTTCCTTTCAATCCCACTTCCACAACAATGTTTTCTCATCGTTGTCGTATCTCTTACTATTCTTATACTGCGTTATATATAGCCAATATACTGCGTTAGTAGGTAGGGATTTCATCTCATTATATTGGCTAAAGGGAGAGGTGGATTCTTACTTTCCAATTGGTAGCGGAAAGTAAGAATCTGACACTACCAAGGCGGAATTTTTAGTGTTTTTGGAAGGTTCCTACCTCCCTTAGGAAAAAAAAGAACTACTTTATTTTATCAATCATAAAACCATAAATATCAATATAATGTTATAGCTCTCGATGCAAAAAAAAACTTTAATATCAATATTTAATCAACTATGTAGACAAAACAATTGAATGTGTATGTATATGTTTGATATTTTTCTTAAATTTTTTTTAAAATTAAACAAAAAGCATCTTTATTCGTCTCAGTGCAATTTTAGTTTGTTTGGATTTCTGCGAATTTAATTTATTCGCAAAACAATTGAAAAAGACAACAGAAATTTAAAAATTTAAATAAAAAAAAAAATAAATCACTCTCATAAGTATATTTTTTTTTTTACACTGGACAGAATTCTGTGAACTTATTCAGAAAGAAGGTGGCTTGTCATTGGTCATTTTTGATGTACATATGTACATACGATTTAATTCCGAAACAAAAAAAAATTTTTTTCAATTTCATGAGATATAATGTAAAATTCCATTTGTTCTTGTTTTTAAAAATGAATACAAAAATTAAGCCATTTGGTGTGTATTATTTTCCTTTTTGTATTAAATGAAAATACAAAATGATAATGAGCATAACAGATATATAAATTATAAAATCATTCAAATTTTGATTTATGCGTCATAATGAATTAAACGGACCGATTTTTGATATAAGAAATTCTATGAAATTCTATAGAAAAAAAAAATCAAATGAAAAGAAAACATTGTGCAGTCAGTAATTGTTGCATTTTTAATTAGCGCAACTTAAAAAAATACATTCAAATAAAAAACAAAAAAGTGATTGAAACTATATTATGATACATATAAAAAAAATGATACAGCCATTTACCATTATGAATCATATACACATACCTATCATTTTTATAATATTGATTTTAATGGCAAAACCTTGAATTTATTAATTTCAGTTATTTCAGTATAACAATTTCTTCTGAAAATCCACATTGACAACACATTGAATGAAAAATATGAAATTAAACAATTCATTTACAGAACAAGGTTAAAAAAGAAGAATATGTGTATATTGTTTTTTAGTATGACAACTACTAAACAAGATAATAATCATAAGAAGCTCAAAAGCTTAGCATCAAAACAGTTTTGAAACATTATTAATGGAACAAGAAATGAGTATGTAAAAACAAAAAGGTTTTTAAAGGCACCCAATTTACATCACAAATTCGTAATTTTTAATAAAACTTAAGAGATATTTTCTTCAAATTTAAAGAAACCCTGGCCTTTATAATTGATCTTATAGATATGTACAAACATGTAATAAAAGCCTTTAACATTATGGTATACGAACATACAACAAAGGAGCCTTAATTTTTGTATCATACTTTAAAAGAATAAGGTAACTTAACTAATTCTTAAAGATTTTCCTCCTCTTAAAATTGCAAGGATCTGACTAAATATGTTCCGGTCTCCGGAGATACATTATTGGTTCCCTTAAAAAACTAAATTTTAAAAAAATTATATAAATTTTATTATGATTTTAAAAAGCCCAAAGAATTTTCTCTTTAACAGAACTTAATATAATAATGTCTAAAAATAAAAAGCTGATATCCTACCCTATAGTTCCTATAAGCTGAGATCCTATCCTATAGTTTTATTAGGCTGGAATAAAAATAAGTATTCTATAACTTGTAATATTTCTTTTACGACGTCATATCCATGTTTGAAAATGCATTATTTTATACTAAACTTTTTAAAAATTTTTATAAATCCGACAGAAAGACGAATTCACAGGAAGGAAATGCTAAATAGTAATTTTCATATTTTTTCAAAAATTATTTGAAAATATGCTAAAATGTAAACATTACGTTATCAATATATAATACAAAACTGCCAATAATAAACTTTTAATTAAATAATATATATATATATATATATATATATATATATATAAATAATACAAAATTTCTTAGTTAATATCGTATTCAGAAACTGCATTACATTGACGTAAATAAATTTAATTTATTCCCCCCGAATAACATTATATAGTATTACCAGGTATTACGTCTTGCATATTTCATTATAAGCTATACTCTACAACTTGTATGTAATGTTAATTAATAATAATAAACCATATAGTATATATTTTTATTATGATATTTTGTTTTTTTATTTTTTTTTTTTGCAGTAACTATATTAAAATAAAGCCTATTAAATCTTCTTTTAGCTAAAGAGAGACTGACATAAAATAATATATTCATCTCTTATCAACTCTTATATAAAAAAAAAAAAGAAAATAATAGCTTCAAAGTATATATTGTATATATACTCTGATGAATGACGATAAATGAATAGATGAATTGTTGGATGGATGGGGATAATAAACTTTTATATCATGTAAATAGTTTTTTTTTTTTTTTAGCCGCGAACAATCTCTTTTTCCATCTTTATTTTCTTTTGTTTGTCCTTTCATATAGAGGAATACACAAAAGATTCCAATATATAGAGCCATATGAAAATAGGTAAACTTTTATTTTAAAAAAGAACAGAACCAAAAACAGAACATGAAAATATATACAAAGAAATCAAAATATGATTGAAAGTTGGCACGTATAAATATATAACCATATGTATCTATTTATTTGCAAATTTGTATCTTTAGATAACAAAAAAAAAAAAGATAAAAGTTCAAGGTCAGGCAAAAAACATGTGTAATACTAAAAACACAGAAGAAAGTTAATATTATATGTGTTTGGCAAGTAAATAAATGTATATATATAAATAAGAAATACAAAAAAAAAATACTTTTTTTATTTTCTTCTTGCATCAAAGAAAACCTCCAGCCCTTTAAAAAAAAAAAAAAAACACTGTAGAATTCAAATCTTTTTAAGTTAAACATTGGGAAAAAAAAACCTTACAAAAAAAAAAGTAATATAAAAAAAAAAGAAAATAAAAAAAAACTACGATTTAATGATGAGATGGAAAATGAAGAAGTCCTAATGGAAAATTTAAAAAATAAAAAGAGACAAAAAAATTTATTTTTTATTTTATGTTTTGCTTTTGTTTTTTGTTCTTCTGTTTTGGCGTTGTTTTCTTCTAATTCCAATATAAATTATATATGTATACAAACATGCATATTTTGTATTAATATATATATATTTTTATATACATAAATATTTTTTTTAGAAAAAAAGCCCATGTGGGAATTCTTAATGAAAATATTTTCAATGTTAAGCTGATGATTTTTCTATACAAAATGTAATTTTGTAATAATTTTTTTTCAAGTATTTTTGTTGATATCTTGTATCCTTTCAAGGGCAGGCATGTCCTTTTATTTTCCAAAAAAACATGTGAATTTTATATTTGCATTATATGTATGTATTATATTCATTATAATATTATACAAATATTGATGTTGTGATATTCTGAAAATGAATTGAATCACAACACACAATATATTGTATAGAAGTGAAAATGATTTTTGAAGACTGGAAAAATTCTTTTTATTTTATTACAATTTTCACAAACACATTTACTTTTTTTGTTTTATGATTTAAAATTTAAATATTAAAATAAATATAAATATATATTTAAAAAAAAATAAACAAAGTATGTATATATTATGTATCTGCATAATCACTTCTTATTTGAAAAAAAATTTTTTTTGTTTTAAATTTTCGAAATAAACATTTTTAAAAAAAATTGAAAATAGACATTCAGATATTTTTTGGTTAAATGCGTTTTTGTTAGGAAGAAAATTTTTTTGGATAATTTTCCTTCAAAATATAATTCGAAACTAAATTGTAGCTGTTTCTTAAAAAAAAGAAAAAACAAAAATAAATTAAAATCTTTTTTAGTAAAAATTATGTAAATTTATTTATATGTTTTTGAAATATTTTATTTTATATGGAAATTTTCAATAAATTTAAAGCTTTAAACCATTCCTAAACAGTTTTCATCCTTTTTATATCATTTTGAATTTTAACTTTCACCATTTAAAATAAAATGAACACAAAATGTTAGTGAGTTGTAAAATGAAGTAAAACCTTGTAAGTTTAATTTTTAATAATTCCCATGCTGCAAAGGGAATTAAATTATAAAATTTTGGACCAAAACTAATGAAACCAAAAGATAACTGAGAGAAAATGCATTCAAAGAGTTTAGAAAACAAAAAAAAAAAAATTATTAAAACTTCAATACTTTTGGTGTGTATAAGTGTGTTAATCATATATTTGATTTAACTTATTGGATTTTCCAATTAATTAAATTATTTTAAATGGTTTTCTCCAATTTCTGGGTATTCATCCACTCATTTTTTTTGGTTTATACACGCTTTTATTTTATTAAAATTTTTACCTTTGAACTTCTCTTATGTGACACATTTTTGAATCATATTTAATTCTTATTAATTTATTTATTGAAAATTTTAATTTGTTTCATTTTTGTGTTTTTTGTTTTAACCGCAACATGAGTTTCCATAAATGGAAAAGCATGTTACCATTTACATATAGAATTTACCTATTATTCTACAACATAATATTTAGAATTTTTTTGAATTTACTATTTCTTAAACTAAAAATTTTCTTTGTTTGTTCCGTTTTATTTCTTTCTTTGTTTTTTAAGAAGCTTTAAGATTTTCCGTATACTATTAGAAAACAAATTGACAATTTTATTCTTATTTCCGAAACACAAAATAGGGAAACAAAAAGTAAATTACAACAAAACAAAACAAAAAGAAGAAAACAATCGGAATTTGTCATTGACATTTTCTAAGAAATTTTTTTATAATATTGAACATTTAGGTCACGTACCGTATTACAAATGTTAAAAAAAAAAAAAAAAAAAAGTGAAAAACTCTCTATCCATTTTTATGTTTATTTTTTTAATTTTTTTTTTATTTGTCATGTACCATTCTTTTGAAGTCAACTTTTACTTTAACTTAAAACAAATGCAAAAAAAAAAATCGAATCTAATTTATCGAACCCTGATAAACAAAAAAAAAAAAAAGGAAAAGCCGGCAAAAAAAAAACAAATCACAAAACCACGCAATTTCTTTTTTTTTTTTTGTTTTTAACGTTTGCTTTTTAACGGTGATTATTTGTCAATTGAAAAATTATGTTAAATGGGCAAAAAATAATAACAACAAGAAAAATAATCATCAAATTATAATTTATTAAAAAATTTACTAATTTCAATTTCATTAAAAAATCACTCAATCAGATTTAAAAACATACCTATCTATAAAAACCGCCTACTCTTCAATTTTTAAATATAGGTATACATATGTACATATTTTCATATTAAAAAAAAGAAAATACTTTTACTTTAAACATTTCATTTCAATTATATAATAAATATATGTATTTATTTTCTCAACACCAACAATCTTTTACCGTTTTTCAAATAAGAAAATGTCATTTTACTTGTCAATTTATTTTGATTTGATTTGATATAATAAAACATGTCGTGCCGTGACAAACCTTTTCATAATTTAATCCATAAATTCAAAAACGTATTTATTTTGGGAAAAAAAAAAAAAAAAAAAATTGATTTCATTTTGACATTCTTTAATAGTAGTAACTAATAATTCACAATTGAATTTTGAATTCACAATAAGTTATAATATAAAAAATATTTTTGTTCAATTAAATAAATTTTGTTAATATTTTATCAATGAATTCTATCTGGTTCTTATGTTAAATTTTTATTTAACTTGACTATATTTGATGAAAAAATATAAATATTTATTTTGGTTAAAGATATAACTAATATTTACAAAAAAATATATATATATAGGTATATAAAATTGAATTGAATTGATTTAAAATTGTTGTTTGGTTATAATAAAACAAATGATTTAAAACAAAAAAAAAAGAGAAAAAACAAAACGAAAAATAAATATGTATTTAATACTCCATATGTGGTTTGAAATAACAACAAAAAAAAAAAATATATAAAAACAAATAATTTGTGAAACATTCTACGAAGATGTCTCACGTTTTTTTCTACTTTTTTATGAATGAAAGTAACAAAAATAATAATAAAAATAAAAAAAATAAATTTAACAATTTTTGAGTTAATTCATTAGTAATCATCTTGATTAAATAAAAAAAATATCTGTGGTTTAATTAGCGGCCAATTGATTTTAAACCTAAAGAAGTCAAGAGTTTTGTTTTATTTGTCTGTTTGTCTTTTGCATTTAATTAAAGGAAAAATGCATAATTTTTGTCATCAAATTGACATTGAATAAAAATTTAAAATCGAAGTATCTATTAATAATTTACAAACCTTAAATCATTTCATATCTCTATTCAAGAACTATTTATTAATAATGTTTCATTTAGATCGAGACATAATGAAAGTATTTAAAATATCATATAGAATTTTTTAGTCATATAATTTTAAAGGAACTAAAAAATTTTTAATCATTTTGAATTCTTAGTAAATTAATTAACAAATAATTACTGTAATTATTTACTACTTCTTAAGCAACTTTTATTTACTTGCTAGCAACTTTTTAATATAAACAAATAATTGTGTAAACTGAGTGTTGTGACTGATTGTTTAACTGTTAAATAGGTGTTTATGTTAGATCTACATATATATACTGTAAACATAATTTTTTTTTTTTTTTAATTCATAATAAATATAAAATGTTCAACAGCGTTAAACAATTTATTTATTATAAAAAAAACAATAAAAACAAACAAACAAAATCATTATAATTTCCTCAATAAATAAATATGGATAGGTACTCACAACACAGACTCTTTTCTTGGCAACAAAAGAGTATAAGTATAGTATACATATATATTATATAGTAAGTAAAGTAGTAAATTTATTTTTTTTTTATAGAGTAAACTAAAAAATAAATAAAGAAAAAAAATGTTTTAAATAATTTTTTTTGTTTCTTTTTAAACTTAAGTTCACAGGTGAGTCGTTCGTTTAACATATATTGCAAGTTTGTGTGTATAATTTTACGTTCACATATTGGATTAAAATAAGCCATTAATTCTTGGAAAAATTAAGATGAAAAAAGTTGTTAAAATATGAGTCATTTTTTTTTATTATACACAAATTAAATTTTGTTGATATGTAACTACATACATATGAGTATTAATTTTAAGTATCTTTAAAATACTTATGGTTAATTTTGAAAATGAAGATGTTATACTAAATAAAAAAACAGAATTAATGAACTTTTAAAATATATATTTATTAGTACACAATATACCTATGGTATCATATAACAGCTATACAGGTATATTGAATCATCACTGTATGTACATATGTATGTTTTTTTTAGATGCAAAAAAGATTTTTGTATAGGTACCTAATATGAATGATGCATTTTGCATATGTTTAAGATTTGGGAAGTATAATATTTAAATTTTATCAATGAAATTTGATGGGAATTTTGTATTGAACAACAAAAAAACAAAATAAAAATTAATTAATTGAAAATTACTAGATATATTACACAAGTTGTCAATGAATTTATGCAAATAGGTATATTAATTAAATGTACTTTAAGAAAAATAATTTATGGTTAAAAATTCACCATAAAATTATGTGCTTTGGATATTTTTTTTTTTAAATAGAAATTCGTGATTAATAAATATATCAATTTTAAATTTTATTTAAATAAAACATTATTCTGAAGAACCCTGAAATAATGTTTTAATATTAATTAATAAATTTATTGGTATTAAGAAAACAACTCATATCATATTAGTTTTAAGATTTAAATGTAATTTTAAAAATCCCAAAATTTAGAAAAATTTATTTACGTTAGTGCTGTTGTTTAAATATGTATGTTCATTTTATTTTTGTCAATACTGTCGTCAATGAATATTATTGTTATTATAAAAAAAATTTAATTTGTTTTTTTATAGGGTTCATATTTGTTATATGCAGTCAAAAAAAAAAAAAAAATAAATAAAATAAATAAATATATAAATTACAAATAATACTAATTATAATAATAAAAATTATATTAAATTATTTATTCCACAAACATAATTTATTTATTTAAACATTTTTTTTTCGTTTTCTTTTTTCAATGTTTTTTCTGTTCTTTTTTTTTTTTTTTAATTCATGTGTATTAAAAAATGAAAAAAAACTTTATTGATGGTCTATTTAACGTTAAAATTGTTATTTTTTAGTACCTACCTAGTTTTATTTTATGTCCCAATATACATTATTATATTTTCTGACCAAATGGTTGATTATGAATTTTTTGTTTTTTTTTTTTTACCAAAAGGAATAATAATGTAAAAATATCGGTAATAAAAGGAAGTGTTTTTGGTGTATAAATTTAATTTTAAACGTGAATATTTAACTTGATCAAGAATGCAAAAAAGAATAATTATATAAAAGTCAACTTATTAAAAAAGTTATGACGAACGCGGGTCGAATAAATTTTAATTTACATATTATAATTATTATTATCATTAGTGTATCTTTTATTGTAGATTATTTTTCATTTTTGATTTAAATAATGTTAAAATTTTATTTTTATATTTTCAATTTTAAATATATTTACAATCTTTAATAAATATTTCAACCTGGCTTTCATTTTTTGTACCGAAACTAAATTTTATTTGAGTATCTACCAAATATTAACAAAATATAAATAGAGAATTCGACCTTAAAAATTTATAATCTATCTAGTTCTCGAATCGAATCACATTTTTCTGATTTCAATAGAAAAAATATTTAAGCTAATTTGAAAAATCTCTAAGCTAATAAAAAAAAGTAAAAAAAAGTTTTTTAAAATAAAGTTTATTATAAAGTAATTACGGGGTATTTGAAGATTTGTTTTTTTTTTTGTTTTTTTTAAATAATTTAAAACCTATTTAAGTTTTCTATCGAAAAATCAAGATATTTGTGAAATGTGACTATTAAACATTTCTATGATAAGAATATTAATAGTTCAAAAGACAAATATTAATTTAAGATAAAATAAATTTCATTTCATTTATTGATAATTAAAAAAAATCATTAAGTTTATTACCTATAAATATGTAATTGTAAAATATGTAAAATAAAATAAAATTAAATTGAATTAAAATCTTAATCAAAAAAAAATAATAAATCCTTGACTTGAATAAAATTTTAAAATAACTAATTAATAAAAAAAAACATTCTTCTATAAAATACTATTATTACTATTTAAAAGATAAAATTAAACTTACCACTTAATATATTGATTCCAAATATTTATATATACGTATGTAAATCTTTTATCACGCAAAACAAAATAATGTACGTAAAAATATTTTAAATATCATCTGAGAATATTTTAAATATTAAACAAAAAAAAAAAAAAAATTTATTAAATTGTATTTCGTTCTTTATTAATTATTTGCTTTCTTCTATAAAATTTTGTTCTTTTTTTTCTTAATAGAACGTCGCTTTGTTTCAAAAATTTGCAAAAGAATTTACAATATATACTATTTAATATTTACTTTTATTTATTTTTGTTAATTCATAATCGATTGCGCTTACGTTTTTGTTTTTATTTTTTTTTGCTTTTGTTTAACTATAACAACACTTTTCTTGCTTATAATAATATCTTATCACAAATTATTTTTTTTATCACTTAGATACTCTTTATTTTTTGTTTTTTTTTTTATATACCTATATATTTATTTATTTAAAATTCATAAGTTAAGGCAGTGTTTGAAGCGCTTTTTTCTTTGTTTTTTTTCTTATTTTTATTTTAATTTTATTTTTATTAAATTGAAATACATTAAATTAAAAAAAAAAAAAAACTCAATATTAATATTAATTCAATATTAAAATTAGAAAAATCATTCTCTGCAAACGCATGCGGCTAATTGTTCTTTTTTTTTATTTTTTATTATAAAATCAAATATAATATAAACATTTACCGTTATATTACTTAAGATTATATGTATACACCGTTATTATTTTAAAAATGTTTGGAAAATAATTTGAAATTTGTGCAAATTTTTCCTTTATTCCAATATTTTTTTTTTTTTTTTATAATAAAATCAATGCTTTTATTATTAATATCAATATTATAATTAATATTTTATTGGTTAAGCTGTTTTTTTTTTTATTTTTTTTAGCCGTTTAATGCGTTTGACAGTGAACAATAAAATGAAACTAGTGCGCAGATTTCACAATAATTTTGTTAAAGAGTTAATGAAAAAAAAAACCAAAAAAAAAAAAAATTTTGCAAAACAGAACAATAAAAAGTCAAAAGAAAGAGAACTAAATGTACATGTACGTATGTATAAGAGACGGTAAAGTAAAGAACAAAAACTAATTCGATACGATATAAAAAAGAAAGAAGATTTAAAAGCTAATTTAAAATGTATGGAATAAATGTAAAAGTAAAAGAAAAATAACAACCAAAAGAATTAACATTTAGCTATATAAAATTTTATTTTTTAATAAATGATTCATTAGTCATTAAAATGAATCAAAGAGAATTTTTCGTAAAAATTTACCAAGTAAATTCTAATTTAAAAACTAAAAGCAAACCAAAAAAAAAATTCCTCAATTTGCAAATGAGTGAGTTTTTATAGTTTGTGTTCTTGTATTTTTTTTGTACGAATTATGAACGAGTAAAAAAAAGTTTTAAAAAAAGAGACAGAGAGAAATTGATCAAAACTTTTGCAATTAAATGATAAAATCAATGTAAATTCACTTGAATTGAATGAAAGGTAAGGTGAGCCATAAAATTATGAGATTTCATTAAAGAGTGTTGCCTTATTAGATAAGCAAAATTTTATCTTTCGAATTGATAAAAATTTTTGAATATAAATTAAAATATGACGTTATTAGGTAAATATGTATATTGTTATTGAAAATAAAAGTTTATTGTATTAAATTTATATATTTGTTTTTTTTTTCTTCGATTTAAAAAAAATTATTATTTAATTTGTTTCTTTTTTTTTTACTAATTTAAACTTAATCACTAAATTTTTTTTTCTATTATTTTTATATTAGCCAATATTTTTTTTTATAAGTTTTTTTTATTTACTTAAGAGAAAAAAAATTTTTCTTGTTTAAATTTCACTTATTAGTATTTTATTTTTTTTTAAATATTTTATTTCATACAAATTTTTGATTAATTTTGAGTGATTTTTCCATATAACACAATTAATTAATAAAAACTTTTCTTGAACAATTATGTACGATTCATAATATCTTTAGATATATTTAAATATTTAACATATGTGTGTATATATATATATATATATCATAGAATATAATAATTTTTTTAAATGTTCTGTTCCACTTTCATAATATTTTGAACCCTAACACACGAAATACACGAAAATCGATTGGAAAATAAACAACGAGTTAAATTTTTTGTTGTATTTGCGTTTGATTGAATTTTTCTACATTCCAACAAAATCGCAATATTTACAATCAAACAAAATATGTACATAAGTCATAAATACAAAATATATATTAGGTATGTACCTCTTAATATCAAACAAAATATGTGTTAATTATTATAAAAAAAAAAAATAATAAATGAAAAAATTATAATTTATAAAATAAATTTATATTTTTTCTTTCTTTATGTTTAAAGGCTAGAATATGCCGCGCGACTAAACCACATTTTAAATATTGGTAACCTTTTTATATCGTAGTTAATTTTTTTTTATTTGCTATTATCGTTATTATTATACGATGGATACGATAATAAAAATAAAAAACAAAAAAAAAAACAAAATTAAAAAATTAAAAAATAAAACTTGTAAGAACAAATGTTAGTTATTACTTACAACTCACTATACAGTAAAGTAAAAAAAAAAAAATGTATAATAAAATAACAAAATAAAAAAAAAAAGAAAAAATTGTACAATGATGGGTGAGGTGAAAAACATCAAAATGAGTTTTTTGAATTGTAAAAAAAGTATAATGTTATCTATTTGATTTTTTATTTCTAGTTAAGACAAATAACTGATTTTTAAACAGAATTGATTTATATCATTCTTTTTTATTTTTATGGAAATTGGGTCATATTTGTTCTAAGTCAATCATAATATTTTTGCAGTTTAAAGAATAAAATAAGAAGAATGAAGCTACTTTGTTAGTAGCTAAATTTTATATTTTCCATAATTAACTTATAGCTTAAAAATAAATAGACTTGCTGATATTTTTTTGAGAACAAGATAATACATATGATACCTATAGTTGAAAAGGCATTAGACATTTGAAGCCTATACATAACTTATATTCAAAATATAAATCATTTGCTTTTGAAAAGTATTTATAATCTTTCAAAGACACCAAGAATTCCCACTTGTTAGTGTCAGATTCTTACTGACTAAACTCACCTCCTCGTTAGCCAATATAATGGGTTGAAACCCCTATCTACTAATGCAGTATATTGGCTAGGGAGTAGGAATAGGAAAGGATGGGGCAATAGGATGCGGAAACGTTGAACGGGAAGTAGGAATGTAAGAAAAAAACAAGAGGTTGAAAATAAATTACTTTATTCATAGCTTTATTTATAACTGGAAAGGTTGAAAAAGCTATTAATCTAAATGGTTAATAGTAAATTTAAAAGTTTTAGTAGGATATAGAAAATTTCCCATGAACGTTTAAAAGTAGAACTATACAGAAGGATTTTACGAAGGAATAAGATGTCAACGTGTTTTTGTAGAACACTATACAGTAATATTTTACCAACATCTACAATTTTCTATATTATCTTCCTTCATCCTTTATCTAAATAATTCTTTTTTGTTTTATTTAAATACCTTACAATTACCTGTTCGAGGCATTTATTTGATCTTAATAACTTTTATTTATTTTTGTACATTACTTTTTGATTTTTCAACAAGAATTTTTTTTCTGTCTCTTTTTAATTTTTATATTCTTTTTTTTTTGTTGTTTTAAGGACATTTTATTACATTTCTAAATATATTAATTTTTTTTTTGTTTTATTTTGTTTTTTTGTTTTTATGAATTTAAATTACTACGAAAATAAAATAGTTTTTCTATTAATAGGGGTGTTCTACTACAGTATAACCAAAAAGGTATATAAGTATATTTATTACGTTTTTATTTAAGACGTATTCTCTGTATATTTATGACATCACCTTATAAGGGGTTAAAAAATATTTTTTGCATAATTATTTTTATTAATAGAATTTTTATTTTGTTTTAAGGGCTATTTTCATATTTACAAGAATTTTATTTTAACTTCCTGGTAGTGTAAAAAATAAAAAAAATTTTTTTTTTTTATATCAAATTTTTTTTTTTTTGTTATTACTTCACTTTAGTGGAGAAAATTTTTTGGTGCATTGGTATTTAAAAGAAAAATATAAAAACAGATTTATTTAAAAAAAAAAAAAAAACTAAAAAAAAATGGTTAGTATTTTACATTTATTGTAAGTTATTTTTGTAAAAGCCGGTATCATGCCAAAAGCTTTTCAATCTCTTTTAGTATTTGATTTTTTCATTTTTTTTTTACAATTAAAATTTATTTGAAATTTATTTCCATTATGCATATTTTTTTTTTTTTTTGGTATGTGTACTTTTGTAAGTGTAGGCAAATAATTTTAAATATTATAGTTAAATATTTTAAGTTTAGAATCAAAAGTATAAAATGAATAAAAATAATAAAAAAAAAAATTTAAATGAATGCTACAAGTTTCATACCGTTTCTAATAAATTTAGAATGTTCTGACATTTTGATTATATAAGAATTTAAATGTAAAAATCATATATAGGTACATATACATATACATATTTATATTTTGTATGTGTTAAAATATTAAAAAAAAAAAATATATATTAAAATAGGATGTGAACAAAATTAACAATAACTTGAGGGTGGTTGTTAAAATTCGCAACCTATTCTATTATTTGAAATTTGGTATCCGTTATGTGTTATATTTAAAAATGGATATTTTGTATTAAGTCAAATAACGTTAATTTAAAATGCAAAGTTTTATCCCGATCTTGACCTTTTAATAAACCAACCACACTGAAAGGGGTGTTATTATATAGGGTTAAAAAAGTTTGTTATTTATTCTTAACCTTCTACAATTCGATCACCCAACCCTATTCAACTCTTGATAGGAAAAAATATAATAATATTTATTTATATACGACTCAATACGAGTACATAATATATTTTAAATAAAAATACATAAGATTAAAAAAATTTTTTTTTAGAAAACATATATCAAGTGTAGTTGACAGGTGTGTTTGATAAAATAAATTAGTTGAATATTTACTATATTAATTTTTTTTCTTCTTCTTAAATTTTATATGTATATATATATATTTTTTTTAAAAAGGTTTTAATAAATATACTTTAAAAATAAAATATGTAATAAGTAAAAAACTAAATATAGGTGTTTTTTTTATTTTTTTTTTATATATATATATATATGTATATAACAATAATTAATGCGTGTTTTCAATCTATTATAAATATATGCGTGTGTTATCATCGCGTAGATCATTTGCAAATGTATGTTTTATAGTAAAAAAAAAAATTAAAAAAACTAACAATACTTGAAATATAATTTACATATTTATACTATTTTAATATATTATGTGTAATTTTAAAAAATTAAAAAAAAAAAAAACAAATGATTTATACATATATTTAATTATATTGTTACTACAGTGCTTCATCTACTTAATAAAAAAACATAAAAAATAAGTTTAAATTAGTCATGTCCTTGCGGGAATTCACTTTTATGTTATTTTTTTTTTTACATCATTGTTTTAAATTTAAGTTAAGTTTAAAAATTGTTTTATTTATTTATAATATCGAAAAAATTAAATAAATAGAAATTAGATAATGAATTGATTTACGTATTTATTTAGTGTATATATAGATAAATAAAGGAAAACAACTTGAAAATTTTACATTTAGTAAAAGTAGAAATACAGGAAGACGCGTGATTAAATATTAGATATTTATATAAAATTTTATAATAATACAAAATCTAAATTTCTGAAATAAAAACTACAAATTATATTTTAGGATTGTTTCGGTTTTCAACACTACTGGACTATTCAGTATATGCGTATATAATGTTAAATTGCCTATAGTTTGAATTCTCTGATCTTCTGTATATATAACTTATATAGTATCTTAGTATCTTCTGATCTTCTGTATATATAACTTAAATTTTCGATTAGTTTTATAAATTAAGCTAAAATGCACTTTTTTAGCTTTATTTTAATTTCACTTTTGAAATCAAGTCAAAATCATGAACTTTTCTTTTTTCGACTTTATTTCGTTTATAAAACAGAAAAAGAAATAAAGTTAAAAATATTTTTAACAGCTATAAAGATTTGGTTACAAAATCAGGATTTCAATAATTTGTTTACCTGTAGGAATTGGTAGGAATTGGTAGGAATTTTATAATTTTACAAATTTAGAGTTCTCCACCTTTTCCGGAAAATCTTATATTGTATACATATTATATATAACTAGATATTTTTGTATCAAATTTTTGGAAAGGATATTACAATTTGCAACTGTTTGCACACTAAAAAAAAAATGTGAAAACGAAATATAAACCAATTGGTTTTATTTTAATTTCAAAATGGAAATTAGATTAAATTTTAAAAATTCGTGATTGTCATCTTATTTCAAGTTTGAAAGTGAAATAAAGCCGATTGGATTTTATTTCAGGAAACCTAAATAAGATAATAAGTAAAGCAAACCAAATGCTGGGATTTATAAAAGTATGGTCTCTAGAGACTTTAATGACCCCATACATTACAAAATTTTTGTATACAATATTAGTTCGGCCGATCCGAGAATATACAAATCAAATCAGGTCGCCATACTATCATCACCATTTCAAAAGAATACAGGCAATACAAAAAATGTCCTTAGATTTGCCTCCATACATTAAATAGACTTAAAGTAAATTGATATGAACACTTTATAGAGTCATGAATATTAGTGATGGTTATTGTCTTTATTATTCAAGTAATAAACATCTTCATTCATAATATATTAATAGTATATTATGAAAATTCCAAAATTACAAGAACACGTTTTAGGTTTGAAAACATTTTTGCTATTATAGATAACATAGAACGTTAATATCATGCAAAATTATGATTGGGTTATAAATCATAATTTGAAGTTGAAGAGATTTTTGGAATATGGCTGGGGAAGCTTCTGTTCTATACCTACTGGGGAGGTACGTACACCTACCTAAAACTGAACAAGGATGAAACAACTTCCAATAAACTTTTGGTGTTTATAACATAGAATTAACTATCGTGTAAGTATGAACCTATTAACAGAATGATGATAAATGTTAATCAATATAAAATAATTATAAACATCGCATGTTCATGTTTATTTAAAGTTGTGGTTAAAAATTATTATTCAAACTAATTGATTGATAATTAATTCTTACTTTTTTTATACTTCAACACTACTTACGAAATCCTACTGATGAGTCCAGTAGTGTTGAAGGACGAAACATTCCTAATATCAAAGAGTTTACCACAATTGTTGGTATCTAATCAAACTAATGTATCAATTTCTTTATAAAAATATTTAGCTTTATTTATTAAAAATAACTAAAATTAATTAAATTTTTGAAAATATTTTCTTTTTCAAAATTTCATTACAGAAATTATGTTATTTATCAGTTCATATACAAAAGCCACGACATTTTTGGATTGAAGTTTGTACATAAGCATATTAAAATGACACAAATAGAGAAAATTACTCCAAAAGAGAAAAAAATTGAAGCAGAAAATCCTTTTTAACTGAAAACTTGCAATATTAGAAAATTAAATTAATCAGTGATATATCAAATAAATTATATTATATACCTATCATCATTTAAAGAATTTTTATATAGATTTCACTATTTATATTCACTATTTCCAATAGTGTTTTACACTATACATAGTTTAAATCGCATAAAATTAAAGCAAAAAAATAAAAATCAAATATATACTAAAAATAGGTTACTATAAAAACAGAATTTTTATGTGATTTGTATAGAAAATTGACCTATTTATTGATTTAATATCAATTTTATGCTTTGATATAAAAAAAATGAATGAAACAGAAAATCAATGGTTTTGTTATATTTAGAGACTGGTATATTCTTTTTATTTTTATTTTTTTTGTGTTTGTATAATATCATTAACAAAATTAAGAAAATAAAAGAGAAAATAGCAGAATAAAGCAGGCAGTTTTTTTAGCACATTTCCAAAAAAAAAAAAATTTTTCCTATTAGTTTCACTCTGTCCGTACGTCCATCTGTTTACAAAATTTGTACACCGTTTAAGATAGAACTATGAAGTTTAAACTTTAGGTAGGTCTTATAAAAAAGTAATGCTGTAGAAGAAAGTCCTATTTTTAAATATGTATTCCTCAAGTTCTGCTTAACATTTTGT
Organism: Poecilobothrus nobilitatus; assembly: GCA_947095535.1. Taxonomy (NCBI): domain Eukaryota; kingdom Metazoa; phylum Arthropoda; class Insecta; order Diptera; family Dolichopodidae; genus Poecilobothrus; species Poecilobothrus nobilitatus. Next base: position 192,126,674 of record OX352773.1, read on the forward strand.
AAATTTCAAAACGCCATTCGACAGGACTTTTTTACCTTTATCAAAACCATAAATTTTTTTGAAATATAATCTCCATCATAATTCTAGTACGCTTTTAGATAGGGACTTGCAATTTTGAAAAAAAAATGAACTTTTTGAATTAGTATAAGCTTCATCAGAATTTTTTTTGTACCAGTCTCGGTTTAAGAGGTTTTAGGGCTCAAAAATTGAAAATTAGATATTTTTAGACACCTACGTATAAACTTTTCGTCGATGAGTCATAAAAATTAAAGCTCCAGGGCTCCAGTAACAAGTTTTTATGTGTATTAATCGCTTTTATTGGTTACTGAGCTATTTCCCATGATTTCAAATGTATATATCTCAGGTTCTGCGCATAGTAGTTTTACAATCTAAGTTACAAGACTGGATATTTCCTTATCTTTGTGTAATGTTTTTGCAATTTACTATTTAAATTCACCGTTATGTGAATACAAAATTTTGTATGATTTTTCTTCTTTCATAGCTCCGACACACTTATAGATAGGCACTTTTTTGTACCACTCCCTGTTTAAGGGCTATTAGCGTTGAAAAATTGCAATTTTGCTATTTTTAAACATCTGTAACTTAAATATCTGAATACATTTTTTCAAAATAAAAGGCAAAAATTAAAGTTTCAACTTTATAATTTTATAATATGTGTGTATGTGTGTATTTTCTTAATTATGTAGAGTTTCCTTAACATTGACAAAAATATCTCTTTATTTTTCAAATTTTTTTTTATTGTATGAAATTTTAGGAAAAATTTCAGATTTTCAAATTTTGGTGCAAGTCCCAATTCTAAACAGTTTGTATTGTCTTTTGGGAAATGTATACGCCTTTTAAAACTGTAAGTTTACATTCTGCCTTGTTTAAAATATTTTTACTATTTCTATAATAGATATTCAGTTATAAAATGTACAAACAACATAAATCGTTGTAAAATTATCTTTTAATAAAATATACAAAGTAAAGTTTTTTTTTTTATCTAAACACTTATTTGCAAAGAAAAAAAACAATAATTATATTTGACCTTCATTTTTTAAATATTCTTATATTCGATTTCTAATAATAAATTGTAAATTTTATTTATAAAATTTTCTATTTATCAATATTATTTTTATTCTCATCTATAATAATTTCATATGCCATCCAATTACTAATTTTATCTATTAAATATTAATGTATAATTTATATTTGTTTCATGCTTTTTTATTTTATTTAAATTTCTTTATATTTTTAAATTAATTATTGAAATTTCTGTGTAGCTTTGTGCATATTTTATAAAATTTTTTTAAGAAAAATGTTTTCATGTTAAATAAATTATTCTATAAAGCCTTTTCTTTTTCATTATTTCTTACATTTTGTTCTTAAGTACACTTTAATTAATATTATATGCATTTTAAAATAATATTAATTTTTTTCATGTTTTAAGTAAGTACTGAAGTAGCAATTCAACATGTTATAAAAAAAATTTATTAAATCACGTTTTAATTTTTATTTCACTTCCAAATAACTATATATGTATAATTAAATATAATATATGTATATATCCAGCATTTATATATAGTGTTTAATTTTTCAATTTAAAAAAAAAAAAAAAAATTTCTTTAAAGTGTTGCATTAAATACTTTTAAAATATCTTAACAATTTAATTTATATATGCATATAACGGTAAACCTATAATACAAAAAATAAATAATGCATTTCTTTTTGTTTTTCTTTTTTTTTTGTTTTTTCTTATCAATTTTCGATATCTTAACAATTGTTTTCGGAAACAATTGTTAGATTAGATTTAAAATACTTTATATTGTTTTACCTAATGGCATATAATTAATTTTTATATACAGTTATAAAACAAAATATTCACCACTAATACTAACAATAACTGTAAATGTTTAAAATTGTAACGAACATTTATAATTTTGTGAAACAAAAAAAAGTAAATACTAAATGAATTGTAAAGTTGTGAATAATTAGCAATCTTATAAGTCACTAACATTACATATATATATATATATATATATATATTATATACATATATAGAAAAAGAAACAGGGTGTATATTAAAATTACAAAGTATTTTGAGTCTTTCAAGGCACTTGTTTGCACGAAATCAATATTACGAGTAAATACTATATACAACAGTACTAGTTTTGTTTTTTATCTTTTTTTTTGTTTTTGTTATTATAATACGAATATACACGACAGTAGACGAATAATATTATATAGAGAAAAATTAAATACCGTATTTAAAAATAAAAATAAAAAAATTTAACAAAAATTTTGTGTATTTGCCCTTTAACAGTTAAGAGGCGACTAATCAACGGTTTTAGTGAATGGAAACCTCGTACCTAAAATAACAGAAAAAAAAAAAAAACCGTTTTTTTTTTTTTCATAGTTTTCAACAGGATATAACTTAAAAAAAAAGTAGCAGAAAAAACAAAAACCACCATAACAATGAAAAATAACTGTAACATAAATAAAGAATCCTTAAAGGACTCGAATATATTTTATTCGAATATTTGTTATTTCCTACAAAATAAAAGAAATGAGTACAATGCAAAAAAAAAAAAAAAACAACGAAAAGGAAGTTTTTGTATTTCTTTTGACATAGATAAACTTTAATGTTTAACATGTTTTATACAGACATACATACAAAGAACATTTAAATTCCTTGATGTATTGTCTTCTTAAGGAAAAGTTTCAAATACTATGTTTAAATTCAAAAAGTTTTTTGGTTTTTTGTATTTTTAAGGATTCCACCAAATTTGTTATGTTGGTGTTTTGTTGTTATGTATATTAAGTTTTCGTGGTTGGAAGCTATTTTTCTTAAATTTTTGTTTTACTTTTTTTATTTTTTGTTTTTATTATATATTGATTTACAAGGGTCGAAAGGAGAAAATTTAAGAAACTATATGCTGTCTATATTATTATAGTAATATAGTATTGTAATTTAAGGATATTTGTAAAAATTAATAACATTTATTTTTTTTAATAATATTTAATTTTTTTCCTTTTTTTTTTTTTGTTTTCTTTGGTCATGCTTTCAGAAATTCTTTAAAAAATTCATAATACTGAGAGGTTGCCTAGGATATAAGTATATTGTTGGAAATATGATTCGAAGACATTCGGTCTATTAAGACACAAAAAAAAAAAAAAATAAAACTATAACATGGAGATAAAGATTGTTTTTTTTTTTTTCTATGAAAAAGTAACATAAATCTCTTATAAAAATGTTTATGACTTTTAAAAAATAAGTATAAGAAGGAATAAGAAGGCGCCAAATTTTCTGTACTTCATTCATTTCGTTCATTTGTAATTTTTTATCAAAATTTGTTTTTTCAGAATAAAAGTAAAGTTTAATATAGTGTTCAAAGCAAATATTAAATTGTCATATGATATTTTTCTTTTAATAGAGTCCGTTAGATGAAATGTTATGAGATATTGATTTTGTATACTAAGTATAATACGATTTTATGTCGTGTATGTAAAAAAAGGACTTACTTGTTTATACAAAAAAAAAAAAATATTTATAGATTTTTATCACAAATTTCTATATTTTTTTGGAAGACTTTATTGTAGGTGTTCAAAATATGACCGTAACATATTGAAAAAATTTACTTAGATAAATTCTCTATAGGTTGTATGTAATAAACCATAGCATGATAAAATCAACTGAATAAACTGAATTGTATATTTACAACCCTACCACGTATTCTATTTAATAGTAAAAAAAAAAAAAAAGAAAAAAAAATAAAACAAAAATACTGAGTTAATATTGTAAATAATGTGCAATCAAGTTAAACATGCATGCATACAAAAAACTACTATACTGTTTTACAAAAAAAAAAAAAAAAAATAAAAAAATTCAAGGTGTGCCACATTGTTGATCCTTTGAGAGAAAATTTTTATTTTTTTTTTTTTTAGTTTTTATTTGGTTCATATTAGTATTCTTTAGAACACCATTTTGTTTTCTTATTGTATCCCTTAGAATAAAAAAAAAATTTGTAATCAACATAACAGGAAACTAATAATATATAATAATATGGATATAAATATATATATGTATATGTATATATATGTATATAAATAATATATAATTGTAACAATATGGAATTTCTTTTTTAAATAAAGTTTTTTCATTTATACAATAATGTTAGTTACAAAATGTTTTACAGGACACAAAAATTATGTTATTTTATTATGTTTTTAGAAATTTACAAAATAGTTTTAATTTGGTGTATGTTGTGTTTTGTTTTTATCGGTTAATTGTTGATTCGAAACAAGGCATGTATTAAAGAAAATATATATATATTATATACGTAGGTTCATATACATATTTATAACATGTATATATTACAGTCAGGATTCAATTTTTTTTATTTTCATAAATTTAATATACGAGTATATATACTTAATATTAATTAATTCAGAATTTTTTATAATAAGGTAACAGTTGATAAAATTAAGGTCATACAAACAGAATAAGCTACGGTAAATTATAACATGTGGTTCACCATTTAGTGGTGAACGGTGATTAAAAATACCTATAATGAGTTTTATAATATTCAATTTATATTTTGTTAGAATATTAACTTGGAAAAATCAATTTTACATGATAGGATGAAAGGAAAATACATTTTATAAGAAGAAAAATCATATTTTATAACAGAAAAAAATCAATTTAATATGTCAATCAGAGTTTAATATTCTCAAAAGAGTTCACCTTACAAATTTTTACATAGTTTATTTTTTCATCTTAATCTTTTAATGTTATCTTATTTTCGTTCAAATTTTTTTAGTTTTTAAAGTTCAAAATGATTTAAAAAAATGTGTCTATTTGTTTTACTCTGTTCGTCTGTCTGTCCGTCTGTCTAAAAAACTATCTGTTGTTTACAAAACTTCTACACCAATTCTGATTTTTTCAATTTAAAAATTTAGTGAAAGTAAAATTTTGTAAGATTTTGCTTTTCTCATATCTCCGCAACGCTTTTAGACACAGCATTAAAATTTGGAAAGAAATAAAAAATTTTCAGAATTAGCATAAGTTCCTTTAACAACCTTTTTGTATCACCCCCTGTTTAAGAGCTATTATTGGTTAAAAATTGAAAACTTGCTAAATTTAAACACCTGTAACTTAGGCACGTCATGTGAAGATATTCTCAAAGTAATACAAAAAAAATAAAACTTCAATATTATACATTTACATGTGTTTGTAGTTTCTTTTAATTATATACGGTTTTTTTGAAATTAAAGAAAATGTCTCTTAATTTATTCAAATATTTTTTTTCATATAAAATTCTAAGAAAATTCACAAATTTTTGTGATAATAACAGTATTCTATAAATTGCTTGTATTGTCTTTTCAAAAATGTGTCCCTTTAAAAACCGTCGATTTTCATTCTACCCGCACTTTTCTTTTAAATTTTAATTAATCTTAGCATTTCTGACACTTCTTAAAAAAATATGGCTTGACTTTAAGTTATTCATCGTGCTTCTAAAAAATTATGATTTTTTTTTTTAAAGTTAAATCAAAGTGATTGAAATTCATATTGTATTAAAAGTATTATGTATAACTTAAAAAATGTACTTCCTTCCCATTTTGTAACAGAAAGCACTAAATTTATTACCCCTTGATCTATAAGATCCACAATTAAGAAATTTCAGTGAAGGTCAACGATATCTAATTCATATTAAACAGTTGAAAAATTGGATGAGATAATAAAACTATCTTAAGTACATTTTTGAAAGAAAACTTTCAAATTTTACCCAAACTTTATTTAAAAATTATGTTCTGATTTTCAAAAATTTGTTACAAATATAAATGATTTTTTTTTATTTTTTTAATTTTTTGGGAAATCCCATATTAAAATTTAACCTTTAAAAAAAAAAGGCGTATGCTTTAAATAAAAAACCAAAATTTAAGTCGTTTAGTTTTAACATAAATTAGTAATTATTTAAGTGAAATTTTATTTTTATCAAAAAATAAATACACGAGTGTACAAAAAATAGCAAAAGTAAACTATTGATATTTTTTACACAATTTTTTAATGAAAATTTTTAATCTAATTACTTAAGATAATGTACTACAAGTTATTGACATTAAATATATATATATATATATGTATATAAATTAAATTTTTTTACACTTGAAAAAACTTCCTTATTTTTTTACGCGTCACTGATATTAAAATCAAACAATAGATGTATTTAATGATTCATTTTTGGTTTTGAATAATGATTCGTTTTTTTATGATTTTTAAATTGAATTGCCACAGAAATTAATTAAAGAAAATTCCATGTTTTGTTTTTTTCTTTTTTTTTTTTTTGTTGTATTAAAAAAAAAAAATGAACAGTTTAAAAAACCACATTTGAATTTAATTTGAATATTAATTATAAGAATAAAAAAATTTTTTTATAACATGAAATTGATATTAAATTACATATAGTTGTGGTTCAAAAATTTACATTAGACCTGATGTAGTTGTGATTATTTAAAAAGTTATATTTGTTCAATGTCCTTTTTTATGTCTAAATAAATTTTTTATGCCTTTTTCATTCATAATTAGAAGTTTTTTTTTTTTTTTAGAAGCATTTTAAAAAGAAAATAACATTTTCTTTGTTATAAGATTTTGTATTTATTTTTTTTTTTTTTTGTATACAGTATACGATGCTTTTTTAGCACGTATTTGAAATCAATGTTTTTTAGTGTTTTTAATGCGTGATTTTTGATTGGTTTTTTTTTTTTTTTGTTTTTTATTTGTACTTTGACAAGTGTTTTTGGTTTTTACTTTGTACAGGATTTGTCTTTAGAAATTAATATTTTTTTTTTGTTTTTAATTTAACACTTTAATAATAAGAATATAAAATTTTTTTTCTTTATTTTATATTTTATATATTATTGTCTGATTATGATTTATAACTGGCATTTATAACAATCCTATTAAAATAATAAAAAATCATAATAATGATGATAATAATAATAATAATAATAATAATAATGATAATATTGAAAATAAAATTAATAATGGTATATATAATGTTTTTTTTTTTTTTTTTGTATTAAATCTGCTTTTTGTTTTTTTTTTTTAATTTTATGGATGAAACGTGAAATGATTTACTAAAAATGACATTGGATATTATAGGTGAGATGATTTGCTTTGTTTTATTTTTTACTGTGTAAAAAAAAAAAAAAAAAACAAAAAAAAAAAATACCACGCAAATTGTTTTATTTTAAAGATGTTAAGATTTTAAATTTGTTCTAAAAATGAAATTAATTATAAATATTATTTTTATATTAGATCAGTTTAAGGTCATTTTACATAATTGTCTACAATATAAGATACATTTTGTTTTCTTTATATCTTTATTATAATTTTATGATTTGCGGTTTTATTTTTTACAATCTGAAATTAATTGATCCTTCAGTATTTGCTTTTAATCGTAAAAAAAAATATATATATATATAAATACATATGGGGTTTTCTATCAATTTCCTTATACTATGATAATGATGGGTAATTGTGAGTCAATAAGTTATTTATTTCCGTTTTATTACATTTATAGGTAACAAAAAAAGAAAAAAAAAACAAAACAAATTAATAAATAAATTATATAAAAATAAAAATATTCATAAAAATTAATTCCATCATTAAATTACCCATAATGACAAGAAATCATTTTTAAAACAATTTTATTTGTTTGTTTTGTATAAGTACGTGATGCGTTCATTAAAAATTTAAAACAAACAAAAAAAAACATTAAAAATAAATAAAATTTGAAATAAATTCAGGAAAAAAAAAAAAAAAAATTCAATATAAAATGATTAATCGAATTTCAATTTCAGAGTTTTGTTTTGTTTTTTTTTTTTTGTACAAATAAACGACATTTTCAATTTTAAAGTCATTGTTTTCTTTTGTTAATTTTCAAATATTTTAAATTAGCGCCATTTTTTTTTTTTTTTTTTTTTGATAAGACCTCAGATATATTTTATTCTCCATAATTGGCAAAACCACAATAAAACGCGATTGATCCCTTTCAAAATTTTACTATATAGAATTAAGAATAAGTTTTGTGTTTTTGTTTTTCTTTTGAACGCGCGAACGTGTTTAAATCTTTAAACAAATAAATTATCCAGGACGATTCATATAATGGTTTCGGTTATGAATCATTTAAATTGCAAAAAAATAAATGTGTATTTTCTAAATTTATATACCTATCAAAATTATATTAAAAAAAAAAAAAAAAACATGCATTCCAAAAAAAAAAAAACCAAAAAAACAAAAATTTATTGTACGCAGAGAAAAAAATCATTTAAACGACAATAAAAATTTGTTGTCTACTGAAAAATTTACAGGAATTTTTTTTTTTGGGGTTTTTGGTTTTCTGGATGAATGAAAAAACTCATCTGTATAACAAAAATCAAATTTTGAATAATTTTTTTATATTCTAGGAAAAACAAAGCAAAAAAAAAAAAAACAAAAATTTAAAAGGATTTGTCACAATAAAATTTTTGGAGACATAATAATAACAAGTTATGCATATGCAAATATGTATCTATGTATGTACATACATATATATTTCAGTTTTTTTTATTACCATATGGTTTTGTTTCGCATATGTTTAAAATAAGCCTTAATTTTGATGAGTTCTTAATTGATTGTTAAATGAACATTTTCTGACTCATTTTAATTTAAGTTTTCATTTTTTTCTTTAAATATAAAATAAGTCAATTAACTTGAACTTTAGTTGATGCTAAAGAATGCATAATAATCATTTGATTAAAAGTAGTGAAAAGACGTTATTAAATTTTGAAAAAAATAAATATTAGAATCAAATGGTATAATGTTAATGCATTTTTTTATGAATCATTAGTTGGTGTAAGCCTTTTGTCAATTAAAAAACAGTTTGCATCAAGAATAATTCATCAAGAATAAAACAGCAGATGATTAAATGTAAAATACCTTGGAATAAGCTTGTACTTTTCTTTCTGTTATGTTTATCGTATCTTTGATCGATATATTGTAGGCTTTTATTTTTATATATATGGCAATACCTAAATAAAAGAATGTAATGATCCTTACGGTATCAAGATCATATGATAATCTATTTACTTAATAATTGTAAAAAATTTATAAAAGATGATATTATATAAAAAGATGAGTTCAGTTGAAAGTAAAAGTTTCAAGCTGGTACAAGCTTTATGGTTTAAGTGTTTTATTTATTTTTTTGTTAAGATTATTGATAAATTATTAATAAAACAAAGTAAATTAAGAAAAATAAGAGTTAATAATATAAAAACTTATTAATATTTATACAGACCTAATATTTAACATAAATAATTTTACATATATGTATGTATATACAAACATATGTATGTACATATTATATTATAGAGTATGGCACCATCAAACAATTAAAAGAGAATAGACTTTAATATAATATAATCTAATATAAGAACGAAGCGTATATAATCAGGTGCATGGTCAAAAGTCCCATGGGATTGTTGACTTATCACTATAAGACAAAAGACCCAAGAAAAAGGTCAAAAATCCAATGGGACTTCTGGCTCATCGAAGTGAGTAATAACATCGTTGAGACTAAACTATTTAGAATAATCTTTAGTTTATGCCCCGGCCAACTATAAAATAAGATACATATATTTTCCATATTCTGGTCAGTCAAGATATATACATATATATGTATATATATAATAGATATACATACATATATATTTATTGAGAGGAAGGTTATAGTCGGTTGCGAAATCAGATTTGCTCCTTTTTTCAGAATATATGTATTAATATATATTTCTGAGTATCTGTATTACGTGCGAATTTAGAATTAAAAATTTTTATATACATTCTGAAAAAAGCGTATAACCTTGATTTTGCAGTCCACTCTAAAACCGCTCCTAATTCAGAATCTCATATATACATATATATACATATTCTGTAAAAGGCGGATAACCCTGATTTTGTAAGCAACTCTAAAATCTCTCCTAATTCATTTATATAACGGGAAAAGGTAAACTCTGACTTTATGGTCTACTCTAAAATCTCTCTTAATTCAGAAGTTTTGATTTTTGTTGGCAAAATTATTTTCTATTTCAATGGAAATATTGACTCACTTTAGTGAGACAAGAGTTCCATTAAAAAAACATAAGGGAAATAATCAATTCACTGAAGGACTTAAGGGACTTCTGACTCATTGAAGTGAGTCAAAAATTTCAATAGGACTGCCGACCATGGGACTTTTGACGCTGCACTCTATAATCATATTAGTTTTTTTCTTTTTTTAAATCATTTTAAATAATTAATTAATCACTTTTAATTATTTTATTTATTTCAACTAATGCCCTAAGATAATTTAGATAGTTTCGGTAATATGTAAATTTTCGTTTAGCTATTTTAATATAAAAAGTCTTTTTTAAAATAAAAATTTGCCAAAACTCTTTTTTCTTTTAACACGAACATGGACATTTTCCATTGGAAAACAAATTTATCAAAATAAAACACAAATTATATGTAGCCTGATGGTTGGTTATTATTTTTATTCACTCAAATGTATAATTTTATAAAAAATCAGTGTTTTTTAAGGCAAATTAAAATTTTTTTCATTCTTTAATAAATATCGTTCTTAACATGAAAAAAAAAAAAACGAAAAACCTTTTAACTTAATTAAATTGAACAAAACTTAGATTTAAAATGAAATAAAAATAAACGAATAGTGACCAGACCTACTTTTTTTTTAAGACATTAAAAAATAATCTAAAATAATTTTTTTTTTTACCAATTCAAGTAAAATTATTTACCACCTTCATTCATTCTTCCTGTTATTTCCTTTCTATTCTTTTTATTCTTATGTTTTCTTTCATTTTTTTTTTTTTTTGTAAATATGATCAATTTTTTTTTGCATTGCCCGTTACATGGCTGTTTTATTTTTCTCTTTTATTTACAGTTATTATTTTTTTTTAATCATGCATAACGGATTAATCACCTTTAAAAGAGGGGAAAACAACATAAAACAAAATATACATATACACTCAAATTTCTTTTTACTTCAGTTTTTTTTTTTTGTTGTTAATGAATTTTAACACTTCCAGGGTACCCAAAAGTGACTCATAAGATAAATGTAAACAAATTAAAAAAAATAAAAAAAAAAATTAAAACGAAAATAACAAATAAAAAAAAAACCAAAACAGAATTTTTAAATTTAATTTACTAATCGTCTCTCTAAAATTACACCCAATTGAATTCGTTTTGTTTAGTTTTTTATAATTACAGTTTTTTTATTTTCCGTTATTATTATTTTGTTTTTATTACAGTTATTTGTACTGTTATATGTAGCCGTGTAGGTAGGTACATCAATTTTATAATTCATATTTAAAATGAGTCGTTTTCTAAACTTTTAGAAAGAGGTTCTGTAAGAGCAAAAATTGGTGATTATTTCAATATACAAAACATACCTACAAACATACATACCAAAACATTGTTATTTTAGAAATGACTAAAAAGATTCAAAAACTTTATCATTATTACAGGTATTATATATTACATATGTATGTATGCATGTATAATATAAAATGTGATTCCAATTTATTATGAATCATATTAAATAACTTAGATTATAACAGAGTGGAATTGATGAATTTGACTTTGTGATAAGCACTATGTACCTAACATATGTATGTATGTACATATGGGGTTATTGTTGTTGATATCAAATTTATTTTGACTCACTGTCGCGTTTTTGTAATTTAATTTTTATTTTTGTTGTTTTCATGGGGGACAATATTCTTTATAACATTATTTTTAGAAACTTAAATCTGTATTTTTGTACTGAACTCATAAATTTTAATAAAAAAATTATAAATAACTGACACATATATTATAGATGTCTATTTATTATTATTTAAAACTATTTTAATTCTAATATTAAAGTAAAGCAAAGTGAATTTAAATAAAAATTTCACAATATTTATGATGTTCGCTTTTTTTATTAATTTTATTTTAGGATGGAGTAAAATTTTTTAATAATCTTGCTAATATAAATTTTTTCATTTTATTTTGAATATACATTTACTACGATATTCATTTATTACGTTTACTTCAATAAATTTTACTATGTTGGTATTTACATTAAAATTATTATTGAAATTAAGTCATTCCGTCAAGTCAACCCGTTGAATTTCGGTTCGTTTAGAGCAATGGTTCCCAAACTTATTTTGGTTACAAACACCTTCTTATAGATAAAACCTGATCATGAACCCCGAAGTGCTCTACACAGCTGCATAACAAAAATTTATTTAAATATTAAAATAAAATTTGGAATTTTTCCTACAACATATCAAAAATTTAGATTTCAACTTGTAATTTTAACTTAATATTTAATAAAACTACTTTTAAGCCTTTTTAGTTATTTCTTTCCGCTTGCTTTTTGACATTTTGTAAAAATAGAATAAGAGAATTTTTTTTCGAAAAATAAGAGTGGGATTGAAAGTTTTACTTGAAAGCTTTTTAACATAACCTAAAATTTATTAAAAATTATCATGCGAATTAGACAAGAAATTTTAAATTAATATCGAGTTTTCATGTTTATAGTTTAATTAAAAGCATATAAATTATATATCAAAATAAAATTTGGAATTTGTTCTTTTTTGTTGTAAAAAAATTAAATTTTAATTCGTATTTTTTTTACTAATGTTTTGGCAGTTTAAAAAAAAAGAAGTCAAGGAAATTAGTAAAATATTTTTGATATTTTTGATACAGTACCTGATATTAATACCGTACACCTGAAAAATTCAAATTAAATCTAAAAGTTAGTTAGGTAGATATTTAATATAAAATTAATCTTTGGGAAAAGAAATCAAAAAGAAAAGAATAGGCCAAAAATTACTTTACGAAATTTCGCTTTTCTTTCATAATAGGTACATAATAATTTTTAATAAACTTTTACCGGACCCCTTGACATTGTCCATGTACCTCCAAATTGATTTTGATTTCTCATGGATCCCTCAGCAGTTCGGATGGACCCTCGGGGATCCAAATGACCCACTTTGGGAATCAATGGTTTAGAGGATAAAAATATTTTAAGTGATAAAATTCGCTTAAAAAGTTAAAGTATAAAAATAATTGAAATTTATAATCAATTTAAATTGCATAACATTTTTGTTTCTTATGAAGTACCTAATATAATATACATACATACAAGTTTAATACAAAACTTATAGTGAAGTGAAGTGTACTTATAGTATAGCGAATCAAAAAGAATCTTTGAAAATAAAACAGACTCCTAAAACAGATAACATTGCATATTGATAACATAACAGATAACATTGCACATTGTATTGCATTACAACATTATTATGTAATATGTACCATTGCATTCGTTTTTAATTCGCATTAAATAGTATTCACTAAAAATTCGCCTTCGATTGAAAAATGACTACGAAAATTTATGTAGGTAGGATAATTTGTTTTTATTGTGTAAGGCTGAGGCCATTGCGTTAGTAATCACTAAACTTTAGGTCCCTAGTATACTTTTAAATGAAAATTTATCTGAAAATATATCTGAAAATTTATAATACATATAAAAAATTTTTAATCCATCTTAAAAACTTTTAACTTAATTTACTAACGTACTAACTACCTTTTATTGTGTTCTAAAAAATAAGATTAAATTTACGTTTTAGATATTTTGAAAATAAAACATAAAGTGTTTTAATGAATTTACATAGATGAATAGTATCAAAATTGTTTGAATGAATGTGCATTTTTTTTTTTTGCTATTCGCAGAAATTAAGATAAATAAAAAAAAATTATTGAGATTTTAAGAGTTTTACTGCTTCAAAAACGACATTCCGATTCATGATTCATTTATACGATTGTTTTTTTTTGTTTTTTTACTTTGGCAGATTGTTAGTTCCAATAATGATTCGGTTTCATTCATGAAATCTTCATGAAATTACAATGCGATTTATTTTGTTAATGTTCCACACAAAAAAAAAAAAAGTTGAGGGATTCCTTTGTGCTTAATGGTGAAAATCAGGTGGGTTGATTGTGGGATTAATTAAAAATTTTAAAATTAGGTTACAATTTTATTTTTTGCATGATGGTTATAATCAAATGTTGATGGAAATATAAAAAAAAAGCATTTATTTAAGTTTTCATAAAATAATATTTTATTTTTATTATAGTTTTCTTATTTGTTATTTTTATTAAAAATAAATTTATTGCATATAGGAATTAAGATTTGCGCTTAATTAAATTATGGAACATATTTAAAAAAATACAATATTTTTTTTTTTTTTTTTTGCATTCATTATAAATTTTTTAAAAATATTAACAAAAAAAAAAAATTAAAGAAAAAGTTTTCACAAAAATATATGAAGTGAAAATATTTAATTTTGTAAAAAAAAAAAAAAAAATTATTTGAGCGAGTATGTATTTTTTTTTTTAGTTAATTTTTTTTTTTGGTTTAGTTTAAAAAGCAGTTCTATACTACTTCTTTTAAAATCTTAGTAAACTTGTTATAGAGTCACAAAGTAAATGATCTGGACGGCGAATTCGAACAATACCTTCTTGAAATACAGTAAAATCATCAGCAATATTCATGTCAAGTGTCATCAATTTTTCAGCAGCTAATGGATGCCATGCTCCAAATGTACAAGCAGCATTTAACTAAGAAAATGAAATTAAAATAAACATTATATGTAATATGTATATAGTTAATTAATATTTTAAAGAAAATAGCATTTAATTTCTAATGGAGCTAACAGCTGTACTCTATTTATCTGTATTGTACCCTGTATTCGTATATAACCTTATGGAGCAATGAATTTTTTATGTATAGCTTCCTCTGTTAATTAGATTTATACGATTTCCAGAGGAAGAATGTGTTTGAGAATAATAATTTCCGAAACACTATTAACAAGAAATTGAAAACTTTCTGTTTTTAGACATCTGTTACTTGGCGATTTGTGCAAATTTCTTAAAACACACAAATTAAAGTTTCAACATGAAAATTTTTAAATGTCTTAATAGTTTTTCTTAATTATATAGGTTTTCCTTGAAATTAAAGAAGGATTGTCTTGATTTTTCATAATTTTTTCTTAAAAGCAAAATTTGAAGAAAAAATTAAAAATATTTTAGTACAAAAGTAGTGCAGTATTAAAATGTTCATATATTCTAACAAACCTTTGATTTTACATATTAACTTGGTGATTAATTATTAGATTAGAAAAAAGTGGAGTTTATGAAGACTTGCAAACAAAATTGTACCCATTTTTAAAATCTTTTTAATCTTCTTAAGTTGAATCGAATTTCTTTTTAGATTTTGTCAAAATAACATTCTATTTTGTTTCGCCCGAATTAATTTTAAAGCTTGAAGTTTAAAATTAGACAATTGGTTGGTGTTATTACGGATCATTATTTTATTGGTAGACATACTAAAAGATTTTCTATGCATATATGGAGCTGAACTGTAGATTTTGCGGAAGTAAAAATTGGCACTATAGACACCGTGGAGCATTTTTTCTGCATCTGTCTCAGTCTGTCTCAGAAAAGCTCTATAGGTAAACACTCTTATACAGACCTGAGAAGTTTTCAAAACGGACTTATAGTGATTACTGTCGCACGTCAGTTCAGTCTTCATCAATAAAAAAAAATATGTTCCATTCCAAGATATTAATTCAATTAAAAATTGAGTACAGTTTCATATAAAATCGAACTTCATGAATAACATATGAAATCTAAAATTTAATATCAGACAAACCTAGAAAAAAAAAAGAATTTTAAAAGGTCAAGCGCATAAAAAAAGTTTTCTAACGTTTTAAAAGATATAAAATTGTTACACTTGAAGAATTAACTAAGGGCCTTTCCGAACCATCGCGCTAGCACTTGACACTAGCACCATCGCACTAGCACTTGACACTAGCACTTCGCACTTGCACTTCCCAAAAATATTTGATTATCGCACTAAATATCGCACTAAATTTCTGCCGGATTACAAATTTATGACAGTTAAAAAATGTTTAGGAGTAGAGAGCCTTACCTTAATGCATATTTTTATAGCATTTTTATGTCAAATTTATTTTGACAAGTGCTAAAAATCATTTTATTCTAGCATTATTTAACTATATTTGGAATTATTTATGATCACTATGGCAATATTGAGTAAATTTTAATGCACATATCATTAATTGTCAAAAAAGTAAGTTATTATTTTAGTTTTCAAATTTTAAAATTGTGAAAAAAGAGAAATATGATTTAATTTAATAATTTTTAAAAATATTGTGTCTAATAAAAGGTTTTTATTATTAGTTTTTACTTATTCACTTTTAACTAAAACAAAAAAGAATATTTTTAGTGCAAGTGCGATCATCTAGTGTGGTTTTCAAAACACTAATTTTTGACAGATAATCAAGTGTTAAGTGCGATGAATTCCGGACAACACTTGATACTATTCGGAGTTTTCGGACAAAAAAATAGTGCGATAAAATAGTATTTAGTGTGAAGTGCGATGTTTAGTGTGATGGTTCGGAAAGGCCCTTAATATTAAATTTTATTTTATAATAGAAAAAATGTTTACAAAATTGAAATTAAAAAAAAAAATTTAATGGATGTTTTAAAAATCGGATTGTCATAATAATTTTACTATAACAAAATTTTTTTTTTAAGTAGTTTATTATTCTAAATTAAGTTGTCAAAAAAACTACCATATTTTTTTTCTATTTTTCCAAACAACAACAAATAAAGATAAATAAACTTTTATAAAATAAAATTTTCCAACAATCATAGAAAAAAAGTATTTATCTGGAAAACTTAAGATAGAAACCAAACAAAAAAAAAATAGTTAAGTAAAACTTTGAATAGTTTATAAAAAAAAAATGTAGGGTTTGTCTGTCATTTTTTTTTTTTTTTGTTATTTGAATATTAAATACTAGAGAGGATGCCAGAACTTTTAAAGAACTAGCGGTTTAAAGTTGGGTCATTGTAAAAATTTATTTTTTAATATTTATTTTAAAATATTAAAAAGTTTTTAAAGAATTTAAAGTTTTATTTATTTTATAATATGTATATATTACATAAAAACTATTGAGAAAACAAATTTTTTTTTATTTTCTGTGGTTGCCAGTGTAAAGAAATTCATCCTTGTAATTTGATAAAATAATTTAGAAATATAATTTGAAATAAAAAAAAAAAAAACTTTTTAAAATTTATTATCAGAAACTTTAAATTTATTTTTAAATGTTTAAAATCAATTTATAAAGTATTGAAGAGTAGGAACAACAATTCCTCTTCACATTTTATAAAAAGAAAATTATAAGTTTTTAATGTTTTATAACGAGTTGAAATCGTTTTAGGGCAAATTATTGAATTGATGATGAAAAAAATATTTTTATAATACATACACATAATGGTTGCCGCAAATTGTCCCGCCCTATGAAACTAGCACCCATATGTCCCTAGCACCCAGAAAAAATGAAATAACACCGAAAAAAATTGAGGATTATTTCATTATGAAAAACCCCTCCCCCCTTTTAAGATGTTATATACTAAGAAAACTTAATTAACATATATTAATTAAGGGATCACTACATTTGCATGAACAAAAATATCCGGAAAAATAGGAGATTTTAGAGTTGGATACGAAATCATGTAAATTTCCTCTTCACAGAATATTTACACATATTATGTATATATTTTGACTTAAGAGAGATAATAGAGTTGGATTAAAAATCATTGTATTCCCTTTTCCCAGAATATTTATATATGTATATTATGTATATGTGGAATTCTAAATTAGGATCTCTTCATAATTATGAAAATTAAATAATCTGCCAAAATAATTAAATAATTCTAAAAATATGGTTGTTTTAGGTGGTTATTTCATATGAAATAAAACCCGAAAAAGAAAGTGAAATAAAACCGCAAAAAAATGAAATAACGCCACAGTTTTTGTGGTGTTATTTTGCATACAAAAATTTGCGGTATTATTTCATTTTTTGTGGGAGATTATTTCTTGCGAGGTTATTTCCGGGAGCCACATATAATATTTTGAATAAAAAAAGAAAACTTTCTAAAGAATTACTTATAAATTGTGGTTCACTTAAAATTTTTTCTAAGATTTCAAAAGTTAATTTTCAATCAAAATTAGAATTAGATTTTGGGTTGTTTT
Source organism: Poecilobothrus nobilitatus (assembly GCA_947095535.1). Classification (NCBI taxonomy): domain Eukaryota; kingdom Metazoa; phylum Arthropoda; class Insecta; order Diptera; family Dolichopodidae; genus Poecilobothrus; species Poecilobothrus nobilitatus. Next base: position 192,144,871 of record OX352773.1, read on the forward strand.
TTTTTGTTTTCTGTATTTTAAGGGGTTTTTTATTTTTAATATTATTGTACCAATAATACCTATATAATAAATCTACTTTAACAATTAAGTACCCAAAAGAAAAAGAAATCAAGATCTTAATAAAATAAGGAAAATTTTGAAGTTTTTCTTTTTTTTTTGTTTGTTTTCCTTTTTTTTTTTTTGAAAGAAAAAAATTGAAGTAAGGAGTAAACATTCATCAAATATTCAAGAGTCAATCAAAATATATTCAAGAATAAATCAATCAATAGAAAATTCAATCTTATATCTGCAATCTAAAGTTTTATATATACCTAGTATTATAATATTAAGTACAGATTTTTTTTTGGAAAGATTGATTATGATGAAGAAAATAAGTAGAAAATTATTCTTAATTTAAATTGTAATATATATATACTTTACAATATAAAAAGTATATAATATTATGTGTTATAAAATGTATATACCTATATATTAAATAAAGTACTAATACATTATTAATAATAAAAATTCAATAAATTTAATTGATTTTATTATGAAAAAATTTTTTTTTTTTGGTAATAGATTCAAAAATTTCAAATTAATTATTAAGTAATACCTGGAATTTTATATTTCATTTAAAAGAATTGAGGAAAAAAACATCAATCCTTATAATTTAATTATTTGAGAAAAGAAATTCTTCTTTTTTTTTTTTTGAATAAATTTAAATTAATCTTAAAAATATTTCAATATAAATTAATTTTTTATATTTCATTTTTTTTTAAATAAATGAAATAAAAAAAAAAAATGTTTACCTATTTTTGTAGTTTTTTTTGCTTTTTAACACAAATTTTATCTTTATTTCAATTATATTAGGTAATATATAAATGTATATTTTAAATAAACAATATTTTATATAATATTTATTGTAGTATCTATACTTATAATTTTATTTGATTATATTATTTAAATAATAAATTCATTTATATGTTACATTAAATAACGAAAATGACTAGATTTTTGGTACAAATCAGAAATCAATGAAGTATTAAAAAACAATTGCATATTATTGGGCGTAATTATTATAAAATTGGTAAATTTAAAAAAAAAAATCAGTTATTTTTGGAAATTATATAATAGCTATGCTATTTGGAACCTTAACAAAAAAAAAAAAAGAAATTAATTTTTGAATTTGAGTAGCTGAAGTTTAAAGTGCGCAGAGCGGATTTAATGTCATCTAATGACATTGGCTCAAATTAAAAGAAGCGTTATGGCATTTTCATCGCTCATTTTTATATAAAATAAAGAAATGAGGTTGATTTGAATATGTACAAAATGCAGACGCCATGTACAAATCTTGGAATTAAAATATGAAGGATCTCCTTCTGAAACAACCACTGAAACAAAAATATTTGAAATGTTATGTTAAGGAATTTGGGCATTTAAAAGTTTAAATCTTATATCTTGGAATTAAAATATCAAGGATCTCCTTCTGAAACAACTACTAAAACAAAAATATTTGAAATGTTATGTTAAGGGATTTGGGGATTTAAAAGTTTAAATTTCTTTTAATTGCAAAAAAATCCATTGCTTGCAAAAATTTAGAATCATTTTATATTGTAATTGTAACTTAAATATATATTTTACATAATATATACAATATATAATATTATATATATATATAATTTATTTTTCATTTGAATTTGAATCGAAAATAAATCGAATAATTTTATTTTATTTTTATTTTAAAATTTATCGTGTGCTCTTCAAGAGAAAAAAATTCTACTTTTCTTTTTACATTTTTATATTAAAATATTGATATCTTATTTTATTGATATTATGTATATATATATATATATATATATATATGAAACTTTGAACACTTTTCTTTTTCATATATACATATATACATGCAATTTATATTAATAATGTGAAAAACATGCCGAAAAGAAAATCTAAAATGAAATATCAAAAAAAAAAAAAAAAAAAATCAAAAGTTATTTTATGATGATTATAGAATTGAGTTATTCGATCCTGTAAAAAGGATTCAAATATTTTTTTATAGATATTTTAAATAAAGTTAAAATAATATTAAAGATTTACCTGTGTAAAATATAAACACCCCTATTATATACCTATGTTAACATACATTTATGTTTGATTCCTCAATATAATCTTTTAAAAGTTAAAAAATATTGAACAGGACTCTTTTCATATTTATGTATTTTGAAAATGATTTTGTAATATAATAAATAACAATAATAATATTTTTATAAATTTATGGATTATTTAAAATATAATTATATATTGATGAATAATAATTAAATTTTTTTCTTTTTTTTTTTGTATAATAATTTAATCGAATCAATTCCCAAATAATATTTTTTTTTTATAACTGAAGGAATGGCACAAAATGAATGCACAAAAGAAATGCTGAGAAAATTTTATTAATAAGTTAATATTTATAAATTGATAATCGTTTTTAAGAAATCTTAATTAGAAAATTCTTTGTAATTGTGTTATAATATTGTATTTTCTTTAATTGTTAAATTCTTTAAGGCATTTAAAAAAAAAAAAAAATAATAATATGAATAATATATATATAAAATCATAATAAAGTTGGTAGGATTTAAAAGGACTTATAGTAAAAGAATGATGATTGATTAATGATTTTATGATAATTGTTTATTTATTTAGCTGAAAGATAAATTTCATATTAACTCCAGGATATGTAAATTTTGGAAGAAATATTTTTATTACATAATCCATTTACAGCTTATTATTAATAAGCTTAACTAACTTTTGTTATATACGGTTTATTAAAGGATTCAGAATTATAATAAATAATAGCTATTGTTTATAATTTAAATTTCTTTATATTAATTATGAATAAATCCTATGGTTATGAATTTTAATGAGTTGTTATATGCTTATATTATTATTATTATTTACTAAGAAAAGGAATATTCATTAATTGCCTGCTATTTAATATATGTATTAGATTTCATTTCCAGGTAATTGTATTTTAATAAGTCAGTCAGTCAGTTTTTGTTTTTTGTTATTTTTTCTCATTTAAATTAAAACACATATACCACCTGTGTATGTCAAGTCAAATCCTTTTGATATTAATACGTAAAAAAAAAAAAATCTTAATAATACAATAATAATTTTCATTTGAAATGATTAATTTTGTATTCTCTAAAAACTCTTTGTTATTTGTAGAAAAATATAATTGATATGAGTTTATGAATCATTTATGAGATTTTATTTAAAAAAAAAAAATTTTGTTTTGTACTCACCTCTTTACTATAATAATGGCATCTACCATTTAATCTTGTTGATGGTATATATTCAATAAAATCTATGTAAGGACAATGTGGCAATAATAATGCTAAACCAATAAAACCAGAACTTGGTGGATTTTTACGTATTGGTTCACCAGAAAAAATTTGTAACATTTGCCATAAATGCCATATTGAACGTGGATCAATTAAATATGCATCAGATTTTGGATATTTTTTACGAAATTTTTCATAATTTGAAAATAAATCAAAATCTGCAGCATTATTTAACCAATCTTTTAATGTACCATTATATTTTCCAGGATCCCATGCAGCTATAGTTGTATTATGAAATATTTGTGATTCAGTAAAATTAAATTGTGGTTTAGTCACAACCTAGAAAAAATCAAAAATATAAAAAATCAAAAATATAAAAATAATTAAAACAATTGAGTAATAAAAAAAAGATTCGTATTTTAATTTGTTACATGAAACATTTTTTTTTGTTATAAAATTATAATTTCATTCTAATTTGTCATACATTAAAATTTTTTATTTTTGTTCTTTGGTTGAGATTTTTACGAGGACAAAAAAAAAAAAAAATAATTTCAATAATTAAAATTACTTTTTAACAAAATGAAATTGTCTTGTTTTAATATTTTGTAGATTAAAATGTTTTTTTTGTTGGTACTACAATAAATCACTATTAATTAATAGAAATATACAAACAAATATTTAGATCTTCTCTAAGGGTTTGCAACAATTTCTTCTACGTCAAAATCTTGCATACAAAATCTTGCTTTCGAAAATCTTTTAAAACAAAGTCTATTTTCCAAAATCTGCTAGAACAAAATCTTGCATGTAATTCAGAATGTCACATATTCTCATATATAAATATTCTAGAAAAAGCGGCAAAAACCTGCTTCTGAATCCATCTAAAATCCTCCTTAACTATTTGTTTATACATACTTTAAAAACAAAGCCACAATCTATTCCTTTAAAAATATTTTGCAAGATTTTGTCCGTGAAAGATTTTGTAATGCAAGATTTTAGAAAGATAGATTTTGTAATGCAAAATAAAAAAAAACAAGCTTTGGTTGATTTTGGCGTGCAGGATTGTGACCCACTCCCGTTTTCTAATGTATGAACACCAAAAAAAAAAAAACGAGAAGAAAGGAAATTCAAAGAAAATTTCATATATAGCAGATTGAACATATTAATCACAGATATGAGATAATTAAGATCATAATGAACCTATGCAGAATTAAAAATATATTTGTAAAATAACCTATTGATTTAAATTTCACTATATCAAAACAAAATCATCTATCATTCTCCTAATTTTGATTTTACTATAAAAATCCTTTATTTGAGGGATTACAGGGCAGGACAACTAATATAACTTTGTACTTTATTTTTTGAATATTAATAAATTTTGGAGTAATGAAGATAAGATTTGGATTTGATTAACCCATAAGATTCTGTTTTTTTTTTTTTACTAGACTAACTCATTTACTACTATTATGCATATTGAGTCCAACAATACCATCTTCAGATCAATATATAACTTTTATAACACCAATTTACATTATAATAAAATATAACTTTTTATTTAAAATATTTAAAATTTTAACATTTTTGTAACCATTTTTAAATTGATACCTAATCATTTTTTTTATAGAATCCTTTAGTTTGGGAATGACTTGAATGTTTTATTAATAATTTTGGAATATTCGACTAAATCGACACTCTTCAAAAATGTCAACATCAATATAAAACCTGAATATAATTTTTTTTTATCAGCTCAATATGCAAAAAAAATTTAAGGATAAGAAATATATTACACAAAAAGTTAAAAAAAAAAAAAAATAAAAATAAAACATTTTAATTATTTATCATTTAAAATTATATTTAAAAATTTAAATGAATTGTAGCGAAAGAATGGACAGTAAAAAATTAAGAAAGAAAAAAAGGATTATACTTAAACAAAAAAATTGTACTTGTAATTTTAATTTCGTTGCTAAGAGCAATTTTTTATCTTTTATCCATTTGAAGTTTTGTATTTTTTTTTTTTCATTTTCTAAATCAGGAAGGACCTCTTTTAATTTTTATTTTCTTCGTTTATTTTATTCGCTTTTTTTTTTTATACTTATTCAAATTGATTTAAGTCGTTCTTTTTCAAAAAGATTTTTTTTTCCAGGAAATGAATCAAGGAAACAAATTCAATTAAATTTCTATAATATTAAAAAAAAAAAAAGAAAAACAACATACTGATAATGATTTATTAAATTAAATCTAAATTGATGAAATTATTGATTTCTGATTAATTTAAAATTAAATGGACGTTTTAATATGAAATAAATTGGAACAAAGGATGTATGCTCTTTTAAGCTTATTTGAATATTTAATTAATAATAAATTGTTAAACTTTTTGTTTTTTATTTTTTCTGGATTTTGTCATGAATTAACAATTGGAAAAAAAAAAATAAATAAGTAAATAAAAAACGTTTATTAATTGTCTTGTATTGTTTTTGTTAAGCAATTTGTGATGTACGATAAAGAATTTTATTTGATTAATAAGAATGACGATGTTTTTTTTTTAGAGGAATGTTCAGAATGTCATTGAAATCAATTATAATTGTTATTTTTTTTTTTTTTTTGTCATCATTACTTTTGAATGCTTTTATCTTTAAAGTAAGAATAAATTTATTATATTGTTTGAATTTTTATTTTTATGTAAAGAATATCTTTAAAGGATCGTAAACTTAAACGTATCTAAACGATCGTATTAAAAAAGTATCTTTTTGGTTTTATTTTTGAAATCTTAATCATTTGTTAAATAAAATAATAAAAAGTGTTACAAAGTGACTCTTTCCACTCTTTCCAAAAAAAAAACTTATCTTAATAGAAAAAAAAAAGCAACTAAATAAATATGTTGAATTAAATTATAAAGGAAAAGTAATAAAGAGCCAAATTATGTAATATAAAAGTAATAAGGATTAAAATAATGAATAAAAAGAATCAAAAAAAAAAAAAAACAAAAAGTATGACTTATATACAATGATTAACTATTGATTAACATCGAAATTAAAGACTACTATTGATTAACATTATAAACTAAATTATTGTAATTGGAGTAGAAGAGCATTTTATTGCAAGAGGAATTATATATGTCTGGTTAGACATGAGTGTAACAAGCAAACTAACCATTAGTCCTCAAAGAACTAAACTTAACATTATTGAAAAACACTTTTGAAAAAATTTAACATTATTATATCCACAATAACAACATCGCATCTTGAACAATCAACAGTTTTATAAAGTAAAGAGTTATTTTTATATTCGAAAGAACCAAAATTTTTTATGAAAATTAGCTGTGCTCCTCGACAAAATACCTCGCTGAAATAATCTTAAGATTTCCATTTGATTGGAAGAAATATTTATAAATAATTTTACACTTAATACTGAAAAGTGAAAGGGTACCTAAAAACTGACCGCATATATAATTAGTAGATGCTTACTTTGTGTTTGTATTAATTGAAATCTTAATAAGCAGCTTAAAGGAAATGTGGCCCTTTTCGCTTTCGAAACAATTGTTCTTTACATGATGGATGAATTTGTTATTTCTATGCAAAAATATAATCATAAAAAATCTTATTTTATCTTTTGTTGTTATGTAATGTTGGTTAATTAAGATTTTTATCTCTTTACAATTTTTCTTCACTTATATTCCGTATCTTTATAGATGTATGACTTCTAAACATATTTTTCTTTCTAAAACGATATAAGGATATTTACAAACTGCTTAATAATATAAAATTCCTTTTCTTGTTATGTTCAGGATATTCGTTGTCATGAATTCCATTAAAAAAAGATTAAAATATTAAACTGTTACTGCTAAGTTACAGTCAAAAAATTTGGATCAAATAATTAAACTAGATTAAATTATTGTTTAAGGGGTAAAAGTAACACTGCGATCTTTTGATGCAGATCTATTGTGTTTCCTCCTATTATTACGTGTTGTAAATTTTGCCTCTACTTTTAATACTTCTTTCAGTCTTACTGCTTCCAGTAAACTAAAGATATGTAGAAGGTTTTTTGCTGCACGTTAAACTTCGGGGAAGCAATCTTCATGTATCGAATCTGCATGTATCAAATAGTATCGGATTTAAATATAATATTTATACATTTTTGAGAATTAATTCTGTCTTTTAAAACATGTTAATATTATTTAGACGTTAGATTTTAAATTAAATTTTAATGATTTTTTTGCCCTTTAAAATCAGAAGCAAAATATTCTTTTTATACTTGAATGTAACCATAGGGTTCCCTGAAATACAGCCAAAAAATATAAAGTCAAAATTATAAAATTTTTATTTTAGTTTTATTTCATTTTTTAAAAACGAAATAAAGACAAAATGAAAATGACATAAAGTCAAAAAAAATGTTTAAACGTAGGTATACTTTGATAAAATTTAATTCTATAATTTTTTTAAGTTTAGAGTTGCAACCAACTATATAAAATCCCTCATATTTAAAGTTTTGGATGTATATGTATAAATATTCAGGAGAAAGCGTATAATTGTGATTTTGTAATCAACTCTAAATCATTTCTAATTTGAGACATTTTTGTTTGTGTATACTAAAATTTTTTTTTTCCAGAATATTGATATATGTGTGAGATTCTAAATAGGAGGGATTTTATAGTTGGTTATAAAATCAGAGTTGCCATCTACTTCGGAATATGTATATATAAGTAGCAATTGTTCTAGCAATTAAAAAAAAAAATTAGGAAATTGAAATAAGGTCAAAATTTAAAAATTCGTTTTTTAACAGATATTTTAAATATGAGAATAAAATAAAGTCAATTGGCTTTATTTCAGGGAACCTAACCATATATTGTATAATAGTAACAATTTCATTCTAATTAAATAATAATTTTAATTACTTTTACTTTAAGTATAAAGTAATAAAAAGGTAATAACTAATTATGAAACAGATATAAAGTATAAATGTTAAAAATATAATTTATAATTCATATTTCTGCAATACGAAATAATTTTTTTATATATTTTATCTGTTATATAGCCATATGTGATATAAATGTAAATTAAAATGAAATCATATATAATGAAAAAGGAACAGGGAAGAAAAGAGAAGAGAGAAAATAAAATTATTATATTTTGATTCATGCAAAATTTATTCCTAATTAAAAAAAAAAAAGTTTTTCAACATACATATATACATACATATTTATATAATATTACTAAAAAACAAAACGTCAAATTGTTGTGTAAATTTAAAAAAATAAAACCCTAAAGCAGTAGTATAACAGTAATAATAGGTCCTGCCGAATAAATTAACAAAAATACCAATTTTTTAGTCATTATTTCATTTTCATGTATATACATATATATATAATATATAAGTAAAAAAACAAAACAAAAAACATGAGAAAAATTTCAAAATAAATAAATAAACCAAAAAAAAAAAAAGAATAATTATTATGAAATTAACGGTTTATTCGTTGAATATTAATTAATTTAATCATTGTTATATGTATAAATAATGCGCAACATATGCATTAAATTGCACAATTTTTGTCGTATTACTGATTTTTTTTTTTTTATTATTTCTGTTTTTTTTTTTTAGAATGTGTTATAATATTATATGTGAATGGATATGTAATTAAAAAAATAAAATGTTATGATTTTTCATAAATATTCAATGAATATATTTAAATGAATAAATGTAAACTTTTATAAAAGATATTTAGTCCTTTTTTTCAGTTATTATAGTCATTTAATTAACATTATAATATAATAATTGAAATGAAAGTTATATTCAAAGTTTATTTTAAATTTACTTTAAAATCTACTAAGTTTAAATAATAAGTTTAGTACATAATTTTTAAATATTTCCCTTTTTTTTTTTAATATTAATATGCCTTTTGTAAAATTATATGGTGAAAAAAACCGTTCGAATAAAAAAGTCCGTTCAGCATTTGAAAAAAATTGTATGTTAAAGTCCATTCGGTTGCAAACAGTTTTGGCAGATGTGAAAGCCATATGTTTCGTAAAATATTTTTTCTAACTAGTATTTTTTGGAAGGTAATTTTTTGTATCTAGTATTTATATCTAAGTATATCTAGTATGTATGTATATCTAGTATAAATTTATAACTTAAAAAAAAAAAAAACCACTTATCAAAACAAAACAAAAATTATATTTACTTTTTTTTCTTTTAAAAAATAAAAATTATTTTACATTAAATAGCACTTTCTTCTTATAACTGCATACTTTCGAATGATTAATTGTTTCGAAAGAAGTTTAATTTATTTTCAATCACTTTCCATTTCGACGGACTACAGCGCAAAAAAAAAAAAATTTCGAAATAAAAATTACGTTTTGCAGCCGTGAATGATATTCTGATTTTCACCATACCAGTGAAATTTTTGTTCAACGAAACATTTCGACAGACTTCAGCATAACCATATTACATTAATTTTTAAATAAACGCTTTATTAAAATAAAATCTTTTAAAATTACATTTTAATATTCGTATAATCAGTTATAAAAGTAATTCTCCTTATAACTTAATTTGTTTATAACATTTTTGACCTAATATTGCGTATACTGTTAAATTTAGATCCTTGATATTTATTAAGTGTCCCTTTAAACAGTATATTGTAATATCTTTAAAAAAAAAACAAAAACTATATATTATGGATATTATGGTTATCAGGAAAATTAATTTTATACTCATTATTATACTAAATTCATTTCTAGACATTCTAGTAAATATTTATACCCGTACGATAAGGATCGGGTATATTAAAATTGCTCCTCCGTTTGTAACACCTCGAAATAAGCTAGCTAGATATACCTTCAAAGGTATGGATCGGATCAGAAAAAAATTCTAAGACGATTGAGCTTTGTCCGTCCGTCAGCAAGATAACTCAAAAACTAAGAAAGCTAGAGTCTTGAAATTAACACAAAATATTTTTACAACAATTTGTAGGTTCCCTATTTTTTTGGTTGAGATTCGACTACAACTTCGGGTAGCTCTCGAACACCTAACTTTTAGATCCCCACTTTTTTTTTGAAATAGAGACATGAAATTTTAACTGCTGATAGATAACATAAAAATATTAATTTTATAATTTACAACTTTTTTTTGTAGCCCCATCCGTTACGGAGCTACAGCTCCTCAAACTTTAAAAAAACCCTATTTTTAAATGCATATGTCTCATGTTCTACTTAAGATTTTTTCAATCAGAAAACGTCATTCGAGAGGTATTTTTTTAAAATTTATAAATTAGTATCAAAATTGTACAATTTTTTTAAATTTAGTATTTAAATTTACCGTTATATGAAAACCAAATTTTGCATGATTTTTCTACCCTCATAACTCCGGAACACTTTCAAATAGGGACTTGCAATTTTGAGAGCAGAAAGAACTCTTAGAATTGGTATAAGTTTCCTCAGAAATTTTTTTTGGACCAGCCCCTGTTTATGAGGTATTAGGGCTCAAAAATTTAAAATTTGCTATTTTTAAACACCTTTAACTTAGGTACTTTAGCCTGTACACATTTTTCTTCGGCAAGACAAAAAAATTAAAGGTCCAGTAATATATTTGTACATGTGTTAATGGTTTCTTTGAGTTGTATAGGGTTCCTAAGTTACAGCCCCCCAAAATTTCAAAAAACCTATATTTTCAGATGTATATATCTCAGGTTCTGTGTAGTAGTTTTACAATCTAAAAACACTAGAAGACCGGAATTTTTGTTATCTCCATAAGACAATATCAAAATTATGCAATAGTTTGTAATTTACTATTTAAATTTACCGTTATGTTAAAACCAAATTTTGCATGATATTTCTTTTTTCATAACTCCGGCACGTTTTGAGATAGGAACCTGAAATTTTGAGACAAGAAACTTTTAAAATTAGTATAAGTTTCCTAAGAAAATTTTTTGGTAGCGCCCTCTCTTTAAGAGTTATTACTCCTCGAAAATTGAAAATTTGCTATTTTCAGGCACCTGTAAAAATTTTTTCTCGGCAAGACATGAAAATTAAAGGTTCAATAATATATTTTTACGTATGTTAACGGTTTTTTTTTAATTATATAGGGTTCCGGACTTACCGCCCCTCGAAATTCCGGAAAAGTCAATTCTTCACATTTTTTATACCGTACGATAAATAATTGATACATATGTATAGTATAAATTATTAAACTTAGGCATTATACATTTGCCGCTTAGTATTGAATGGTACTATAGCATATTTGGAAAAGTTAGATAGATAATCGTTATTCGGAAGGTTAGAATCTGCTTTTGAAGAATGTATAAACATATAGTTTGAATATATGTACAACCCGCAGTTCTAGAAATTATAAAATTTTACCCAAATTATTTTAAAATAGTAAAAAATTAAACAAATAATATTATAAGCAGAGTGATAGGCATACTAACGGGTCGTAAGGGTATCTAAGAGTTGACAAAGGCAACTTCTTCTTCAACGTATTCTTCCTCGTTTTTTAATCGATTAAATTCAAATTTAAATTCATTTAATTAAAAATGATTTGTTTAAAAAAAAAAACGCATTTTTGAATTAATTTAAAAAAAAAAAATTGAAAATTAAAAAAACTCAATAGATTTTAAAATCAGTCTTGAAAATCTTTCACATGACTGAATAAATTTGTTAGATTACAACTTTAAAAAAAAAATATATATATATATACATATTACATATATCGCGTATTTCTCATATAATATATATGTATATATATACAATATATATCTTACCTTGTGTATATTTAAAAAAAAATAATAATAAAAATAAATAAAAGAATGTTAAGGTCTATTTTTTTTTATTTAATATTTAACAGAAAGCAAAAACAAAAATAAAAAAAAAAAACAAAACAAAAAAAAATGTATTTCTTACTTGAGAATTGACAACTCTAATTGTTGTTTTGCTGCCAACATCCATTTCATATCCTTCAACAGGTGCATTATTGAATCGCATAACGATATCATGATGGTCTAGAAATTGAAAAAAAAAAAAAAAACAGTAAAAAAAAACACAAAATAAATAATTGAAAATAAAAAATGAATTGATAAAAAAAAAAAAAATTCTACAATATTTTTGTACGTGAATTTTTATTTTATTTTTTTTTTATTTTTCTTCTACTCGTATATAATATAGAAGTTAATTTTATAGGTATTTCGCGTATTTTTCATTCATCAGATGATCGACGATGATAAGGTACGAAGATGTTATTTAAAGTTTGTATAGTATTTTTTATTTTTTTTGTTATTTTTTAAATTAATAAAAAAAAAAAAAAAAAATTAAGATTTGTAAGATATTTTAGTGTGATTTATGTTTTATAAGTAAGTAAAAAAAAAATTAATTTATTTATTTAAAAAAAAAACTTTACAAGTTTTCTTAATCAATTATTGATAATCATGACTTTAAATAATTTATGCAAATTATTTTATCAAGTTTTAAGTTTTTTTTTTTTTTATTAAATATTACAAAGAAAATAATATTTTAATTTATATTACGGGTTATAAAGACAATATTATTAGCCAATATGATATGCATGCATATCTATATATTTTTTTTTGTTTTTAAATAACTGTAATATTTAATGTAATTAATAATAGCGCAATTGACAGAAAATCGCGAATCTTATAAAAAAACAAAAAAAAAAAATCAAGTATTAATAATTTAAAATATATAATTTAGATGAATAAATATTTCAGATGAAATTAGCCTTTATTGTCTGGGATTAAATTTTTTTTTTTTTTTTTTGTCGATTTTTTGATATATCAATTAAGGAAACAGAGAATCTGACACGATTGAGATAAAATATTACACTATATATTATGATTTTCTTAATTGAAAAATGAGTTGATATTTAAAGTGTTTTTGTAATATAATTTTTTTAAAGGTTACAATTTTTAATTTTTTTTTGAATTGAAACATTAGGATGCTTAAAATGAAAGAGGATTGGTTTTTGTTTTAAGGTTTTAAATTGGAATTCTAAGTTCTTGTTAAAACTTGGCGGCTTCTCGTACATGAATGCATTATATAAAAGTTATTGAAATTTTTAAAATTTCTAATACTTTATGTATATAGTCTCTGCTTTTAATTGAATTAAAATTTTTGATTAAATTTATTGATATTTTGAAATTAATACAATTAAAAAAAGTTTTTGTTGATAAAATTGTCAGATATAATTAATCTTTAAAACCAAACTGTCTATATACATTATGTATTGTATTAAAGAACTCATTCTAAAGTTTCGTTTTAAAGAGGGTGGTTTTTGGTTGGTTAAAGTTCAATACTATACTCAGCGGAATCTTTCTTGTGCAGTTCCTTTGAGTGACTTTGGATGTTTTACACTGTCCTTTGCAAAAAAAAAGAAAAAAAACAGAATATGAAATGGAATGAATGATACTTGAAATATCAAATTAAATTGATTAAATATTTTTTTTATCACGTTGAGACGGAATTCTACATAAATATATTAAAAGAAAAATGTTAGTATCCATTTTTAGTATTTTTAAAAAGATTTTCACTTGTATTTTATTTTTGAGTTCAGTTTTGGATGGAAGATATGAAAAAATTTGATTTTCTATTTAATGTTTACGTTCCTTTTACCGAGTAAACTAGTATTTTTTACTTCCAACTACCACAGCCTTTGAGAAAGAGTATGTCATAGAAGTAAATATATGAACAATTTTTCATACAAAAAAAAATTAGCGCTCGATTTACCAGCTATTTCCAACTACTCTCAACTAATCTTTTCGTGTAAAAGGAACGTAAACATTGTTTATATTTGAAGAAAAGCTAATAAGTTTTTTGCCAATTTTATAAAAACGATTTTTGTTTTTTATTTAATTCATTATCTATACTTACCTATAAATTTTCCCAATTTCGAACCAACCATTGATCCAGCACTTGATATAATAGCACAATTTTGTATATTTTTGATATGTTTAAAAAGTTTCTTTTTTGGAAATAATTTTCCCAAATAAACTTTATTAAATGGATGATCTTTACGTTTTAATACTTTAATATTAGCTCTGCATATTAAAAATTAAGAAAAAAAAAAATACATTCCCTTACTATTATATTATATACCTCTGGTTATATACATATATTATTAATTTTTATAAACTTACCTTTTAGCTAAACATGTTGATGGAAAATATCTTAAATCAAATGCTAAATTTTTATGTTTTGTATCAACATTATAAAAATTTGATTCATTTAAATAAAATTGCATTGATTTTTTTAATTCAGTAACAATACGATTACGATATAAATTTGTTTTATTTTTACATATTATTGTATCAGGAATAGAACAACGATAAATTTTTGGATCCATTGTTAATGGTATATTTTTTGATAAATTAAAACTTGGTCTAGGTGATAATTTTGTTTTATTAATAGCTGGTTTTTCTTTACCTTCAACAATATATTTTTCAAGTGGATTTTGTTTAACATGAAAAACACTTCTTGGATAACGTTCAGTAAAATTAATTGTAGGATAATATGATGATGATGAGAAAGATAGTTGTTGTGATTCATCTAAAGAAAATTACATAAATAAAAAATAATAAATATATAGGTTATAAATTGAATGCATTTTGATTAATGGTTTAAAAAAAAAATAATTAATTTTATTTAATAACAAAGACCAAATATATAAGAGTACTAAAATGTTTTTAACAGAATTTTATAAATGAAATTTGAAAACCCTTTTTTTAACCCGCGGTTATAAAATTGCGTTAATTCCTTCGTTAACGCAACCCTTTTATAAGATTTTCGATATTAGGCTTTTTCGATATTACGTGCTTTTCGTACTTGTGTAACGCGATTTTAATGTAACCTGATTTTTTGCCATTATAAAACATTTTAATTTAGGAATTTCCCTTTTATTTAAAATTGGTAATAATAAAAACTTATGTAAGTGCGAACATTTATTTTGATATATAATAAGCATCTTAAGTCTTTTTAAAAAATATGAGAAATAATTTTTGATGTAATAGAAAAACAATGTAAGTCACATTTAAAAAAAAACTGCCAATAAATAATAATTTTTGGTTTGTCTTATTATCTTGTTTTTGTAGTCATTTAAATAACAAAACTATGAATAATGGAAAGAAGCCATCTTTGAAGAGAAAATTTATTTCTTTAGAAGACAAAATAGCTATTTTAGATCGACTTAAAAGTGGGGAAAAAGCTGGGGCTATTGTACACTCGTTAAATTTAAATGAATCGACAATTAATTCGAACAATAAAAAATAATGAAAAAAAAAAATAGAGATATTGTTTGCGCTGGATCATCCATAAGTGCAAAACGAATTTCCCGTGTGCGAGATGTCTTATGGGAAAAAATGGAAAAATCTCTTATTACTTGGATTGAAGATTGCACTCAAAAGCGTATTCCTTTAAGCGGAAATGTGATTAAACAAAAATCATTAAAATTTTAGTATTATTTGAAGGAAAATAATAAAGACTCATCTGATTATGAATTTCATGCCTGTAATGGATGGTTTGAAAACTTTAAAAAAAGATTTTCATTACATAATCTTAAAAGTAAGGGAGAAGCTGCATCAGCAGATGTAGAAGCTGCAAAGAAATATCCAGCCGAATTTTTTAAAATTATAGAAGGAGGAGCTTATATGTTTAACATGAAAAAATGCCACAACGCACATACATTTCGAAAAATGAAAAAACAGCTTCTGGATTTAAAGCCGCGAAAGACAGGGTAACTCTATTAGCCTGTAGTAATGCTTCAGGTGGAGAAGGATTCGATGATATGAACCAAAACTACGTTCTTGAATTGATAAATGAAATTGACGAATTAACTGAGCAAGAATTAATTAATTTACATGTCGAATCTAATTCGAATATTGTAAGAGATATCGACGAGGATACCATTTCATCTGATGAATCTGGGAAAGAGTTTACCATAAAAAGTTTAGACGAAGGATTAGATTTGGCAATAAAATTGACAAATTATTTTAAAAATAATGATCCTATACCAGAACGAACTGGACAATTTAGTCGACAAATTCAAATTGGTTTATTCAAATAATAAAAAACAAAATCTCATAACAAAATTAATGAAACCACTACAAAAGACAAAAAATGTAGAAGGTATGTCCAATAAAACAGGTTTACCAGTTATAATTGATGAATCAGAATGTCTTGACGAAATCGAAAGTAGCTTTAATGAATTTTAAAGAATACATAATTAATTTTTCTTATTAAAAACTTTAACAAATGAATTTTGGTGTTTTTATTAGCAAATTTTGCAATTTTATTTCATATATGTGAAAGATTGGAACGTAACCCCTCTATTTGTACTGAAACCATTCCCCGCATAACTCCCGCGTTATACATGGGTTAAGCTCTAATTAATTGTAAAGATAATACGCATATTAAATGAAAGTTAATTACATTCAAATAATAAATTGCATGTTTTTAGGATACATTTAATATAAAGATAGTATTACTTGTCCACTGTTTGAAATCGGAATTTTGAAATTTCGAAAACATAACGTTATCAGTGAAATTTAAAAATTTCAATAGAAAAAATTCAAAAAAAAAATTTATTAAATTGTAACTCGCATTTGTTTTTGCTTCTGAAGTCTTATTTTATCTTAAATCAAAATTATTTTAGTCAAATTTTCGTAGTGATATATAGTATATAAATACTATACTAAAGCTGAAATAATAATATATTTTTATTTAATTATGCTATCATTTCACTATTTTATTCCTTAGTATCTAATTGTGAAAATAAGTATTTACACATTTCTATCAAAACACATATTTTATATTTTATTAATTATTTATTAGTTATTTATTACTAATGCAGTTCTTTTAATTTTTCATCTTTTTCTTAATGTTTTGTTTTTTTTATTTAATTTAATTTATTTAATTTTCTTTTTAATTTTTTTTTTAAATAATTCAATATTCTTTTAAAATAAAAGTCACCACACTTTTTAATCAACAGTTTAAAAATCAAAAATCCCATTTTGATTATAAATTAAAAATTAAAATCACATCTAACATACATACAAACCTTTAATAAAATTTGGTTCGAATCTTTGCTGAATAAATTCATATGAGGAAATTTCATTATTATCAATTTCTGTGATATTTTGTACCATTAAAATATTGCATACAGTTTGGCGTAAATTATAAAATAATAATATTTTATAAAAAAGACGGTAGTAATTAACGTTAAACATTTTTTTCAAAACAAAAAAAAAAAAAAACAAAAAAAAAAGAAAATTGTTTAATAAAATTCGTTGTTAATATTTATTTTTGTTTTAAATAATTTTTTTTTCTTTTTTCTTTTTTATTATATTCATTTTATTTATTTATTTTTGTTTAATTTAAAAATTATTTACATATATACGCACGCACGCACACACACGTACACTACAAAATAATTTAATAAGCGAATAATTTTGTATAGGTGGGTTCTTTGAATATTTTATAAATCTATATAATGAAACCGATTTTTGTTTTTTTTTTGTATTTTAATTACTTTGTATAAATGTGAAACCAGTTTCTATAGTAAAACACGATGTTATCCGGATGATGATTCTCGCGTTTCTGAAATAAAATTTCATCTTGTTAGGATATTTAAAAAGGATGTTTTTTGGTTACACTGTGGTGAAAAATAAAAAATATAAGATAAAAAAAAAACATTATTGTAGATTTTATTTTGTTGCTTTCATTTACCTGTGTTTTGTGCTAAAAGCTCTCTTATGTATTTAACCGGAAAGCTTTTTATTATACATTATACGAGTATTTACAGGTGAAAGAATAATACAACATGTGAATGTAACGTATTATTATAGAAGCAATGCACACTTAATCTCTTTATCAAAGTGAAAAAGAGATGGTTTTTTCTGCTGAGTACAATTTTATCTCCCTTAGACTTCAAATTTTACATCCTGAATATAAAACAAAACGAAATTCTAACGTAATTTCTTGTATTAATTAAAATGCTGTATCATTCGGCAATAAAAGCCATTTTATAAGAATTTTTTTATTATTTTATATTATAATAATTAAGCCGGATGATTAAAATTATATCTTTGCCCGCCACTGATAAAATCAAATTATTATTTCTGTTGATGGTACATGAAAATCATTGAGAAAATCATTTTTGTTTTTCTTTGATTATTTCTTATATGTTTCAACTTTTTTGATTTTATTTATTATTTTTTTTTTATTTTTTTGAGATCATTATGTTAGGATTTTCACGTGTTTAAAAAGTTTTTTTTTGGTGTTTAACTTTTATTAATTGGGATATAAATCTGATTATGTTTTCAAGGTATTTTTGTTTTTGTTACAAATGTTGATATCATTATAAATGTTATTGTTGTTCTTGTTATCTTTCAAAAGAATTTTGAAAATGATGATGTTGTAAAAAAAAATGTGTTGTTTTTTTTCTTTTTCAGGTTTTCCTTTCATTTTTAAAATCTTTTCTTTAAACGTTAAATGGCATTTAAATAAGAAATTATATTTATTATTATGATGATGAAGATGACATTGAATGTTTACGTAAATTTGAATGTACATATTATGTACTTATATTATACCTATATAAGTATTTGTATATACATATGTATTATAAATATAATATTAGGTTGTAAAAGATTTTAATTTTTATGAATTAAAATTTATAGGCATAAAAGACACAAAGAATCCCCAATAATACATAATAATCCATTTAAAATGATTCTGAAGGAAAGTTAAGGAATAGTTAAAGTATAATATAAAAATTTTATAAAAATATTTTAAAATTAATTATATAGCTTAGGTTTTATACCCGTACGATAGGATCGGGTATAATAAAATTACTCCTCCGTTTGTAACACCTCGAAATAAGCGAGCTAGATATACCTTCAAAGGTATGGATCGGATCAGAAAAAAATTCTAAGACTTTTGAGCCATGTCCGTCCGTCCGTCCGTCCGTCCGTCAGCACGCTAACTCAAAAACTAAGAAAGCTAGAATCTTGAAATTTACACAAAATATTTTGGGAGTAATTTGTAGGTTCCCTATTTTTTTTGGTTGAGTTTGGACCAAGCCTTAGGGTAGCTCTCGAACACCTAACTTTTAGATCCCCACATTTTTTTTGCAATAGAGCTATGAAATTTTAACTACTGATAGATCTCTCAAAAATATTAATTTTATTTTTAATAACTTTTTTTTGTAGCCCCACCCGTTACGGAGCTACAGCTCCCCAAAGGTTCAAAAAAGCTCTATATTTAAATTGTTATAGCACAAGTTGTATAAGGTATATCTTCATTTTGAAAACGCCAAACGATTACTACTTTCATTAGCTTTAAAAGTATATATACAATAAATATATAATTTTGGCATACGGTGTCTTAATTTACCGTTATGCGAAACTCAAATTTTGCAAAATTCTTTAACCCTTCCATCGTCTAAACGGTTAAAGTTGAAAACTTGAAATTTTGACAGAAGTTAGATCTTTGAAAATTAGTATGAGTCATTTCAGAAATTTTTTTTGTATCACCCCCCGTTTAGGAGCTGTAAGGGGTCAAAAACTGAAAATTTCCTATTTTTAAACACCTGTAACTTGAACACCTGTTAAAATTTTTTTGAAGTAATACACAAAAATTAAAGCTCCATCATTATAATTTTATTTCTGTTAACAACTTTTTTTAATAATATAGGGTTACTTTATAATTGACGAAAGTGTTACTTGATTTTTTCAAATTTTCTAACAAATTTCTTTAACGAATTTTTTCCATTTTGTTTTACTCGATAATTTGAAATTGTTGAGGAAATAATGCGTAGTACAAAAAAATGTAAAGAAATAAACAACATAACGGTTGCTTGAAAAATTTTTATTTATATGATATTGTTATACATACATACTTATATAATATCATGTTCGCTAGTGAATGAATGATAAGAGTATATATGTATATTATATAGCGCCGTATTTACATACATATATGTATTTTATTGTACTTATAAGAAATTATTCTGTCAAAGGAATATTTAAATATAATATAATATAATATTTAAAATTATATTTACTGTTTTGTACTTAGTAAATTTAATATACATTTACCGCTTAGTATTAAATGGTACTATAGAATATTTGAAAAAGTTTTGGATTGATAATCGTTATGTGAAAGGTTAGAATCTGCTTTTGAAGAATGTACATATAAACATATAGTTTGAATATATGTACAACTCATAGTTCTAGAAATTATAAAATTCACCCAAATTATTTTAAAATACTAAAATATTAAAAAAATAATATTGAAAGCAGAGTGACAGGCTGTGAACATACTAACGGTTCGTACGGGTATCTAAGAGTTGACAAAGTCAACTGTATTCTTCCTCGTTTTTTCGTCAATTTACTTTAACAATCGTTTTGTAATAATATTTTATTTATATATATATATATATATACTATATATATAGAGTTATGAAAATGATGTTTTTGTTTTTAAAAATTCATAATAATGAATAAAATATAATTATTTAATAGTACTATATAATTTTTTTTGAAAATTCTAAAATAATTTTTTATGTATTTGCAAACTAGAATATATTATTAAAAAGTTATGGTTATGCTGTTATGAATTTTTTTAAACAATTTAACACATCCTAGTGGAAGCGGTTTCAAAAGTTTTACAAGTAAATTATTATTGTTTGAAATAAAAATACATAAATAATTTGTTAAGATATCCAGTTTTTTTTGCACAAAGTCTATGTTTATTGTATTGTAAAATTTTAATTATTTATATATAAAATTTTTTTTTTAAATTTAAATTATTACATGTGGTTTATATCTCTAAAATTAACTTTTTTATGTATTTACTTAGATTTTAATATTTGCTTTTTTCTTTATTACAGCTCTTACAGTATTTGTATTACGGTATTACTGTTCAAATTAAAAGCTTTTAAATCCTGAACAACAACCATATCAAGTATACAAACCCAAAGGATATGGAATATTTTTTTGAATATTTTAATAAGTATAACAGAAATATGTATTTTTATGTAAATATGTATGTTGTATAACAGTTGTAATAAACTTAATATAACAGAAATCTTTTTAAAACATCTATTCTAGTTGTAATTTAAGTAAATTAAAATAACTGATAGTATTATATCTTGTATAACAGTTTGAATAAATTTTTTTTTGAAAATTATATTGGTTCTTTATAAACAGAATTGTTGCAGGTTTCTATAATCAACTTTTAGAATAACTGCATCAGATCATCTGAAAAAAAGAGTCTTGAAAAGATATATTAGTATACCCTTAGAAACATACAAAATGCAGATATAAATCATTACGGTGGTAAATAAATTCTGTATCTTATACATCTTTCTTGAAAATAACTCTTCAAATTTGCATATTCATCCTTCATAATCCTAATTATCCCAAAATCCAATTTCCCAAATAATCTTTTGCACATGCTTATCCCCAAAACTAAACTGAACATTATATGTTGTGTATTAAAAGATTCATCCTAAAGTTAAATTTTAAAGGGGGTGATGTGGTTTTAATTGGAACACTATCTAGAGGAATTTCGTGCAGTTTCTTGAAGTGATTGAAATGTTTTTCACTGCTCCTAGTAAAAAACAAAAAAAAGTTTTCATAAAAACTAGTTTCATTGGAAAAACTTAATTTTATCCATATACACGGAATTATTTTCAATCTGCGTTAAAAGAAAAATGAATCTGAAATAGAATATAAATTTTTTTTTTTAAATAAAATAATGAAAAAAAAAAAACGTATTTAAATTTTTTCTAACATTTTAATGCTCTTTGAAATCGAACCAACACGTACATATTTTTTTTTTCTTATAAGGTATATTTATAGTGTCTTCTCTATATATACCATAATTTTTTGTGTTTTTTTTTTTTTTAATTTTTGTTTTTTTTTTAAATTTTTTTTTGGTTTTTTTAAATTTTTTTTTTTTTTGTTTTTAGTTTTATAAATTATGTTCTTTTTATCTTAAATATTTTGTTTTCCTTTTTTTTTATCATATTTTTTTTTTTTAATTATATAATTTTTAAAGTATAATTTTATTTATTATTTATTTTTATATATTTTTTTTTTGTTCATTTTTAAATATAATTTTTTTTTTTTTTTTTTTGGTTTATATTATTTAATTTTGACCCATGTGTTTGTTTTAATTTTCTTTAATTCATTTTTGGTTTTTGAATTTTTTTTTTTTTTGGTTGTGTTTTTGGTTTACTTTATATTTTTTTTTTTTTTGTTATATTTATTTTATTATTTGTTTATTTAATATTTAATAACATCGTACACATTCATTCCATACACAAAAAGACTCAAAAAGTTCGCTTAAAATGTATGTATTAAGGTTTATTTATTTATTTTTTTTTTTTGTGGTTTTTTTTATCTTTTATTTAATATTTAGTTATTTTATTAGATTTATTTATTTTTTTCTTTTTGGTTTTTTTTTTGTTAATTTTTATATATATATATATATTTATATATATGTGTGTGTTTTTATTTATTTATTTTTTTTTTGTATTTTTCATATTTTTTTAAATATTAAATAACGAAAAATTATAACATTCACGCATACAGACACACAGGCACTCAATTTCTATGATTTTTTTTGTGTTTATTTTTTCAATCCTTTTTTTTTTCATTTTTTTTTTTTGTTGTTTATTATTAGTGTTGTTTTTATGTTTTTTGTTTTTAGAACGCGCGCATTTCTTTTACAATTTTTTATTTTATCGAATATTTTTTTTTAGATAGAATAATGTATATATATATAGGTATATATATACATGTAAAAGTATTAATAATTTCTAAATTATTTTCTAAATTTTACATAATAATTATATAATTTACAATTCAATTTTTTCTAACATTTTCTTATCTACTTAGAGTTAATATTCTTTTATTTTTTGTCATTTTTTTTTTGTTTTTTTTTTTTTTTCAATTTAATTTTTTTTTTTTTTGTTCAGTGAATTTTGTTTTGTCTTGGTTTTTGTTTTAGTTTTTTGTGTAATGGTGTGAAAAAAAAAAAAAAAAAAAAATTCAATTCAATCTTGCGTTTTTTTGTTTTTTTTTTTTTTCATTAATTTTTTTTTTAAACAATTTAATGTTTTAAATATTTTTTAAAGATTTTCCTTAAAAATTTTTCCGTATTTAATGAAAAAACAAAATTTTTTATTTTAAGAAATTTCAAAATTTAAATTGGGAAATTGTTCGGAAAAATAAAATAAATAGAAAAAAAGTAGGAAAAGTAAGTAAAGTAGTATACAGTGAAATAATATGATGATATTTTAAGGTTATGTTTAAATGTTTGTTTAAAGACACAATTTGTTTCTTGTAGGGTTTTTATTGATGTTTTATGTATACATATACATCTATATAAATTTGTATTATATATAAGTTTTTGAAAAATAATATATAACTAAATGACCTCAATTTAATTTTAACTTATATATTTATTAATAATCATTAATAATAATCGGCTAAGTTTGTTTTTTCAATTCAGTTTTTGTTTTAAATTAAATAAAGCAATTTATTATGAAATTTTCTTTTGTATGTCTACTACTAATTTTTTTTTTTGTTTTATAAATAATTAATAATGTACATAGTATACCATTTAGTATACCATTTACCATACCATTTAATAATACGCATAGTTGCATATTATTAGTATTAATAGTAGAAAGGATTTGGTGTGTTAGAGTGTGTTATATTCAAAATTTTTTATTTTTTATATTTTTCTAAAATTTAATATTTTTCAAACCTAAATTTCCTATATGCATATTATGTGAAAACAAGAGACATAAGTTTCATTTTAATTTGTTTTATTTAATTTTAAATTTCTAAAAATTTTTTTTGTTTTGGATTTCTTTGCGTTTTATATATATTAATATATATATATATATATATATATCTATAAATTTATATAGATATGTATATATTTAAATATTTTTGTACATATATAATATATGCAATATATACATAAATTATATGTACATATGTGTCTAGATATATATATATACAAATAAAATTATTTATGCCAAGGTTTAATTTTTTCTTTTTTTTTTTTTTAAATTTGGATTTATTTATTTAGTTTTATTTCATCCGTTTTTTTTTTTCTTCTCATTTTATTTCCTTTTATGTCTTAAAATATAGTGTTTTCTTTTTTTTTTTTTTTGTTGTCTTTAACTAACCTTTACAAATTTAATATTAATTTTTATTAAATTCTAAATTTGATTTATGTTAATTAAATTTTATAATGTTTTTAGTGTTTTTTTTTTTTTTTTGGATTTTTTTGTTTTTTTTTTTAGGTTTTGTATAAAAAAGATTTTATTTTATTAATTTTTTTATAAATATTATTTTTATTTTAATTTAACTATTTTATATATATATATATATATATATATTTTAAAACTTTTTTTCTGGTTTTTTTTTTTTTTTTGAATTATGGGCAGTTGAAAATACTTATGTTTTTGTTAATTAATTATTTAATTTTTATTTTTTTATTTTTTTAATATGCTACTGTATCCATCCAAAAATTTTATATTATGTGTTATCCTTTACATAAAATATTTATTATTTTTCTATATATGTAAATATGTTTAAAGTTGTGTATTAAATAAAGAAAAAAATTTTTTTGAATTAGTATAAAATTGAGATCTGGGAATTATTGAAATTTGATAAAATTTTACATAATTTTTGAAATAAAATATGAGTATATTGTGCAGTTTTTAATAAAGTATATATTTTGTGTTATAAATTTTATATAGGAATAATAATTTTTAATATGGCAGTTTATAAAATTAAAATTTTTAATTTTAAAAGATTTTTTATTATATTAATTATTGTAATAATATTTATAAATTTATGTATGTATTGATAAAATAATAAAAGTAAATAAACAATAGATTAAAAAATTCAAAGAAAACAATTATATTAATAGCACAGAATTGAAAATATAACAGGATAAAATATTATTATTAATAAGATTTATATAAATTATTTTTTTTTAAATATAAATACGTAAATACATTTGTATTAATAGCACAGAATTGAAAATATAACAGGATAAAATATTATTATTAATAAGATTTATATAAATTATTTTTTTTAAATATAAATACGTAAATACATTTGTATTAATAGCACAGAATTGAAAATATAACAGGATAAAATATTATTATTAATAAGATTTATATTAATTATTTTTTTTAAATATAAATACGTAAATCAATCAATCTATTATCTGGTTAAATTATAGTTCAAAACAAAACGATTTTTAAATCAAAGGTAACAGATATCATAGAGAGAGATATGTATGTAAAATTGTAATATAAAAGTGTTTTATCAAATGACAGTATGAAAATTAATAATTAATAGTTTTTATTTAATTTTTATTTTTATTAATAATAATGGTATTTTATTAATTACTTACTATATTTAATTTAAATAAATCAAATATGTCTGATGAATGTGCTAAAATTGCTTTAAAAGAAATGAGAAAAAAAAAAAAAATACGTTAATAAAAAACTGCACAATTATTATTTTTTTGGTGAAATTTTATTTTAAGGAAATTCAAATTTGAAAAAAATTATTAATATTATTTAAATTATTAAATTGTTTTGTTTCGTCTTCTTTTTATAAAGATTGTGTATGAAATTTTTTTTTTTTTTTAATTACATGTTGTTTTGTGTACAAATTAATCTTTGTTCGGTTTATTTTCATAATTTTTTTTTAATTTAATTTAATTTTTAATCCATTTATACATCTATACTTTTTTGTTTTAATATTATTTATTATATTTTATACTAGTTTTTTTTTTTTTAAATATAATAATTTTTAACAAGTTATAAAGTTTTTTTTTTTTTTTGTTTTATATTATTTTTAAATTTGTAATTTTTTATTTAATTTTATTTTAAATTTTTTATAATATTCTTTTATAAAAAACAAAAAAAAAAAAAAAAACAAAAACGTTAAACAAAAAAATTTAATTTTTTTATTTATTAATAAGTGAATAAAATAACTATGTGCGTTGGACACTGACTATAATATTAATAAATAGTGAAAGTTTTGACTTACTTTTATTATTCCATTTTTTTGTTGTTTTTTTCTTTTACTTTTTTGTTGAATTTTTTTTTTTCTTTTAAATTGGATTTTTGTTTTAATTAACACAATAATTTTTTTTTTTTTTTTCTATTTAAACAAATTTATAAATACTTAAACTATTGAGGCTTTTTGTACAATTTTTTTTTTTTTTTGTTTATTTTTCTCATATATGTATTTGCGTAGCAAAATATATTATTTAATATTATATTTAAATAAATAATAATAAAGATGCAAGAATTAATTATAAATTTATAAATAATTGAAGAAAAAAAAAATTAAAATAAAGAATAAATTTTTTAAAAATTAATTAGTATGCGTATAATAATTCGACGTTTTAAAACATAAGGTTTATATCTTGGAAAAAATCTTTCTTTCTGGTTAAATATTTATTTACAGTTGTTTTCTTTATACATATATATATATATATACATATGTATGTGTATTAAAGAGAAAGAATTTATAAAGAAAAGTTTTAGGTTTGGTACAATTTTTTATTAATTTTTTTTTTTTTTTTTTAATTAATAAAAATTAAAATATTAATAATTCTTTATTTTAGTTTCTATAAATTATATTAATGGTAATTTGTATTATAAAGAAATCTTTTGTTAAAATAATATAAAAAAATCGAATTGACACATGACTTCAACTTTATTGGAAATTAATATAAATTTTTATATTGAGAGTTTATATTTGAGGGGAAAATAAAAAGAAAAAACTAATAATATTATATTAATTATAATATTTTTTTTGTTTTTTATGGACATTATTATGAAAAAATGTATATAATTGTTTAATATTTTTTTTTTTACTTTTTCTTTAACTGTTAATTTGTGCTTTGATTATTTTGTATTTTATTATTATAATATTTATTTTTTTTTTTTAATACGGGCAATTTGATTGGTGTTTTAATTTTTTAATTAATTAATTATTGTTTTAAGTAAATTAAATAAATTATAAAGAAATAAAATTTTAAACAGATTAAATTAAAAAGAAAATTTTAGTTGATAAGAGAGAGAGAGGGAGAGAGAGATATTGAAAATTTGTTTTAAATTTTATTTTTTATATTTTTTTTTTTTTTTTTTAAATTTTTGAGAAAGAAAAAGAAAACAATAATGTTGTCTTTCTTGTTGAAAATTTATATCTATAAATCTCAAAGTTTTTTTTTTTAAAGGGTTTTGATTTTTATATATCAATTTTTAAATAAAAAAAAATATTCATTTAAGCGAAATTTTTTTTTTATTAAATTTTTTTCAATTTTGAAAAGTTCTTTTTTTTTTTAATAGGTATAACAATTTTATTTTATTTTTAAATCCATTACCTAGCATTTATAAATATATATATTCAAAATAGCAAATAAAAAAACATTATTATGTTTTCGAAAATAAGTTTTTACGAAAAAAAAAAACTTTGTGTAATTAATTATAGAAAAATTGAAACAAAAAAAAAAAAAAAAGAATGGAATTCAAAATTTTAATTAATTTTATTTTTGTTTTTAATTTAGGCCAAATAATTTGGGTAGGACGGTTTCGCTTTTTACCGTTTTGTTACTTTTTTTAATTTTAAATTGCGTAATTTGATTTTGTTTTTTTGGTTTTAGTGTTTTTTTTTAACACTTAAGAGCTATGTGAGAAAAAAAACCACATTAGAATTATATGAAAATAAATAAAGATTTCGATTTTACAGAAATGTTAAATTATGTTATAAGCATATATTTTAATAGAATTGATCAGAGATCGAAAATATCTATTAGAGGTTAATAGAATGTTAACTTGAAAAGTTTATCACTTTGTAATAGTAACAGAAATTGTGTGATTCGAAGAGACAAGTAAAATTTTTTATGTCGGTTTTTAATTGAAGTAATAACCTGTGCATATACATAAATTTCTCCAGTATAAAGAATTAATTGAGGTTTTTTGTTTTTTAAATTTTTAAATTATAGAAATTTAATCGAATTGATTTATGAATTCCATTTATTAATTTTTTCAACAATATATTTTTAAATTTATTTCTTACTTTTTCTCTCATATGTTTTATTTGATTTTTATTTTGTTTATCAAATTTTTTTTTTTTTTTTTATTTTACTTTTTAATTACAATTAAAAAAAAAATTAATTATTTTTTTTTTTCGGATAAAAGAACAACAAACAACAACAAACTAACGTATTTTTGGATTTTTTTTTTTTTTTTTTT
This sequence comes from Poecilobothrus nobilitatus, assembly GCA_947095535.1. Classification (NCBI taxonomy): domain Eukaryota; kingdom Metazoa; phylum Arthropoda; class Insecta; order Diptera; family Dolichopodidae; genus Poecilobothrus; species Poecilobothrus nobilitatus. The sequence continues at coordinate 192,173,487 of OX352773.1, forward strand.
AAATTCTAGACAACTAACAACAATTTTCTTCTAAAATATTACTTTTTTTTTTGGTTTTCAAGTATTTTTAAATTTTGTTTTTTTTTTTTTAGTTTTTTAAATCTTTTAGTTTTTATTTTTTTTTTTGTATATTAATTTGTATAATATAATTTATAAATTAATAATATTAATTTGCAATAATAATTAATAATAATAATAATAATAATAATTATAATGATAATGTAATAACGACATTCATTACATTCGGACACAAGAATTTTTATAATATGTTCAAATAATTATTTACCAATATTAAATTTTTGTTACTTTTAATAATAACATATATGCCACGGTTTTTTTTTTTTTTTATATTAATAATTTTTATTATTATTTAAATTAATTAATTTCAGTTTTTTTTTTTTTTTTGTTTAACATTTATTTGTATTAAATTTCAGTTTTTGTTTTTTAATAAATATTATAAAAAAAAAAAATAAAAAAAATAAAGGAAAAATAAAATTATTCCGTTTATGTTTTTTTTTTTTTTTTTAGACATTTCCATAAGATCAATTTGCGTATCAATTGTTTGTTTTTTTTTTTTTTTCTTAAAAATTTTATTTTTTTTTTTATTTTATATTAATTTAATATTTATTAATATTAATTTTTTTTTTCATTTAATGAATTTAATTTCTAAAAAGTGTTTTGTTTTATTTCAAAGTTAATTTTAAATATTTTTTTTTTTGTAATTTACTTTCGTTTGGTTTTTTTTAATATTATTAATTTTTTTTTTTTTTGTTAAATTCTTACCATTCGTTTACTAATTTTTATTAAATGAAAATCATAAATAATGTTGTTTTTTTTTTGTTTAATAATAATAATAATAATAATAATGTTTATTACAAATTTATTTTATAATTAATATATTCTTTATTTTAATTTTAAATTGGTTTTTTCTTGCATTTTTTTTTTAAATTTATTTATTTATTAATTTTTTTTTTTTGAATAATTAGGCAACTATGCATGTTAACTATCTAAATTATGAAATTAAGTTACACATAATATACTTGTTTGTTTTTGTTATTTAATTTTTGGTTTTTCTCTTGTTTTTATTTCCTTCTCCTTTTTCTTTTTTTATAATTCTTTTGTTGGTTTTCTAATTTTTTTTTTTTTTAATTAATATATATTAATTAATTATTATTAATAGTTTTTAACTATTTAAGTATATTTATTTATATTATATTTTATGTATATATGTATGTATGAATTGTAATATGGACTCAAAAGTTAAATTAGAAAATAAATAAATTTTTATACATATTGCATTTAAGGCGTTTTTTTTTTTTTATTATTATATATGTAAGTAAATATATTTTTTATACAATGTACATATATATGAGTATAAAATATAAAAATTAATTTTTATATGAACGTTTATTAAAAAAAAATTATTAAATTATTAGGAAAATAAAAAAAAAAAAAATGATTTTAAAGTTATTGAATAAAAAAAAAATAAAAGAAAAAAAATAATTAATTGTATGTATGTATGTATATCAAAACAAAAATCCAATTTTGTTTTTTTTTTTAGATGGTTTTTCTTTAGATGTTGTAAGTATTATATATTGTTCTTTTAAATGTTTATTACTTTCAATTCTTTTCATTATTATATATTTCTAGTCAGTTAAATATAAATTTTTTTTTTTTATATTTTATTTTATATATATTTCAAATTAAGTTACAAATATAAATGTAATTTTTCAGGTGTCTTTTGTTTTGAATTATATTTACTCATTTATTTAAAATATAATTTAAATTTTAGTGAATGAAAATATTTGAAATTTAAAAATTATTTAATATTTATTATTAATAATATAAATTATAAATAAACTTGAATAAAAAATTTCAATATTGAAATTATGACAAATGTTGTTTTTTTCTATTGTTTATTATTAAACATTTTACGATTTATTATGATCTTTAAGCAGTAACAAAAAGCATATTGCTCAAAATGTCTAAATTTGTCTCATTTTTTTATCGTTTCGGCATAGCCATTTGTCAAAATAATAACAAGATAAGGCGAATTAATAAGAAATAATAATATAAGCAAGCATAAGAAACATAACAAAAAGAAGAGTAAATATAGAAAATAATAATTGTAAAATGTAAATAAAATTAAAAATAAGCCAGTAAAGAAATGCAAATATATTTGATATAAATATAAATAATTAAATGTCTAAAAGGGTATAATAGAGGATGAAGAAAAAAATGAACAACAAAGAAATGTCAAATTAACAAAATGTCAATTACATTCTCATCGAATTAACATAAGAAGAATTAAGTTTAACGAAACTTAACGAATCTAAGATATGCCTGTTATGAACAATAACATTAAGTCTTCATAAGCGGAACTGAACATATGTTTCTAAGTGACATTAGAATGTTTTTGTGTCAATAATTATTAAAATTTAACATTTAATATAAATTATTGAAGCATCTCAACTAGAAATGTTTTTTTTTATGTTTAATTATATGAAGTAAGTATATAAGAATGTTATATTTTTTTATATACAAATATTAATCATATTAATTATATTTTGCTTCATGATACAATAAAGTATAACCTTATAACGCTTATATTAAAATATAAAAAATTAGGCCATTATATTAATTTATATAATAATTAATATTATATTAATTTAGAAATATAACAAAATACAAAATTAAAAAAATGACATATTAAATAATTAAAAAAAAAAAAAAAATTAAATATGAGTAAATTAATTCAAAATTTCGAATTATTTATTTTTTAATAAAATATATTTGTAACTTTGTTCGTAGTTCATGTTTTTTTCTGTTTTTTTTTTTTTTTTGTCATTTTAATTTAAATTTTCTAATACTAATTAATTTAATTTTTTATTTATATATTTATATATATATATATATTTGTTTTTTTCAATGGTTTTTTTAAAAATTTTTTTTTTTTTTTTATATTTAATATAGAAAAGTTTTGTATTTAGAGAAGAGTAGTTACATGTATATATATATATATATATATATATATATATTATATATATATAATTTAATATATTTTTATTTGTTATATTTAACTACACTTCGAAGTTATCCGTAACTATTATATAATTTTTAATTTTAATTATTTTTTTTTTTTTTTTACTTAAAATTATTAATTTATTATTTTGTATTTTTATTTATTTTTTTTTATTTCCAATTAATCGTCTATTTTTTGTTATTATTTGTGTTTATATTAATTTATTATATATAATTTTCTTCTGTTATATTTTTCTTCGATTTTGTTTTTTTTTTTTTTGTTTTTGTACAATTTTGAAATTTTATTTTTAATATAACTTTTATGTATTATATATATTATGAAGTTATATATATATATATATATATATGCATTTATTCATTCTGTTTTTTGTTTTGAGTTGATTCCCTAAAATCTAAAGTTTCATTTTAAATTTTTTTTTTTCTTTTTTTTTTATATTTAAATTCATTATCTACATAATATTCATTTAATTTTTGTTCCTAGAATCATTCATACTTTTAAGTTAATTTTTTATTATATATATATATATATTAATTTTTTTTGTTTTCCTTTCAATATGATAATTTAGTATTAGAATATTTTTTTTCTTATGTGGTTTGTTTTTTATTTCATAATTTTATATATTTTTTATTTCTAAATCGTTATTATTTTGTTTTTTTTTTTTTTGGGTAAGTTTTGAAATTTGAATTTATTTTTTTTTTTGTCTAAAAGTAAAGATGTAAAATAATTAAGGGTTTTTTTTATTTTTTTTTTTTAAATATGTTGTACAGTTGTTTTGGTTTTTTTTCTTTTGTTATTTTTTTATTATTAATTTCAAAAAATATAACATATTTTTTTTTCTCATTTATATGTTTTTTAGGTGAGTAAAATTTTTTTTTTTTTTGAAATTTTTTCTAATGTTAATAATAAAATAATGTTAAACAGAAAAATATTAGAAATAATTTAATGTAGGATCATTTCAAATATATAAACTCTTGTTGTTTTCAAAAAAGAGAATCGACAAGTTTTTTACAATTTTTCTATTATTTAAAAAAAAAAAAAAAAAAAATAGGAAACATGCTTTTGTTTAAAAGAAAAGAAAAACAATCAGATTCTTAAATTTGCTTTTAAATCGGATTTTGAAAATAATAAGTTTTAATTATAATTCAATTAAACAAAAATTCGGGTATACATTAAATTTCAAAAGGACTATTAAAGGACTATTATATTATTTAGTATATTAGTTGTTTTTTTTTTTTCAGGTTTTTGGTATCAAGGATTGAAATTTAGATTTTTCGTTAAAAAACACAAATTTTTTATTCGTATTAGAAACAAAAAAAAGTATACGTTTAATGAAACGGTATGTATATATATGTATATTGCAAAATTTATATAGGAATAGAATATTACAAAAAAAAAAAAAAATATTATTAATAAATAACTGGCAATACACTATTAAATGTTTTAGATTTTTAAACAATTCTTAAATAGTTTTAATAACGAACATATAATAGTTATATACTTTTATTGTATTAATTATAAGTTTTTATTAAAAAAATAAATTATTAATAAAGCAATAAAAATAACAAATAGAATTTTTGAATTATTATTATAGTCCTATTAAAATTATTTTAAAAATTTTAACAGATAATTTTTGCTATAAAAATAAAAGTTAAAAAATTTTTTAAGCCATCTCAGTTATAGTTATTTAGTTATATTAATTAATTAATATACATACTCATAAATCTTTTTAAGTATCAAATTTTTTTTTTGTCTTTTTTTTTTAATTCGTGTTTAATTCTACAAAGAAATTAATACCACAACGGCTTTTTTGGCCATTTTTATGTGTTTTTTTTTTTAATTACAAAACTTTCTACACTTAAAAAATAGTTATTTTATTTTTATTTTTTTTTTGGATTTTAACAAAGTTTCAAAATATAATTTTTAAATTTACTTTGTTCTGTTTTTTTTTTTTTTTTTGGTTTTTATAAAATATTTGAATTTTTTTATTTTTTTTTAATTTTATAGTAAATATAAATTCTTCTGAAAAATAAATTCTATATATTTGAAAAATAAATTAATTTAATATTATTATTTTTTATTTTATTTTATAAATATTTTATAATATTTTTTTTTTTCTTTTCTTTTCAACTGTATTTTATTTTGTTATATAATTAATAATAATAATAATAATAATAATAATAATAGGTATAATCATATATAAATTTTCATTTTTTTTTTTTTTTCATTTACAAAACAGATATTATTAATTATTCCAATAACAAATTAATAGTTTTGTTTTGTTAATAAATCTGAAATCGTTTTAACTAGGTGGATTTTGGTGTTATTTCTATTTTTTTTTTTCATCTTTTTTTTTTTTTGTTTGTTTTTTTTTTTACAAATATCATTTTAATAGTAAATAATATATACATTTAACAATGTATATATATAAATTTGAAAGAAAGATGTTTCTTTTTTTTCGAAAAAAAAAAAAAAAATTAATAATAAAAAAATATCTATTTATATAAAAGTTTATTTTAGTTAGAAAAAAAAGAACTGTTTAAAATAAAATAAAAAAATAAAAAAAAAAACAGAGTTAAAAAATTTAATTAAAAATTTAAGAATTTAAAAAATATAAAAAAAGTTTTCGGTGTTCAAAGTTTCTATAATATTATTTTTTATTTTCGTTTCAATTTGATAAGATCGTATAATTTAAAACAGATTTAATAGTTATTCTGGTAGAAGATATTCTTTGACAATATCATTAAAAATTTAAATAATTTAATTTGAAAAAACAAAAAAAAAATTAATTATTTAATTGAAATTTAAATGAAATAATTCCCTAAACTTTGGGGACTTTTTTTTTTTGTTTGTATTAAAAAAAAAAATGTTTAGGGATTTATTTCGGGAAAATTTTAAATATGTTTTTTATTTATTTTTTTTTTTTTAATATTATTAATGATTTTATTACAAAATTTTGAATTTTTCAATTATTTTGTATATACCATATAAATGTAGTAGACTTAACTGTGATAATATTTGATTAATTTAGTCTACGAGATAATTTAAATACAAATATTATTTTAAGAATATTTTATAGGAAATGAAAAGATTATCGTATTAATTAAATATATTAATAAACTCAGAATTTTAATTTTTTTTCCTAATATAATTTTGCAATTATTATCTTCTATTTCGTAGAATAACTATTATGGTATATTGAAATTCGTACTAAAATATTCCTAAATATGAATATAATAAATTAATATAAATTAATATAAAATTTCATATAAAGCAATATTTCTATTTATTTTTTTTTTTTTTTCAAAAATATAATTTAAAAAAAATAAAAAATTATATAAATATAATATGTGTATATAAAGATTATATTTTGTATTTTTGAATTGTTCAAATGGAAAAATCCATTTTAAAGAACTGCCTGCAGTTCGGTATAATTTAATAATTGTTTCTTTTTTTTTTTGTTTTCTATTTAACCTCTATTTCAAATAAATGCTGAATTTTTATTGTGAACAAATATTAATATTTTTTTTTGCTGTTTTTTGAGTTATTTTTTGACAGAAGATGCAAAAAAAATTTAATTTTTGATATGAGTTTCCTTTTGACTTTATTTTGTTGTTTATTTTCTGTTTGTTTTTTTTTTTTTTTGTATTTAAAAGTATAAGAAATAATAAATAATATTAATAAAAATAAATTGTTTTTTTTTTTTTTTGTTTTTTGGTTTAATTTGTTGTAATTAGATGGTTTATTTAAATAGATTTTATTAAGTTTTATTTTGTTTTTTTATTAAATAGTAGATTTGAGATTTGAGATTTATATTTTTAAATTAATATTAAATATTTATAATTTTCTTAAATATTTTTTTTTTTTTAATTTAAAAATATCTGTTTGATTTTTTTCTTTTTAGTTATTTCTAAAATGTATATTATTATAATTAAATGAAATATAACTTTTTTCATTTTTAATTTGAGAAAAATTTACATAATTTTGTTTTGCTTATGTTATTTTTATTAGATTTATATTTTATTTATTATTTTTATCTAATAATTAAAATTATTTTAATCTGTGTATACCCTTTTTAAATCTAATATGGCAGTACATATTTTGTGTGTTCATTTATTAAAAAAAAAAAAAAAAAAAAGAAAAAAAAATCATGAGAATTAATTAAAACAGATTATATAAAGTGAATTAATATAAAGAAGAAAATTTTAAAAAATGTCAAATAAAATAAAAAAAGAAAATAAAAATACAATATTAATTAATAATAAATTACAAAAGAAATTTTTAACTTAATTGCCAGCATTAAGTTTTTTTTTTTGTTTTTAATTTAAATTGAAAACTAAAGTATTAACTTGACGAAGAGTTATGGGTTATTTAATATTTGGGCAAAACAAACGAAGTAAATTAATTTTAAATAAATTTAACATTTTATTATATTAATTAAATTAAAAAAAAAAAAATGTATGGTTTTTATTAAAAAAATTGTAAAAGAAAATTTACCATATTGTTAAACTTGCCGATTAGTATATCAATCAATGTAAGAGAAATAATTGAAAAGAAAATAAATGAAATCCACCATAAATTTAAGTTGGCTTTTTGTTTTTTTTTGAAAAAAAAAAATGTGCAAAATTGAAATTAATAATTGCATATTATTATGTAATTTAAGAAAAAAAAAGAGTAGAAAATAAATTGTATGTTGTATGTATTAATAATTGTTTTGAAAAAAATTATAAATAAATATTTTATTCATTCTAATAAATTTTTAAATTCTATACATTAGTAATATTTTTTTATATTTATATAAATATATTATATTAATGAATATAACTTTTATTTTTTTTTTTTCTTTTACAAAAAAAAAAAGTGGATTTTTGTGTTTTACTTCTCTAAAGTATAACATTTGCTGTAAGTTACTTTTTTTTTTTTTTTGATATTACAGGTAATTTTTAATTAATTTTTTTTATTTTTATATTTACTTAAATTATTTAACATTTATTAAATATATTTATATATATATACATATATATGTTTATATATATTTTTTTTTGTTTTATTTTAATCCCTTTTGCATTCATTTCTATTAAATAAACAATATATTTTCTTTTTTGCGCGCTGTTTATTATTTTGTTATAATTTTTCTATTAATTTTTTAATTAATATTAAATTAATATATATTTTTTTTTTTGTTGAGTAATAAAATTTTGTTTTTTTTTTTCTTATATGTTCAACAATTTTTTTTTTCATTTAATTAATTTAAATATTTACTTATAGATTTTTTTATTTAATAATAATTTTAAATTAATTTTATTTTCTTTCTTGTAATTAATATATTTGGTTTAAAGTTTTTATTTTTTGGTTTATATTTATGTTTTGGTTTTTTTTGGTTTTCAATATTGACTATAATTTGGCGTGGTTAGTTTCTATTGCAATGATTTTTCGCGTTGTTTTTGTTCTCTTATTTTTATTATCATTAATATAATAATTATTTATTATTTTTAAATGTTTTAATTTGATTTTAACAAAATTTTTAAAATAATAATAATAATCATTTATATTACTATATATTAATTTAAAATATTTGTTATTAATAGTATTATTAATATTTAAATTATTTTTATATTTTATAGAAATATTTTTATTATAATATTTATTAATATATTTGAACTTAATATATTTTATAAACGTTGTAATCGCTTTAAACGTAATTACAATGATAATAAATGTAAAAATTAATAAATATAATTGTAATAAAATATTATTATTATTAATATAATTATTATTATTAATATTATTGTTATTAGAAGATTTATTATAATTATTATTATTATAATTTGTAATTGTTGTTATTATTATTAATATTAATTTTGAAAATGTATAATAATTTATAATAATTACAAATATAACTATAAATATAGTTAAATTTGTAATATAATTATTACTAAATACTATTAAATGGATTATTAATATTAAATCCAAATTTATAACATTATTAATAATATTTTTTATTGTTATTAAATTGTTAACTAAATACCATAATATTGCCAATAATATAAAATGACGATATGCATTTAAATATAAATTGGCAATTAATGTTTTGGACGATGATGAACCTGTTGCCTCTAATAAAAATAATGGTGTACAATTATTTAATGATGTTGATACTTGTGTTGAAAAACTTAAACAATTAATATTATCACGTGGCAAAATTTTTAGTTCATCATCGATATAAATATCTGAATCAATTATTAAATAATCGTTAGTTTGAATAGTATGATTTTTATAACTAAAAGAATTTTCAACATTATTATTATTATTATTAATATTTGTTGTTATTGTAGTAGTTTTTGTCGTTGTTATTGATGATGTTGCAGTTGTTGTTGTTATTCCTATTGAAGTTTTTGATGTTGATATAATATTATCATTATTTTTAATTGAAGTGCCATTTTTTAATATACGTTTAATAATTAAATTTTTTTTGGTAATATTTGATACAATTAATATTGAATCACTTTTAATAAATTCATTACAATAGGCACATATACCATCTTGAGGATTACTACTGCAATAACGATAACAACAATTCGGTGGACCATTATTTGATTTTTCTAATTGTTCTCCTGTTTCAGATATATTTGGATCTAAAATAATAAATTTATTGATATTTTAATATATTTAAAAAAAAAAAATGATTATAAAATTATATTGTAAATATAAATACCAAGACAGAGAAATGTCGGTTCACCAGCATATTGTGTGGGTAATGCTGGAGCTCTATCAGCAGGAAGCATATATGGACATTTTTTCTCTACAGTTTGACAAACACTTAAACACGGTCTTATTCGTCGCCGTAATTTTACATTATTTTTGCCTAAATTTTCTCTTTTCGATCTGAAAAAAATTTTAAACAAAAAAAAAAGAAAAAAAAAATTATTTTATATTATTATTAATTTTCATAATTATTAATATAACATTATTATTTTTTACCTTTTGTTTCCTATGTTGTTTCTTAACTTGTTTTCTATCACAGGATCCTTAGCGATTGGATCTTCTATGGCAGTCGATATGGTTTGAGATGATTTCGCATCTCTATCTTTAGCATCTTTATCATTATTAACAATTCGATTAATATTATTATTAATTTTATAATTATTAGTTAAATTTTTATTTTTATTAATATAATTGTTATTGTTATTATTCATCGAGTTTTCCGTTTTCATCATTAACATATCATTATAATTATTAATATTATTATTATTATTATTATTATTATTAATATCTAATTCAATTTCATCATTTTCATCATTATTGATACTATCTTTTCTATTTTTATTATTATAATTATTATTTCTATTATTTTTATTAATATTATTACTATTACTATTAGTGTTATTATTCTTATTATTCTTATTGTTTATATTATTATTATTATTATTATTAATTTTTCGTTTTATTAATTTATCATCATTTAGTATTAAAGAATTAATATCTCGATAATCATCAATATTATATTGTTCTTCATTTTGTTTTTTGTTGTCTTTATGATGGAATTGGTGTTGGTTTTTTAATAATTGATGATTTTCTAATAATAACAATTCTATTTGATCATTTTCTTCATTATTATTATTAATTTCATCATAATTTTTATTATTTTTTATTGATGGTAATGTTGTTGTTGTTGATGTTGTTGTTGTTGTTGTTATTGTATCTCGTTTCGTTCGAAAACGATTATTATAATTATTTAAATTTTTATTATTTACTAAATTAATATTATTTTTATTTTTATTTGAATTTAAATTTCTAATACTAATTTCCGTTAAAGATGAATCCAAATTATTTTTATCATTTTGTTTTAAATTATTAAATGATGAATTCGATGTTTCGGATCTTTTCGTTTTTCTTGCCGATACTGATGATAATGTTGTTGATGATTTTAATGATGATTCATTTCTTGAGACATTATTATTATTATGTTGTTGTTGTTGTTTTTCTTCTTCTTCTTTATTTAATAATGTTAATGATGATGATGATAATGATGATGATGATGATAATAATGATTTTGATGTTAATGATGATGGTGATGATGATGATAACGTTGTTGATGTTTTTTCATTGAATTTATTTATATTTTTATTAGCTCTTTGTTGTCTCATATATTTGATTTTATCTTTTATATCTTGTGATGTTGAAAAGAATGGTATTAAAGTACTACATACCCATCTTCTATACGCTTCCTATAAAAAAAAAAAAAAAATTTTATAGATAAAATATATATTAGTATAAAATAAATTAATTAATATAAACTTGCAGTTAAATTTTAAATTTAATAGTTTTTTTTTATAAACTTAAGAGGCCAAATAAAATTTTTCTAATGTTTATCTTATCTTGGGAAATACTTATAGGTAGCAGTTTTAAATATCAAGTTTAATTCATTCAAACATATTCAGATTGTATTGATTTTAGATTTAAGTTTTCACAAAAATATGCATTTACATTAAAAAGTAAAAAACAATAGTAAAATGTAAAATTTATTAAAATTAACTATCTATAATTATAATATAGTAGTTTTCAACCACACATTATATATTATGATATTCCGCTAAGTTTTGAATACAAGTACATATTTGGATACGATTTTTCTATTACAAAATCTACATTAACATATAATAATAATAAATCTCATATAATAACTTAATATGCATTATAATACATAATAATAATATGTTCCGTAGTATTAACCCATAAAGTGACCTATAGATGTAATTACAAATACATATTTAAAAATTGATCGTATGATGTTTTATCAATTTTTAAATTTGTTTCTTTTTATTTCTATTTACTATAACAAAACATAAGCCATAAGTATATATACCTATAGTATATAGATTAAACTTTATAAATATTTACCGACCGCATACATTAATGTATAAGGTAGGTATTGTTTTCGTACTAAAAATTTGTACCCGAGTTTTTCTCAAAAATGCACTACTCCGGTGTGGAGAAGGCTGTAAAAAAATTTTCAACATGATGTCCGTCTGTGTGTATGTGTCTGTGGGCACGTGTACAGCTTAAACGACTGAGCGGAATTTTTTGAAATTTCATATTTAAGGTTTTGACGTAAATATCTCGGATTGATAAGCTTTTGGAGTAAATCGGACAACCGCAAGTGGTAGTTTACTAGTGTACTTTTTAAGTTTTTTACGAATATTTCGTAACAGAAAAATTTTGTGAGAAAAATTATTAAGAAAAAGTTGTTACACAAGCAAAGAGGAACAACTTTGCCATAGAATATTTTTTGATCCGACTAACTTTAACTTTTATTTAATTTTTTTTCTAAGGCCAAATTTCATACGTAACACTCCATATGAATTTATATAAACAATTTTTTTTTGTTTTTTTTTTATATCTATAAAAATTTTTATACATACATATGTATGTACTTATATCTATGCCAATGCATATTATTCATTTGTTGATGACATAAAATTAAAACGGTAAAATTTTTGTTAGCAGATTTAATATTAATCTTATGTTTGTTTTGTATTTGTTTACAGTTTTTATTATTTTTTACTTTTAATATTATTTTTTCAATGAAAAAAAAATCATGTATCTACATCAATAATAATAATAATAAATGGATGTATGAATGAATGTACATATATTTTTACGATTTCATTGCATATAATTATTTTTATTGAATAAAACAAAATGTTATTAAATTATTAGAAGTTATTTTGCTTTGATATAAATTATTATGTAAAAAATCTATAAATTTTGGCATTGTACTTTTTGTGTAGTGGCGGTCGGTCCTGTGGTGGAGACAGCTGATTTTTTTTTCTTATCTCTATGTGCTACAACCAAACAAAAATCAAAGTATACACATGGGATATACATTTAGCTATATATATACATGTATTTTTTTTCATTAAGCGGAATTTTTATTATAATTAATTTTGTTTGGTTTTGTTTTTCTCTATTAAATTGTTTGTATTATGTATGTATGAGTGTTTATATATTATCAATATTTTTATTTTTATTCTTCCAAAAATTTACATGATCTTACGTAGCTAAGTAACTAATATTTGTACAGAGTTTTAGATTTTAGAACCTTTACTGAATACTTTTTGAATTCTTAGTTTTATTAAGGAAAACATAAAAAGGTAAAAAGGTAAAAAGAAGTAGAAAAACCTTATTTCATCATATTTTAATATATTATTATTAATATTAGAACATTTTTCTATTAAGTGTTCTATATTATTGAAAAATTATTATTTTTGAATGCAATTTATGAAACTCATATATAGATTTGAGTACAGCAGTTTCCAACCAAAATTGAATTTTAATTTTTAAATATTTTGTTATTTTTTCGATACCGACTTGTATCGGTAAATTCAATATAAACATAAATACAAATATATTATGTATGTTTAGAATCATAATTTTTTTTTTTGTTTTCTTTTAGAATTAAGAAATTTTGTATTTCATATGTATGAATTTTTTGTAATTTAGATGACTCGGTAAAATATACGTACATACCAGTTACAGGGCGGCTAGTATATTTATAATATCAAGTCAAATTGTTTACACGAAAAGAGTAGTGAGAATAGTTTTTATTTTTTTACGAAGGTAGTCATTGGTGTCTCGAAATACACCGGAATCAACACGCGAATACTCTTTGATAATGTTGGATTTAAATCAAACGCCACTTCCCTTTTAAATCAAACGCCACCTTCCTTTTTAATATTAGGTTAGAATGCTACAATTTACTGTTTGGTTTAATGATTGAGAAAATAGGAATAAAGGATTAGGAATAAAGGAAATTGGAAAATATAGGAAGTTATTGGATGTCGATCGAAGATTGTATAGAACAAAGATGTTGTCGTTCTTTTTTTTTAAAGATTTTTCGATATCATACACTTTATAGCTGCCAATTTTACGGAATACTACCGTCGGCATGGCATTACATATTCGCACTGTAGATATTACAAAATTTCTAAAATTCTTGTAATCTTTAAGATACAGGGTTTAGTTTGTGCAGCACTCCTTATATCTCGGTTGAAATTTTGAGAGGAGGATTTTTTTATTTCTTCTGAACAGGTTGCTATACCAACAAAACATCTATAAAATGGAGTGAATGTTCCAATAATACGATGGAACCAGAGGTGCCAGAGATAAGGTAGCAATTTACTAAACGAATTGCATTTGTTTTCATCTTTGTCTAGGCATCTCAATTCTCAATACTGTTTGTGGCGCTCCTGCGCAAATGTGTGAATTGTATTGCATTTTACGCATGATAAAAGATTTATAGATATAGTTAAAAAATCTAAAGACAAAAAGAAGGTGTTACAGCGATACAGAAAGTCTAAATATTTCGCTGATTCCTTAGCTATCCCAAGAACATAGTTAGACCAGTTCAATTTTTGGTTTAGATCAATGTCAAGATTGTTCAGACTTTCATCATGCTCCAATGTGTAATTTTAAATTCTATCATCTACTCTTTCTCAAAGGCTGGATGAATTTGGAAGTAGAAAAGAGTAATTTACTTTATAAAAGGACCACAAACATTATAAAAAAACGAGGAAGAATACATTTGCCTTTGTCAACTCTTAGATACCCGTACGACCCGTTATTATGCCTATCACTCTGCTTATAATATTATTTTTTTAATTTTTTATAATTATTTTAAAATAATTTGGGTGAAATTTTATAATTTCTAGAACTGTGGGTTGTACATATATTCAAACTATATGTTTATACATTCTTCAAAAGCAGATTCTAACCTTCCGAATAACGATTATCTATCTAACTTTTCCAAATATGCTATAGTACCATTTAATACTAAGCGGAAAATGTATAATGCCTAAGTTTAATAATTTATACTATACATAAATTATTTATCGTACGGTATAAAAAATGTGAAGAATTGACTTTTCTGGAATTTTGAGGGGCTGTAAGTCCGGAACCCTATATAATTAAAAAAGCTCGTTAACATAGGTAAAAATATATTATTGAACCTTTAATTTTCATCTCTTGCCGAGGAAAAATGTTTGCAGGTGCCTAAGTTACATGTGCCTGAAAATAGCAAATTTTCAATTTTTGAGGAGTAATAAATCTTAAAGGGGAGCGTTACCAAAAAATTTTCTGAAGAAACTTATACTAATTCTAAAAGTTCTTTCTTGTCTCAAAATTTCAGGTTCCTATCTCAAAACGTGCCGGAGTTATGAAAAAAGAAATATCATGCAAAATTTGGTTTTAACATAACGGTAAATTTAAATAGTAAATTACAAACTATTGCATAATTTTGATATTGTCTTATGGAGATAACAAAAATTCCGGTCTTCTATTGTTTTTAGATTGTAAAACTACTACACAGAACCTGAGATATATACATCTGAAAATAGGGGTTTTTTGAAATTTTGGGGGGCTGTAACTTAGGAATCCTATACAATTAAAAGAAACCATTAACGCACGTACAAATATATTACTGGACCTTTAATTTTTTTGTCTTGCCGAAGAAAAATGTGTACAGGTGCCTATGTTAAAGGTGTTTAAAAATAGGAAATTTTCAATTTTTGAGCCCTAATACCTCATAAACAGGGGGTGGTCCAAAAAAAATTTCTGAGCAAACTTATACTAATTCTAAGAGTTCTTTCTGCTCTCAAAATTGCAAGTCCCTATTTGAAAGCGTTCGGGAGTTATGAGGGTAAAAAAATCATGCAAAATTTGGTTTTCATATAACGGTAAATTTAAATACTAAATTAAAAAATTGTACAATTTTGATACTAATTTATAAATTTAAAAAAAATACCTGTCGAATGACGTTTTCTGATTGAAAAAATCTTAAGTAGAACATGAGACATATGCATTTAAAAATAGGGCTTTTCAAAAGTTTGAGGAGCTGTAGCTCCGTAACGGATGGGGCTACAAAAAAAAGTTGTAAATTATAAAATTAATATTTTTATGTTATCTATCAGCAGTTAAAATTTCATGTCTCTATTTCAAAAAAAATGTGGGGATCTAAAAGTTAGGTGTTCGAGAGCTACCGGAAGTTGTGGTCGGATCTCAACCAATAAAAATAGGGAACCTACAAATTGTTGTAAGAATATTTTCTGTTAATTTCAAGACTCTAGCTTTCTTAGTTTTTGAGTTATCTTGCTGACGGTCGGACGGACAGACGGACGGATGGACAAAGCTCAATCGTGTTAGAATTTTTTTCTACGGGTCGGGTATCGTACGGGTATAAAAATATTAATAGATAAATATGTATATAAAATCCATACATCATATATTATGTATGTATATAATATCATTGAATTTATATATGTAAGAAAAATGCATTTAAATATTTTTCCAAAAAATTCTTAAAATGAATGAAAACCTAAAGTTCAAAGTAATATTTATATCCTGTTATAGGAATTAATTAATATTATGAGTTTTTTGCCCCATAAAATAATAATACTTAAATATTAATTTTCATTTTAACTTGAAAAATTGGAAGATATGTCATAATTGATTACTTATAAGTATAAAGCAATATTAAACATTTAAATTCGAATATTAATGTTCGAAAAAAAAAAAAAAAATACAAAATATTGAATATCTTGTTTATGTATTTAATAAATTTAGTCCGAAATAAATTCAAATATATATGTATATACATATATAGATGAACAGATATGTATATACATATATATATGTTTACAAATAAATATCTTTATTCTGAAATGAAATTCAAGATAAAGCAAACAACACTTTTATTTATTTTTATTTTATATTTACTTATTATTCTTATTATTATAATGTTTATTTCTTTTCGTCTTGAATTTCCTTCAGGATAAATTATATATGCATGTATATGTGTGTGTGTGTGTGTTTTTTTTTTTTTTTAAATGAAAGATATAAGGATATTTTACTTATATATTGTTATTTGTTTAATATAAAGAAAAAGGGTAATATTATTCCACCAAAGTTTTATTGTTATTGTTATTTTTTTTTTTGTATGGTTTTCTTTTAATTTTTTTTTTTTTGTTTTTGCATTTTATTTCTCTTTCTAATAATGTCGGACTCATTTCTTCCATTTCATCTAAAATGAATTTATTTATTGTTTTTTTTTTTTTTTTGTATTTTTTGTTATTTTGTGTTCCATGAAAAAAATGAATTCGTTTTGGGAAACAATAAATGATTCTGATATGGGAAAATATAATAAAAATTTGTTTAATTTTTTTTTTTTTTTGTTTTGTTTTAGAGGTTGTTGCAATAATGATTTTATTTTTTATTTTTATCATGGTTTTTCTTTTTGTATTTTCTTAAAACAAAACAAAAAAAAAAAAAAACAAAAATTCAATTTATTATTTTACTTTCAACAAATATGTTTAAATATTAATTTGAAGTTTTTTTCATTTAATTTAAAAAAATAATGATACAGATATATATGGATGTATATTTGATAAATTTATAACGATTTCAATTTTTTTTTTTTTTTTTTATTTAAGTGAAATTTGTGTTAATAAATAATGTAAAATACATATATATCAAATATTTAATAAAATTTAAATTTTAAGTGTTATTTAATAAAAAATATATTTCTAATACCTATAGTTTTTTATTCGGTTTATTAAAATGTTGTATATGGTCGATATTTTTCTTTAATATTCCATATATTCGTTGACTTTGAAAATAATGAAGATCAGTAAGACATATTGTAGAAAATTATAATTACGAACGAAAGAACAATAGTGAGGTTCTAAGTACAAAGAAATAAAGACTGTATATTGGTATTATTAATGATGCTTGAATATATAACGTGTAATGAGAAGACATTTTGGCAATGGAACAGTCTGAAAAGACTAATACAGGGAGCAGAAGATAAACGAAAATCGAGAGAAAGCTGAAAACATAAAGTAAGTTTTATTGGCCCTAAAAGTATGCAATTTAAGGAAAAAAGGCAAAAAGATTGTCTTTTTATAAGAAAGTAAGGTAAGGCGAAAGTTAAGTTGTTTTTATTGTAACAATCAGAAAAAATATTAATTTTTAAAATCGAAATTTTTACAATATAAAAAAAAAGAAGAAAATATTATAGAATATAAATATTACTAGAAAATCCCCTGTGCAATTGCACAATTTCTATAGATTCAAAAACATTTGCGGTATCATACTGACTCCCTTAATAAACTACCTAAAAATTTCATTTTTACATCAGCACCATTAAAAAAATGTTGAAATCACTTACTTACTTGTAATAGAAAAAAAACATAAAACAAATCTAAACACAAAATTAAAAATGTTAGGTACAGTTTATTAATTTTTTCTAGCCGTTTTTTCGTGGCGGTAATTTTTGACAGATTTTTAATCATTGAGAAAAAATGGTCCAAGCTAAAAACACATTCAGGGTAAAAGTTCGTGCCGTTATCTCAAAAATTGTTTGAAACACATGTATAAAGTGCACAATAAAAACCGAAGAAAAACCAACCAACACCAACCCCTACGACATTTTTTTTTTTTTTTGTTACATTTAAAACAATACCAACAATCGAAATAATTTTAATATTTGTTAAAATTTTACCAGACTCTCTATTTTTCTTTAGTTTTAAAAAAAAATTTTTATGTCGATGAAAAACAGTTGTTTTCGCCGCGAAATTACTTTAATTACCAAAACTACTTTCAAGTCTTTTGCGTTTATTTTTTTTTTGCTTGAAAAAAATTTGCTGAATTTATTTTATTTAAATGTACTTTGGAAGAGGTCTTTGGTATATTTAATAAAAGATTCATGTCTCTGATAGTGTAATTTCATTAATTTTCGGGGTCTTTTGTTTGTGACGGTCGTTTTCTACAGCTTTTTAATTTAATGGTCTAATAATAAATTAGTACAAAATTATGAATCTATTGTGAGAGAAGGCTTCTAAAATGATATTTTCTATATATAATTTCTGGTGTGAGTGGTTTATTATAGAAATAAAATATTTTTTTTTACATGTTGGCAAGGTCTCGCCAACATCTTGTGTGAATTGGTATTATCATTATATTGTGTATATTATCAGAAATTCAATCATTAATTTCAGGTATTATATCTGATCTGATTAATAAATCTTATTTTTTTCCATGGCTAACAATATTATTAATGGTCTAATAATAAATTAGTACAAAATTATGAATCTTTTGCGAACGAAGGCTTCTAAAATGATATTTTCTATGTTATTATTTTCTTTTTTTTTAACAAAAATATCCGTTTTTATAATATTTAGTAAGTTTCTGATTTCTGTTATGAAATATAATTATTTAAGTCTGCCGAATTTTATATTAATAAAAAAATTTCGAATATTTTATGTTATACCAGTTCTACCGAAAATTTAGTTTAAAAATCTAAATTTCACCTAAATAAACAAAACCAACAAAAGTATGTTACAAAGCTTTTACCAGCTTTTATACTAATGAAAACAAAATCAAGAATAAAATCGGCCTATTATTTTTTTCTTATAAATATGAGGTTTACTATAAACTTTGCTCACTTTTTCACTTTCATGCGTTTTAATTTTATTAAGAGTACCTATTTTTATTTTTTTTTTCCAAAATAAAGATTGAAAACGCCAACAGAAGATTAATAATTTATTTTTAATTTACCGCTGCGACCAGTTCATAACGGATGTGGCGGTCAAATTTAAAAATTAAAAATTTGCTGAATTTTTTTTTTTTTAGTATGTACTTTTCCTTTTTTGACTGTACTCACTTTTAATGAACGGTTTGTGTCTCTGGTAATACTTCTAGTGGAAAATTTGGTCTCTGGTAATAATATTTACTAAATTTATTTATATTTTTAATGAACGGTTTGTGTCTCTTGATAATACTTTGAGTTAAAGATTCGTGTCTCTGGTAATAAAATTTTAAATTATTAAAAAAATATAGAGAACTATCATCATTGCCAGTTTACATTCAGTGTGAGTGTTTTATTATAGATAAAAAATATATTTTTTTACATGCTGGCAAGGTCTCGCCAACATCTTGTGTATTATATTATAGATTATGAAAATTAAATTAAGGATTAGAAACAATAAAAATTAAGAATTAATTTAAATCGTAATATAAAAAACAAAACAAGCAAAGGTGCCATTTTTTATGCCATTCAATTTAAGTTTGGTTAAATAAAAGATTATTAATAAAAAAAAAAAAAAATTATTTTAAATATTTAAAAGAAGGAAAACAAATAAATAAAGTTTAAAATTTTAATTTTTTTATATATATTAAACTCAAATCATTTATATTTGAAAATCTAAATATTTCAGATTAAGAAGAAAAAATTATTTCATTGAATACATATATAATGGTTACATGAAATAAAACCGAATATAATAAGACCACATGGTTTTAATTCAGTTTTACTTTTAAAATAAAGTTTAAATTATGAAATTTTTGTTTTTGGTTTTATTTAATTTTTGAAGCTAATTGCTTTATTTTATTTTTGTTAAAAAAATATAATTAATAAAAAGGTGTTATCTCATAAGTATGATATAATTACGAAATTTAAAAATGATATATTAAGTATTCATTTCTTTCTAGTTTTTTTGCAATTTTATGGTGATGACAAGACCATATAACTCTTTTTCCAGAAATTTTAAAAAATCATACAAAATTTTTGTTAAAATTTGTGGAAAAAGGCATAAAATACTTACAAAACTTACAGTTAAACCTTTTGGAAAATATACAAATTAATGAAATATATAAAAGAATAACAGTTAGTTTAAAAATCAGCAGGATTCAACTAATTTTTTTAGTGGGAGTTTTTTAAGACCGTAGCACCAATTATTTCAAATCATAAATACTTGTAGTAAATGAGATGTAATATTTCTACAAAATAGAAGGTTATTAAACTTTTTCTAAAATTTTGAGTTGTACGGATAAAGAGAATTAGAATTAAAATTGTATCACCTGTTCAAAAATATTTTTGTCTTTAATTATTTCTCTTTATTATTTTTTTATTTATAATTAATGTTAACAAAAAATTCCTCATTTACTAAAAATAATTATATTTATTAATAATTATTATTTAAAATTTGCGGAAACTATAAATCTATAGAAAGGCAAAAGCACTATAGTCTACTTGACGACAATATTAATAGTGATTTATATTAAGTTAGTGAGTTGTTAAATCACAAGAAATTAACGATTAACATCTCTAAACCTGAACTCATTATATTTAAGCACAAAAAATAAAGAAAATATTAATCTATCAACTACTATTAATTAACAACAAAAACCAAAAGAGTTAAATCTTGGAAATACTTAGAATAAGTTATTGTTCTATGACTTATCTTGAAAAATACATATTGAAAAATCCAGAATGCCAATAATTGGTGTAATTGGAAGATGCCCAAGACTAAGCGAACATGAAATAAAATTAGTTTTTTACTCTCACATTCAATTTCAAATACGGTATTTACTTCCAGTTTGGAGTGTTACTAATTCAGAGCTATAAAAATTCTATATAGATTACCATATTATGATTATCCGACTACACAACTGTATTCTTATAGCAACATACCTTCTGTTGAACAGACAATTTTTTTGCTAAAAAATGTAAGTTGAGTTATAAATTATCAAAAAACTTAATAAAAAGTAACCTAAAACTACAAACAAGTGCTTCAATTCATATAATTACAATACAAGAAGTGCAAAACATTATCGACTAGTAGCAGCACCTAGAATTAAAAGGGTAACCCCTTTTAGTTATATTTAATCTATAAGAGATGTTATATTCAATCGTAAATTTTCAATAGTCTTCCCAACAATGTAAAATATGCCCCAAATTTAAGATTATTCAGCGGATTACCACATAAAAAAAAACATATTTAAGAAAAAAAAAAAAAAATTTAATTAAATTAATAATTTTAAATTGTTTAGAAAAACTATACATTAATATTTGTTATAGAATACTTTATATATAAGCTAGTTTGTAAGAAAAATTTATACCAGCTTTTATTGTCTATCTCAAGCTTTATAGATGCCTTATGGTTTTTGCTCTAACGAGATTAAAAGTTTGATGCCTCCTCTTAAATCATTCCAAAGAGATGAAAGTAGATTTTCTGCCGCCCACCTCTTTGTGATCAAAATTCTCAGATGGCATAATTCGGTTTATGGAAATTTGTTTGTAGTACGAATATTGCAAATGTGAAACCATCTGCCACCTCATGTGTTCTCCAGAATTGGTGATGATTACATTTATAACGTGCAAAGATTTAAGGTGAATATTAATAACTTTGTTCACAACATGACTGCCAATTTGAAATCAATTTTTATTCCCCAATTTAGTTTCCTTTGATCAGGAAGTACATGAGTACTAAAGGTCGTATAACCTACTTCTTTGGTCAAAAAAGGGAGGTGGTGTTTGATTGGTTAAATCTTGACCCACTTATAGAGGACTCATGTCCATTTCATTTCTCTATAGGGTCTTTCTTTCAATAATTTCCACCGACCCTCGCAAAAAAAAAAAAAAAAGTTAATAAAAAAAAAAAAAATTATAATATAAATAGTCAATAGAAAGAGAATCTAAAGATATACGCATATAAAGAAAAATTTGTTTTTTATTCTTTAAAATATAACAATTAATTTTTTTATTATATTTTTAAAGTTATAAAATTTTTTTTTAAAATTTATTTCCATCATTAAAAATATTTAATTCTTAATGTTAAATTTTATGGTAAAATGAATAAATATTTTTATAATTTATTAAATCAAATGTAATTTAAATGTAAATAAAAATTTAAAAAAAAAAATAAAAACAAGGAAAATTCATATTTTTAAGATTAATTTAATTTAATTTAATTTAGTATAGATATTTAATTAAAACATTTAAATTGTTTTGAAAATAAATAAAAAAAAATAATAATTTGGTTTTTTATTGAGTTTTTTTGTTTTTTTACATAAACAATATTAAAACAAGGATACATAAATATACATATACATATATGTATATTTATGAATAAACATATACATATTTATTTTAACTATAAATATAATATACCCAAAAGGATATTTAAATTTAATAGAGGTTATGATGTTACTATTTAAATTTCCTTACATTTACAGTACAATAAGTTTTACTTTTTTTTATATTTTTTTTTTTATTTTATTTTTAAATGCTAACATTTTAAAATTCTCTCCAGCTAAAATATATGTATGTACATGTATAAAATACAAGCAAAACAAATATATATATATATGTGTATTCAAAAGGAAAAGTTAGCAAGAAAAACTACCAAAGAATTAAATAAAAAATTTTCATTTGTTTTAAATTTCTTATTTTCACATGTTAAATTTTTTGTACATTTTTTTTTTTTTTTATTTAAAACAAAAAAAAAAAAACGGAAAAAAAAAAAATTAAAAACTGATATCCTCTGATATGTCCTTTTCTACTTTTTTTTTTTTAATATTAGAGATGACAAAATAAAAAGAAATTGTTAAAATCAAAACATAAGGAGAAAAATTCTATATAAAAACAAAATGTAATTTTTCGTTATCCCCCCTAACATATATATATATATTATTTTTTCTACAATTTTCAGCCTTTATATTTTTTTTTTTTTTTTTTTTTTTGCATATTTTATACTAAAGTTAATGTGTGCTTGGACTTTAATTTTGTTTGTTTGTATTATTATAATGAGATGGTAATGAAAAATAAGAAAATTTTTAATTGATGCAAATTTTTAATGTTTTGAATTTTTCATCTGTGAAAATTCTTTTTGCTACTCTGACTTCTGTAATCTGGTAAGCGTCTGTAACTAGTTAAAAATGTTATAGGATTTCTTGATATCTTTTTAAAATGAACATCATATAAAAAAAAAAAAATTTTCTTATATATTTTCGTTTTAACTTTCGCGACAAACTTTCGCGACAAAAGTATACTGTCTCAAAATGAAAATGAAATAAAGTGAACCTATAGAAATTCTGCTAAAGGAAACAATATTTGTATATAAAAAAAGTAACTTATTTAAAGTTTTCACTTAGTTTTGTTTTTTTTTTTTTTGTAAATTTTTTTTATTTTAGTAAGTCATTAAAAACGAGACAAAAAAAAAAAAAAAAGTGCCTAAAGATTTTGGAAAAAAACAAAAAAAAATTTTTTAAATATAATTTAATGACTTTTTTGATATTTGTTTTTTTTTTTTTGCTTCAAACAAAAAACAAAAAAAAAAAAAGGAAAATATCAAAACAAAATGCCTAAACAATAACATGAATGGTTTGCTATTTTATTTTTATTTTTATTATTTTTTAAGTACAACGCCATCAGTCATATGTGTGTGGTAAAAAATAGTCTTGAAGGCTCAACTTTTGTTTAAAGTATCTTGTAGATTGTTATATTTTGTGATAACAAAAGATAATGATAAGTTGATGATGGTTAATTGTTTCTTTGTTAAACTTTTTTTTACTTGTTTCTTTTTTTTTCTAAACGTAGATTTTTTTTTTATAAAACACATAGGTATAAAGGATTCGATGCTATTGTTAAAGATCCCTGAAGGGGTTTTTATTTTTTTTCTTTGTACAAAAACATTTACATTGCAATGAAAGTAAAAGTGATATAGTATTAGAATATATATATATATATATATATATATATATATATATATACCGTATATTTTAAAGAGTGTAAAAAAATATGTTGAATTAATATAATGCAGTTATAAAATATTTAAAATATTAAATGAAAGATTAAAGGATTTTATCAAGTATAATAATGGCTTCTTAAAGAGTACTTTGGGAATAATAAATGTAATCTATTATTTATGTTATATTCTTTAATTGAATTAAGATAATTAAAGATTTACAGAGGTTTTGTTTTTATCAAATATTAAAAATTAGATTTTTGGATTTTTGTATTAAATTATTTTTTGTATTTTGTCATTATAACTACTTATAAATCTTTGTTTTTTTAGAAAAAATATATTTTACAGTAAAGAAACTGTATCTCCTTAATATACCTATATATATTGTTATAATGGGATTATGTTTTAAAAAAAAATACATATATGAATAGCGTGGCTGCTTTGGACAGATGTCGCGCCATTGGTTTGAGCAACTTCTTTTTGTACATGGATTGGCAATTTTCTCCTGATTTCGTGTCTTTTTCTACAGTTTTATATTTGACACTTTCGAAATAAATGTTGGCGCTTCACAAGGTTTTGCTTTATCATACACTTTCATCAACAACATATATATTCGCCTCTTCAACCCTTAATACAACCCATAGTTTTGCAGACTACTGCATTGCGGTGGTATCTTTCGATTTTTTAAGGAAATCTAATGCCACTTCTACCGTAATCAGTTTAAAATAAGGAAAATTATGGCTGGTTCAGCCAAGATCAAATTTATCTCATTGCGGTAACGCAAACAGAACTGAATTCAACAATCAATGTTGCTTGAACTCTTGCATAGGCATGCAGTTAAATCCAAAAATGTTATAGAATGAGCATATTTTTGATGTAGCTTATTTTTCCGCTAGTTATCTGCTATAAAGCATATATTTGACGTAAGATAGATTATAACTCCTACATTCGCGGTGTGTCCTTCAAACTTCATTAGGTTTTCTTAAGATAAGCGTAAATCGCGCCTCATATCCATTTTGGTGATTTTATTTTATCCTCTGATATAGATATTGTCAATTACATAATTTGGAACTTTCCAACAAGAACTTCTTTAGCTTTATCATCAATCTACCTATCTTTAGCTTTATCACCATCTCTAACTCTGCTAGTTTTTGCGCTAATTCTTCTTTATCTTACCTTAAGTCTACAATAATTGTTTATAAAGGAATCCTTTCCTAGATTTGAAGTAGTGTGTAAAACAAACTATTAAATGGGACGACGTACATTTTAAAGGTTTTTAAATTAACTTTCTTTTTATTAAAGTTTTAATTTGGTCTAGAATGTGATTTCTGGTATTTTTATTTATTTATGGAGTATTTGTCATGGTTTGCCATGGAATTGTCATGAAATTCCATGGTTTGTCATGGAATTTGTTGGTGGTTTATAGTCATTATATATTTTATTTGCACCTGAAAAGTTTATTTTTCTAAAATGCTTTCAATATTTCACATAATTTAAAAATATTTGTAATTTCAATTTCTTTTTAATCTTAGGTTTGTTTACATATACATAATATATACAACAAAATATAAATATAATAAATATTATAATGCTCCTTTATTTAAAAAAAAAATAATATTCTCCTTTTATTTATTTATTTTTTTTCAGACAGATAAAATAGCAAATTAAATTTTTTATTTAGCACTTTTTTATTATCTGACCAAGATGGTGGTAATATTTACATGTGCATGGTACATAAAAAATTCAAAAAAAGAAAATAATACAAAACTAAACAAAGAACTATAAAAAAAAAATGAAGTTAAGGATCTGTAAAAAAATAACAAAGAAACATATCAAGATTTTTCGATCATTGTGTTTTATCAAGCGAGAAGTTTAAAAATAATTTGTCTCTTGTATAAAAGTACGTATGTATGTGAAACATATTTATATGAGTTGTAATATTTTTTATTCATAGTAATTTTAGTCATAGTTGTAGTTGTTGTTGATGAAATAAGATTCGCAACGGTTTAATTTTGCAATCCTTAAATATTTTCAGTAATACTATGAACAGAAGAGTATTTTGAGTTTTTAATCATATATTCTAGTAGTTTTGTTTAATATTTATTTATTTATTTATTTTTTTGCTTTGCGAGGGTAGGTGAGAATCTTGAAAAACACCAAAGAGATTAACGCACGAATTTTGTTTGGTAATATTGGATTATATTGGATTTTAACCAACTAAACGCCATCTCCTTTTAAACTAAACATTACACTAGAACCTTTGGTACAATGTATACGGTTTGGTTTGAGGGTTGGAAAATAGGAATTAAGGATTAGGAACATAGGAAACTGGGAAATATAGGAAGTTATTGGATGTTGGGAGGATTATTTAGAGCAAAGATGTTGATGTTCTTCTTGAATTCTTGAAGCAGCTTGAAGCTCCTTGTATCTCGGTTGAAATTTTTGAGAGGAGGCATTAATGTTTTTATTTTTTCTAAACAGGCTCCTATATCAACAAAATATCTATAAAATAGAGTCGGTGCTCCAATGACACATCGAAGACCTAGTGGAGCCAAAGCTGAGATAACAATGGGATCTTTTATTAAACGAATTGCTTTGTTTTGGACTTTGTCTAGGTATCCCAATACTGTTGGAGGGACAACTTGGGATCTATTTATAACTTAAATTATGAACTCAAATTGAAATAATCTGTCTGCACGTTTTTCAGTTCTGATATTTTTATATTGAAATATATATCGTTAACTTTTTACTTTAATCAAGAACTTAATTTTCTATTCAATATGCCGAACTAAAGAAAGGGAAATGAGTTTTGGCTAAAACCCAAAGCGATTCTTAACCTAAAACACAGTTCCACGCTGGTTTTTGTGCTGAAAAAACAAAATAATAAATCGATATAAAAATTAATTCGTGAATTTAAAAAGTTGCTTTTGTAAATAAAAGGGAGATCTGCCCGATTTCTTTGACAAAAAAAAAAAAACAAATACTCTTTGGTGATGTTTTATTCCTCAAAAACAAAATTTTAAGTGAAACTTTATGTTCTTCTGCAGGCTTTGTTTCTAAAAACAATTATGTATTCTGATTTAGCGGACGGAAATTTATTGGACAGAAATTTTTAAAATTTTCACTTCGTCAGTTGACAATTTAAACTTGTTCCTATGTAAGAAAGTTCATGTTGTTTTGATTCCATAAACATGGTTTTCTAAAATTTTTTTAATCGAAATTAAAATTTGTATAAAAACAATAAAACTGAGTAAAATGATAATTAAGAAGCTATTAAATAATAATAAATAAGCTTATCGGTATATTTTATTAACTTCAAATCCTTAAAACAGTTTTCTCTTTTTACTCCCTTTAAATTTTCAAAATATTTAAAAAATTTCAATCTAAGATACTGTAGTAGCAGATTACATACATAGTTTTTTATATATGCATTTCAAATACAATCTAATGCTAAAAATTTTGTTTTTTTTTTTTCTCATACCATCCTTTAATCTATTACAAGAATAACAAACTTTAACAATTCAAGCGTAGACGAGAAAAAAAACAAACTTTATTTTCTTTTACAGAAAAAAAATGTATTTTTTCTATTTTGTTGTTTTGTCTCTGTTCCGTTTAAATTTCAGGGGTGAACAGTCTTTAAGTAGAAATACAAAAACAGGAAAAAAAAAGAATAACAAAAAATAGTACCTATACAATGTAAGGGTCCTGAGTAATTTTCTTTTTACTTTTATAAAATTTAATGATTTTGCAGAATGCATAAAATAAAGAGAAGAGCAAGAAAAATAATTAAGTTTTCACAATACAAAAGAATAGAAAAAAAAAAAGGAAAAAGTTAAAATGAAAAAATATCAAATAGATTTTCATTTGATGTTTTCTTTTCTTATTTAACGCTGAAAAGAAAAGTTTATTGATATTTATGTTACATATTTTTAGTTTTTAGTTTTTATCTTAGTTTAAAAAACTAAAGTTTTTTTTTCTCATCAAAATAACATGACTACTGACCAGGAGT
Source organism: Poecilobothrus nobilitatus (assembly GCA_947095535.1). Lineage (NCBI taxonomy): Eukaryota > Metazoa > Arthropoda > Insecta > Diptera > Dolichopodidae > Poecilobothrus > Poecilobothrus nobilitatus. The sequence goes on from OX352773.1 coordinate 192,202,117, forward strand.
TTTTTTTTGTTTTTTTTTTTTTGCCTTTTTTTTTGTCAAATAAAATAAAGGTATTTTTCCTTCTTGAAATTGTTATTTACTTTATACGGTTTTTTTTTTCTCCTCCATAAAATAAATTGGTTTTCATAACACATTTAGGATTCATGATGAAGTATTAACGATTTTTAGAATACAATAAAACTTAGATTGAAATTAAAACAAACTAATTGTGTAAGAAAACATGTGGGGATTTGCAAAAGATTAATATGACAGAGCTAACACCTCATAGAAGATGATGCGATTGATCGAAAATGCGATTGATCGAAAAAAAAAAAAAATGAATGGATTGAATAAGTAAACTGTTGAACAATTTAAATAAGTGTTGGATGGCTTAAAGACTTCTGCTTACCAAAAAATATATTCATTAATTAGTTCCTAGCTATGGATTATTATTTAATTTTTTGTTATTTAAAAATTTTTATTATTATAAAATCAGACCTTAAATAAAATTATAATTTAGAAATTAACAGTAGAAGTAAATCAAATCTTTGACAATTTTTACAATTATATTTATAGTGATAATGTATAGTTAATTTGTTTTTTCTGTTCAAATAAATATTTTAATAAATAATAAATGAAATCTTTCTCGTATAATCATTGTTATCGCCGACATTCAATCATTGCACATTTGAAAAAATTCCCACAAGAGTAAATCTTTTTTTCATTTTATTTTCGTTAATTTTATTTTAATTTTTTTTCTTATCAAAAAACTACAGAAAGTTTCAAATCAGAAATAAATCAGAATATTACAAAAAAAAAAATTAAAAAATTTTGAAAAAAAATAAATCTTGGATTTTCAAGTTTCTTTAATATAAAATTAAAACTTAAATATTAAGTTAAAAAAGTTAAGATTTTATTTTATTTTTTTTTTTGATTTTTTATAATTTTTTTTAAATATTTTATTTATATTTTATTATTTTCTATTGAATTTAAATTATTAAAAAAAAAAAAAAAAATTGAATAAAACATTTAAACAGTGATTTTGAAGCTATTATTTATATTACATAAAGTATATATAATATATAATATATATACATATATACATATATAAATAAAAAAAAAAATTGAACCAAACTGAAAATAAATTTTTATATTTTTTTTTTTTTTACTTTTTTTTTTATTACAGGTGTATGTGTCGATATATGTCTTTTGTAACATATTCTTTAATACAGGGTTATCCCTAGAGTTCGAACATGCATTTGATATTGTTATTTTTGTTTTATTATTTTTTTTTTTTATTTTTATTTTTCTGAGACCAAAATACTTAAAAATACATTGCACGTTCTGGCAACGTACACAAGTTTTTTCATTTGTTATTTTTTGTTTTTTTTTTTTTTCAATTTTTCTATGTACTTTTTCTCACCAAAAAATAAAGAAAAAAAAAAAATAAATAAAAAATATACTATAATATGTTAAAAATATCCTTTAAATCTATGTTCATACATTTATTATATTTTATATAAATATCCTTGAATAAAATAAAAAAAGAAAAATAAATATAAGTGTGTATTGAATTGTTTTTAAAAGTATAATATTGAACGTCGAAAAAATTGTTTTTTTTTTTTTTTTTTTGTTTTCAATTATAACGTTGAAAAAAAAAAATTCAAATATTCTTATGATAAATATACATATATATATATATATATATAATATATATATATTATATTTTTTATTTTAGTTTATCGGCATTTTTATTTATTTTTTTTATTATTACATTGTGTTTTGGTTGGCAAAGGATAAAATATGATACTAAAATTGAAGAATTGAAGAAGAAAATAATCGATTGATGCTATTGTTATTTTATAGATGTATCTTAGTTTTTAGATATGACAAAATATTAATATTGAACAATAATTATTAATATTGATTGAATTAAAAATTGATTAATAAATAAAAATTGATTAATAATAAATAATAAATTAATTAAACACAAGTACTATATATAGATTGCACATATTTTGCATTAATTAGTCATTAAAATAAAAACAAAACAAAAAAAAAAAAAACAAAAGTTGTTTAATTGATTAAATATTGTCAAAAGTGTGGTTAATATTATAGGTCTATATTGTAATTTAACTGTCAAAAGCTTAATTTTTTTCAAAATTAAAATCAACAATAGATACCATTTTAATTAGATTAAAAATTTAAATAATTTTTTTTGAAAATTTCTGTAATTTTTAAAGAATTTGTAAAATAACGAAATAATTCTTTAAATTAAATTAAATGAAAATGATCCTGATATAATGACTTTCATAAAATTGATTAAAATTTCTAACTTGGTTTGAAATTTCAGTGAGAATTGTGAAAGTATCATCTACAAAGATTGAGATCAAATAAAATGTCACTTTTATTATTTCTCGAAAAAACGAAACTAGATCTAGTAATTTTCATACTTTAAAGTAATATAATTTAATAAAATTCTGGTGTCCTTTTTATGCATCCTTTATATTAATTTTTAGATTTCTTTCTTTGTTCAATTGTTTTACTATACTAACTGTAACAACAACAACAACAAGATATAAAAATTCTTCTAATAATTCAACCACATTAAATTTGTTTTTTTTTTGTTTTTTTTTATTACCAAAGAAATATTTAAAGAGAAAATTAAAAAAAATAAAAGGAAAGTCCAGTTTAGTCCAGTTGGAATGAAAATAAGGGGAATATTAACTCAAAAAAAAAAAAAAGGAGAATTAAATAACTGAGCGAAACAAAGCAAAAAAAAAAAAAATTATTACTTAGATTTTTTTTCATAACAAAAACCAAAAAAAAAAAAAATGTATAAGAATTTTTTTTCTATTTTATCTTTTTTTGCTTTTTTGTCGTCGCGACATCAGATTCTGCAATCATTTCTTACACATCTTATAATATATAAAAATCCATTCAGTCATCAAAATATTTCAACTAACCATCTATCGATCCATTCTTACATTAAATACTTCATTACAAAAAAAAAAAACAAAAAATAAAAAAGGTTTTGTGTTGTTTTGATTTTCATTTTTGGTTTTTGTTTTTTTTTTTTTGTTTTTTGTTATAGTAGTATATAACTGTCATCATAATTACAATCACAATTAATCTTGTCCTGTCTAAGTTAGTGTAATAAACCCTATAGTACGAATTACGATACTCTTTTTTCCCTTCTGTCTTTTTATTTTTTCTTTCGTTCTAACTGGAGTGTAAAAGAGCTAAGAAGAAAGAGAAAAAAAAAAAAAACGAGCAACAAATAAACTTAACGTGCAGAAAAAAATTATAAAAATTAAGAAATGAGAACAAAAACAATAAAAAATAAAAAACAAAAAATTAAAATTCTCTTAAATTGTTGCTGGAATTTTAGCTTACTTTTTTCATTTATAGTTTTTTTTTTTTTTGCATTAAAATTTTAGTATTGAGATTGAAGAATAGAGATGCTTGGTTGACTTTGGCTTGAATATTATCCGATTTTTATTTTTTCTTGTAAATCTCTAGCACTTTAACCTTAAATAGAAAAAAAGGCCTCATTTTGGTAACTTAATATTTTCATAAACATAATATATACATATATATTTATATTATATTCGTCTATATATAATAATTTGATTGCAAAATATAAATCAAATTACGTTATACTTAATATCCCTCAAGTTGTAATGACAGTTTAAATGAAAGAATGAGATAAAAGATATTATTTCAAGATAGAAATAAGAAAAGAGAGAAATTAAATTGATAAGACAAGGCATTGGATAAATTTGATTGAATTTTGAGGTAGAAAATTGAACTGGAAGCAAAAAAAAAAGAAAAAAAAAAAGGGGAGTGAAGAGAGTGAAGAAAAGAAACAAAAAAGAAAGGGGAATAAAAATAAAAATGATAAAGAAAAAGATGTCATGGTGTCAAAAAAATATAGTCATTCTCAATAGTTTTTTTTTTTTTTTGTGTTTTTACTTTCTATTTTTTTTTTTTTTTCCTTGTTAGTTTTGTTGTTCTCCTATATGTTAAGTGATAGAATATAAAGAATGTATAGATGAATTTGATGGGAAGATGAAAAATATTAATATAATGTGTATAATTGTATGTAAGTATTTTTGTATTATATATGTATATATCGATGTACTGTACCTTATGGGCAAGGATAAAAATGGATCAATTTTATAATCAGAACCAGAAACAAAAAAAAAAAAGAAAAAAAACAAAAAAATATTTTTATACGTACATTGACTTTAGTGTTTTCTTAAATACTGAAAGATTCATTTTATAAATTTTTTTTATATAAAGGCGAATATTTATGTATACATTTATGTAAATATACATATGAATGTACATATCAATACCATATTTATAAATTTGTGAATAGTTAGAAATTTACTTGTCTTTTTATGCGTATGTTTGTACTTTTGTGTATTTTCTGGAAAACATTTTTATATGCATAATTCAGGACATAATTTATTCGCCAATTTGATGATTTTTTTTTTGCCAGTTGTTTCTTTTTATTTCTTGTTTTCTTTTTTTTTTGTTTTTTGTTTTTTAAATTACGGTAGATGAAGAGAGAGAGAAAAGTTTTATTAAATTATTTTATGGACGAATACAAAAAATAATGTAAACCAGAAAAATTTAAACGGAAAAAAAAAAAAAAAAAAACGCTTTATGGTGATTGGTTTTAAGAAGGTAAGCAAATATTCTTATACATGTATGGTATGTATATACACATGCAAGCATTTGTGTGCAAATAAACAAATATATGAAGTAAGAAGTTTTATGACTGAAGTTTATATAAGAGAAAAATTTTAAGTTGAAAGTTTATATGGGTTTATATTAAAAGAATATATTTTTAGAAATCCATTTAATATGTTTAATATATATATATATATATATATATATATATTATAAGTTATAAGTATATAAGTGTTTCTAAAAATTACATGTGATTTGAGGTTAAATTGAAGTATTGTGCAAAGATTTTTTAATATTACAACAAAAACTTTATATTTGTTTGTAAAAATTAATAAATATTTTTTTTCTTTTCGAATTATTTTTTAATAGTGTTTTTTTTTTTTTTTTTTTATTATAAAATGTTTTGGTTTTTGTTATTACGAGTTGGTATGATGTTAAATTTAAATTTATAATAAACCAAAAAATTTAGGAAGAAAAAGTAAGTACGTAGTAAGTATTTAGGTAGTTGAAGATTGTGTGCAGTAGATATAAAGTGAAAATTTGGTGATATTAAAAAAATAAAATTTTTTTAGTATTGTTGAAAGTTTCAATTGCACTTTATTTCCGATTATACGAAAGAGTAAGATCATTCAACAATTAAGTTTTTTAAAAGGATAATAACAAATTTATTGGATAATTGATCATAAATTAGTGTAATAAAAGGTAATACAAATGCATAAAAAAAACATTAAACATTTTTGGGGTTTTTTTTTTTTTTCACTTTTAACACATAATAAAAACAAACAATTAATTAATGACATACTTATATTTTTTATTGTATAAAAATTAATACTAAGTACTTATTCCTTTTCTTTTTTTTTTATTTAGAAGATAATAATATAATTTTTTTGTTACCGTTAATTAAAAAAAGTCAACAAACTACTAATTATCTCTACACATTTAGTAATAAAAAAAAAAAAAAAAAAACAAAGCCAAAGCAAAAAAGAAACAAACTTTAATTTTAATCAATTAAAATAATATATACCTACATATTACATAATATATATTTTATCCTTAGTTTTTATGTTTTTCTTTACGAATATTAAAATTTCAACCTAAATATAAAAATTGTGAAATAATTGAATACAAGAGTGGCCTTTCTCTTTTTTTTTTTTTTTTTGACATTAATAAAACCAAAAAAAAAAAAAAAATCAAAATCCCAAAATTCCTATAGATATACATACATACTCGTATAAATTTTATTTTTAATTTTAATTCTCATAGGTGAGAAAAAGAAAATATTAAAAATAAAAATCTATTGTGTTCTTTATTAATTAATTCCACAGCATATCCTTACACTTTAACATCAAAAATTATATATATAACATTAATATATATATATTTACATATTACATATATGCAAATAAAAGTAGTTTTATTTTCTAAAACCTTCAAAAAATCCATTTTTTTTAATGTAAAGTTAAAATTATCTTGTAATATCCTTTTTTTTTTTTTTTTGGTAATTATATATTCAAATATATGTATATAATTCTATTTTTAGTGTATAATTAACCTGAATTCAATTTTATTCTATAATTTCAATGTGTTACATTTACAATTAAGCCTATACTAAAAAAAAAAAAAAAAAAAATTAAAACAAAAAATAAAAAAAAAAAGATATCCTAATTATTATCACCGCTGTTTCTTGTTGAAAAATCTTTACATTTTAATTTTTGTTTGAATATTCTTAAATAATATATTGTAGTGGGGACTTTTATATTTTTTTTTTATTATAAGAAAACCATTTTTGTACTGTCAAAACTGAAAAAAAAAAAAAAACAACAAAAAAATTGACACAAAGAACTGTTTTATATTGCCTTATTCAGACCATTGTCAAATCATTGGCCATTGCTATGAATTTTTTTTTAATAAAAGAAAAAAAAAAAAAAGAAAAACTGAAAAAAAAACTCAAAGTTTCCTCTTTGTGTCCTTAAACAAATAAAAAAAAAAAATCATAATATACAATACTGTATGAATAAATGACAGAAACATTTAGTTCGTTTACATTTTATTACACAGGCATATACTATATATATATATATATATATATATATATTATATTATGTATACTTTTTATAAAACACTGCATCAAACACCACCACATCTTAACAATTTAATGAAATATAAAAAACTGCATTATACTGAACGATAAACAGAATATAACAAAAGTGTATTTTAAAAGTTTGTTGTGTTTTTGTGAAAAGAATTGAAATTTGTTAAAAAAAAAAAAAGGAGAAAAAGAAATGTTCATATTGCTGGCCGTAAGTTGAATATTTTTCAGTTACAAAGAATAAAGATACATAAGAAAAAGAACTTATCCCACACTATACAATGGAAGCTACTTTTGTTATATTTTGATTTTATATTTTTTTTGTTTTTTTTTTTGCAACTACCATAATTGGTCTTTTGGGAAAATTTTAGTTTTGGCCCCTGAATTGATATTTTCTATATGTGTATAATATTTGTATATATATATAATAATATGTATATGTAATACAAAATTCTTGCCATATTATAAACACTTTAAACGTTAACTTAAATGTTCCAATTTTAGGATTGTGAATTGTAAATGCTTAGAATTAAACAATGTTACTGATTTTGAATTTTTATTTTTTTTTGTTATTTTTATATGCAAAAAAAAAAGAAGAAGAAAAACAGCAAAAAAAAAAAAGAACAAAATATATACAATGTTATATATGTATATATACTACATATAAAATTAAATTAAGTTATTTTTAAAGAACAAAAATTAGATAGAAAAAATATTTGATAGGTATATTATGTTAGGTTAATAATAAAACAGTATAAAAAATAACAAAAGGATATAAGATTTTCTAAATTACAATTCAAAAATAAAACATATAAAAAATATTACAAATTATGAAATTGCAAATATAGTTAAAGAATTCGGCGAGGATAGAAATTCTATGATAGTATTATGACTTTTTCATAAGGGATTAAGAGAAAATTATAAAAAAATTTTGACATTTTAGTCTATCTCAACATTTTAGTTTTGTTAAGTTGATCCGGCTAAAAAAACTAAAATTAAATCTATTAATATTTTCAAAAATTTTATTTTTATTAATTATTTTTAATATATACAAAAAAAAAAAAAAAAAAACAAAAACAAATTTTCAAGGATTGTTCATAATTCAGATTCCACAAAATAATTACAATTTCTATAAAAAACTATATAACAAAGTTACATATATGCATTACATTTTTTCTTTAACTGAACTCTCTATTAAAGTGTAAAGTATCTAGATTCTGGTTAGTATATACTGTTATGTACATAAATATACATTTATTCATTTTACATGATGGCCACTCTTATATAATATATGTAATGTAATATAATATGTATCTTATGTTTTCCAAAATAATTTCTTAAAAATTTCATACTTCAGTATATTGTTGTTTAAATTTTTTTTTTTTTTTTTTTTTTGTAAAATGTCCTCTAGAGAATTGAAGATTTTCATTTTCACTATGGGTTAAAATAATCTTCGAATAGTATCATATAATATAAAATGAATTGAAGTTCTTTTATTATATTTTTTCTTGTTGGTTAGTTTTATTTTTAGGATTTTATGTAATGAAAACCATATTCAAAAAAGAAAACAATTTTTAAATTATTAAAAAAAAAAAAAGAAAATATATATACATATGTATATGTATATATATTATTTTTTCGACTATTTATACCCGTGTGAACTATGTTCAAGGGTATAATAAATTTGCCATTACGTTTGTGACACCTTAAAGGAGTCGAGCTAGATATAGTGTCAAAGGTATGGATCGGCTCAGAATCGAATTCTGAGTTGATTAAGCCATGTACATCCGTCCGTCCCTCCGTCAGTCCGCACGATAACTCAAAAAATAAAGGAGCTAAGAGGCTGAAATTTTTTTTACGTCACTTTTGCAAAATTGTTAGTTTTGCTATTTAAATCCAACATTTTCGGTCGGCGGGTTCGAGTAGCTGTCATACAACTTCTATCTTTATATAGAAATAACTAAGTATCTATTCAATCTAGGTATCTGAAATTTTGCAAATGATGATCGAGTATTATGGCAACAACTTCTGTAAAATTTGGTTGTGATGATATCACAGGTTCGGATAGTTGCCATACAACTTCTCTTTTTAAATGAAAATAACTCAGTTGTTATTGAAGCTAGCTATCTGAAATTTAGTGAAAAAGTGTCGAGTTGCATGCCAAAAACTTTTGTAAAATTTGATTGGTCTAAAGCAGCCGGTTCAGGCGTCTTGCATTTCTTGGAACTTAATGAAGCTAGGCGCAATAGATTCGGGTAGCTATCATACAACTCCACAATTTACATAAATATATCTCTGTGGTTCGGTACAAAACATCTGAATGTTTTTAAAAGATGATCAAGTTTTATAGAAATAGGATATATTACGTTCATACGGGTATCCCAGAGTTGACACAGTCTACTCTTCCTCGTTTTAAATATAAAAATATCCTGTTTTTTTTTTTTTTATTTTTTTTTTTTTTTGTAATCTTTTAAATATGTTTGAAAATTTTTTATGAAATTTTAAATATAATTAGGGGTTTCTGTTGTGGGCAATATAGTGAAAGTCTAACCAAAATTAGAAAAATCTATTTTAAATTTTAAATTGAATTTTAAATTTTATTTTTTTATAAGAAAAAAATCTGTTTATTGTATTTTATATTAGTATATTTTAGATAATTTTATATTACAGAGATGAAAATAAAAATTTAAGTAAAAAATATTTAGAAAAAAAAAAAAAATGGAAAAAATTTAAAATTTTATTAAAATTGTCGATGTTTAATCGAAATTTTTCTGTGTTAATTCTAATTTTTCTAGTACAATTTTTTTTTTTTTTTTTTCAATGTTTTACTTATTAACTGTTTTGATACATTCATTACTTATCCTAAATAAAACTAAGGATAAGAATATTCCAATATTATAACATTTGTGATAACTATATTAATAAAATAAACTCTTATTTATACTTGATTTAAAATTATTATATAACTATTATAATAAATCTTTACGCTTTTTTGTATATTTAATAGTATATTTTGTGTTGTAAAAAACAATTGACCGGCTTCACCGAAAAGAAGAAAAAACAACTTTAGTATTTTTTGTTTTAAAAGAAAACTTATAACTACTTAAAACTAACTAATCTAAAAAACTAACCTAAAAGCTTAAATTCTGGCTTTATTGCCCTTCTTAATAATTTATTTCCAAAAGTAAATCATTTTTTGCTTAAGTTTATCTTTATTAGGAATAAATTGATCATACTTGAGATTGCTGGAATCGTTAATATCTATCCTGTTATTTAAATTTAAGGGAATTTTTTTATTTGAGGCATTTTCTTTTCTAGTGTTATATATAAGAGGAATTTTTGTTTGTGTTTTCAATATAATTATATTTATCTAAGAAAACAAATGCTTCCGGAGGAATGAAGCCTGAAAGCAAAGTTTAAAGTTTTTTCTATATAAAAATCATTTTCATACAACGGGTGACAAATTAGTAAATTTTCGTTTGTCTCAATACTTCTTTGGATGTGATTTCTTATTAAATTAATTATAAAATGATCTATTTTAACAATTTTCGCCTCAAAATAGATAGTGTATTTATTTGAGTAGTACTGTTGATAATTTCTGGCGGGGTTCATTCGTAAATTTGTGCAAATTCTAATGCAGTGTCTTTGAAAAAGTCTTATTCTTTTCATCATTGAAGCGCTGATGTTAAACCATATGTGGCAGCCGTATGTTAGAATTGGTCGAATTAGATTTTTGTAACATATCACTTTTACTTGTTTAGAAAGAATTCTAGAGTAAAATAATCTTTTTAAAGACATAAAAGCTTTCTTTGCTTTTGTGATTTGGCCGTGTATGTGCTCGTTGCATTTATACAGGTTATTGTAAAGAATTCCCAGATATTTTATGGTTTTTGAGACCGATAGAACTGATAGATTTGGGGCTTTAATACAAAATGCTTTCCAATTCTTTTTGATATTTGTAGTACAATGTAAAGATTTCCTATGTATTGAGTCTTTTAGGCGTTTTTCGTGTTTTTAACCTATACATTCATATGAAAAGAATCATTTAAGATTTTTTATATTGTTTTTCTGCCTAAAATTTATGGGAATTTTATAAATAATTTTAGATAAAATATAGTATGTATAATAATAGGTATATAAATGCGAGTATTATTACATTATGAAGTTAAAGGTGCTATAAAATATGATTTTTAAAATTAAATCTAATATTTAAGATAAATAAAGCATTTTAAGAAAGTAACAAATTATATTCGATTTGTAAATAAATTTTATTTTGGACACAATTTTATTTTATTTAAAAAAAAAAAAAATATTTTTAAATATTTTCATATTATGGAATTTTATTTTTATGTATTTTTTGTTTTTTTTTTTCAATTTTGAATTATAGTTTTAGACATACATATGTATATACACATTTAATTTAAAAATTTAAAATTACTTTAAGAATCTATCAGTGTCAGTAACGAGAATGGAATTTTCTTGATTTTCAAGAATCTATAGAACATTTCAAGCACATACAAACTTTTTTTTTTTATTTCTATTCTTTTCATATATATATATATTTTTTTTTTTTTTTAAATCTTGGAACATCTTTAAAAAAAAAAAAAAAATCCTGTTGATGATGGGTGAATGCTATCATAAGGATATCTATGACAAAATTGCACAGCATGAACTATAAATTTATTATTATTTTTTTCTTTTTATTACAAAAAAAAAAAAAAATTATTATTAAGGTACTTGCGTTTATTTTATTTTTTTTTTTATTTTAAGAATATAAGTATGTATATTATATATATATGTATGTACATATATATATTTTAGTTCTTGTTTTTTTTTGAGTGTATAAGAGTGCAATTGTCATGTGGTGAATCGATAGAAAAATTCTAAAATTAATAATTTATTTTTTTTTTTTCTTATATTTTATAGGAAAATAAAAAAAAAAAAAAGAAAAAAAGAAAAACAAAAACAATATGAACAAGAAAATTTATTTATTAATTAATAATTTCTTTGTTATTGCAGTGAAATTAATGGATTTTCAAGGTTTTTTGTTTTATAGTGTTGTTTTTAAGTGCTCGATATATAGAAATAATAATATAAAGAATAAAATAATATTAATTTTTTTAGTTCTTTTAGTGAATTATAATTTTTTTATTCATTTTTCTATATAAGATTTTTTATAGCTATTATTAATTATATTTTTCATTTAATAATTTTTTATTATTTTTTTTTATTAATATATAGCTAATTATCGAATTTAATATCGAAACTTAAAGGCATATATTATATATATCTATAAAAAAAAAAAAAATTAACGATAATTTTGTACCTTCATGACATGACCATTAATTGTTCAAAAAATGATAATAAAAAAATATGTATATACAATGTGTTTAGTAAATTTTTTTTTTTTTCTGGTTTTGAAAGTTTTTATTTATGAAACGAATGTGGTTTTGATTGAATTAAAATATAAGTTATTATTAATTAAAATTTTTAGAATTAAAATATTTAATTTTATTTTTTTTTTTTATAACAAAAGTATATAATTTTATCAGATAATAAAGTTTGAATCGTACAATTCCTGAATGAAATTGTAATATATTTTTTTATACAATTAATTTCAAATATAGAAAAATTATATTAGCCTTAAATGATTTCTAATGTTAAGTGCTATAAGTTTTTTGAATTGGTATACTGCGTAATTTTGCATTGCTTCCTATACTTAAAAACGCTTATATTGTACTTAAAGCTTATATTGTACTTAAAAGAGAAACTTTACAAAAACAAGTAAATGTGTAAGTCGATGCAACCGACTTATTTATACCCTACACCTATAAAAAATTCAAATTAAATTAAAAATCCATAAGTTATTTTAGTTAGGCATTTAATATAAGCTAAAAAAAATAAATGCTTTTACAACCTTTGCATCCGGACCACCACCCCAATTCATCTCAAATTTTAGAGACTTCATCAGAACAGGGTAGAATACTCTTATATCAAATTTCAAATTTTTATATTTATTAATTTCGAAGATATACTTGTTCGGTCTTGGGAGCTGTGTGGGAGATACCCGAACAACCACTCCAATTCATCTGAAATTTTAGGCAAAACAGGGATTCTGGAAACAACAGCCTGGTATCAAATTTGCAGTTTCTATCTTTATTAATTTCGAAGATATTCTTGTTCGGTTTTGGGAGTTGTATGGGGGGTACCCGAACGACCACTCCAATTCATCTCAAATATTAAGCAAATTAGGGATTTAGGAAACAGCACCCCTGTATCAAATTTCAAGTTTCTATCTTTATTAATTTCGAAGATATGCTTGTTCGGTTTTGGGAGTTGTATGGGAGGTACCCGAACAGCTTCTCCAATTCATCTCAAATTTTGGACAAATAAGGGATTCAGGAAACAACATCCTAGTACCAAATTTGAAGTTTCTATCTTTATTAATTTCGAAGATATGCGTATTCGGTTTTGGGAGTTGTATGGGAGGTACTCGAACGCATCGTCCGATTTCGCCGATTTACAATCCCCGCCTTACCTTAGTCATTGTTAACCTACAGTATAAATTTCATCAAGATAACATCATTATTTTTTGAGTTATCGTGCTTACGGACGGACCACCATCGCTAAATTGACTCAGGAAGTGATCCTGATTCAGAACGGAAATTATTCTAATATACATACCATTATATAAATATTTCGTATAACACCTTTTAGTATTCATTTTAAATGTGTTTATTAAAAAATTATAATTATAATATTTCATTTAATGCTGTGTTTGTTCTTTAATTTTCCAACAAATTTTTATTTTATTTATTTATGTATTTTTCTATTAACTTTTTTTTTTTTTTAACTTTATTTAATTTCTATTTTAACTTATCAGAACTTATTATAAAAATGTCTTATAAAACTAATATTTATTGTAAATTGCTTAGTTATTAAATGTGAAAACTATACGTTTTATTATTTAGTATATCCTTTTATTTTTTTAGATATTTATTTTTTTTTATTTCTTAAAACATTTTTATTAGTTGTTTTATTTTGGAAAAATTAAAAAAAACCGAACTTCAAACTACCTTAACATACACCTTACAATTAACTTCACTACACTTTTTCTACTATTAGGTACATCAATTATCCTCTGTTCGATATCTCACCAATAGTGTAATGGTTAAAGCACTGGCCTGTCATGCAAAAGGTCTCGCGTTCTAACCCTTTTTCCTTTTGAAAGTTCAATTGTAAGGACTTAACATATGCCACCAAAGTTCGATCCAACTGAAGTTAAATTAGTTTATATCCGATGTCACCAAATAAAGTCGGTAATGATATTGCTAAAGCTACAGCCGACTGGAAAGGTTTAAAAATTACAGTATGCTTGACAATTCAAAACAGAGAAGCATCAATTTCCGTTGTATCATGAGCTTATTATTAAAGCTTTAAAAGAATCGCCACGAGACAGAAAGAAGGTTAAAAATATTAAACATAATGGTAATGTATCATTTGATATTTTGGCAGTTGCAAGGGCTATGGGGCCACGATCAATAACACGTGAACTTTCCGGAACTGTTAAAGAAGTTTTAGGAACAGCTCAAAGTGTTGGTTGCACTGTTGATGGTCAACTTTCTCTTCTCAATCTTATTGATCCGAGTCAATCAGCGGCTTAGTGAAATTAATGATACCGAAACTGAAGCGTAGTCAAATTTAGTCCTTGGAGTCAAGATAAATGAAGTGTTTAAGTGCTGTAAATCTCGTTTTTAAACTTTTTTTTTGATGATGCATTATTGTAATATATATGGAATATTAAATATTCTAAAGTTTTCAGAGAACTATCAAAGTGATTGCGAAATAGTTTTATTAAAAAGTAATCTTACGGTATTACCTTTTATTGGAATTAAAATATTAATTTGTACTCTGTTTCATATATTTTTTTTTAATTTTATCAATGTAATTTAAATTTTGATTTAATACAGCACCTATAGAAATTTGACAGATATTTTTCTGTCAATTATGGTGAAGTTTAACGCTTTTATATGGAAATCTTTGTTTGTTGATAGTATTACGAAATAATATTGCTTCATATTTATATTTTATTTTCTATTTATATATTTATATTAATATTACAAATTCCATAGGATATTGCAATATTAAAAATCCATTGGCTACTAGGGCCATTACAGGTTACATTATTTTTATTTTTTTTTCAATCTATTTTTCTGTCAAATAAATGTGGACAGGAAATTACACAGCCTTTCCTGTTCAGGTGTGGCTGTAAATGTCGTAAGGGGGAAAACTCTTAAGCCGGGTGTTTTATATTTATGTGTGCTCGGTGTTTACAGCGACATTATTTTATTTTCTATTAATAAATTGAAAATTTTATTTATTTTTTGTTATTGCATATACGTAGGCAAAAACCTTGATTTAAAAAAAAAGTTTAGTTTTTTCAATAATAATAAATGTTTGCATAATTTAACTATAAAATTTTATTCAGTCACGTTTATTTTACAAAAAAAAAAACAGGTATTAAATAAAACATATTATTATAGTTGACTTTAACAAAAGTTAGAACAATTTTACATATTTATATTCATTTTTCTTTTTAGATAAACTAAAATGCATGCTAAGTGCTAATTCTAAACAAAAATTTTTGCTTATTCTAAAAAATTATATACAAAATTTACCACAAAAAAATAACTGATTTTGTTTTTGCAACATTTATAAAAACAATTATTGTTTGTCACATTTTAAGTGACGACCCCAATAAGATATACAATCACTCAGGTAATAATATATATCCATATTTAAATGGATATACATATTTATATATATAGTCAAATATATAATTACCACCTAGAAATGGCTATGTTATATTTCAAACCAGTAATATCAGATAACGGTACCGAAAAACGGTAAAAAAAAATAATAAAAACAATTGTCTTATTACAATATGATTTCAACTAAAAATTTTTATTTATTTATTGTACTATAACTAATTGGTATATATATATATATATAATAACGGTAAGTATTTTATTTACTATGAATATAAAATATTTTAATTTTAAGATTTACTTTATTTTAGATTTATTTAAAAAAAAAATTTTTTTATTGTGAAAATTGTGAAAAAGCTGAAAAAGGATTAAATGAAGATTAGAACATGAGGCAAATTTTCAAAAGAAAATAAATATAAAATGATAATTGTAGAACAATTATAATTTATAATTTTTGTAAATAAAAAAGTGACAAAAAAAATTTAAGCACATTATAAATTATAGATATATTTTATATGTAATTAATTATTATTGAAATTTAAAAAATAATGACTAAAAATTTGAAAAAGGTGAATAATTAAAAATTAAAATAGATTATTTTAATTATTGTATTATTGAATAATATATATACGCCTGTATTAAAAAAAAATATCTTTTTGCTTAGATTTGCTTAGAAAATATCAACTTTTTTATTTATTTTCTTCTTATTATACTGGACTCTTCTATGAATTTAATTTACATTCAATTGATTTTTATTTTTCTTTTAAACACGTGCCATATAAAATACTATTTGTCAAATTTGTCATGTTCAAAAATCATGGACAACTGATATTTTTTTCTCTAATTAGGATTATTATAATAAATAATACCTAAGGGCTTTTTATGTTTAAATATCAGAATAGTATTGTAGTTTATTTTCGGAATATTATACTTAAAATTTACAAAAATATTTTTATGTTAACAAAAAAAACAAAAAAAATAAATAAATAAATATTATCATTTAACAACGACAAAAAAAAAAAAAAAAAAAAATAACAGATAAAAAGAAGAATCAACTCATTCTATATTTAATATTAACATCAAAGAAAATTTTCAATTAAATATTATAGGAAAGAAAAGCAATCGAATACAAATCAGAGTATAAAAACTAAAAATGTTATAAAAATAAAATAATAAGAAAGCAAAATAAAAATAAAACATTTTTCCAATGAAAAATGTTCACTTAAATTAAAATATATATATATACATATATACTCGTATATATATATAAATTAATAATGAAAATAATAATAAATAATAATAATGATAAGAAAATTTTCTGAAATGTTTGAAATGAAAGGAATATATAGTAAATATAATACAAAGAAAAAGTGCAGAAATGTAACAATTATACAGGGTGTCATCTGTCAATATATTAAAAATTAAAATATTATTTTTAAAATAATAAAAAAAAAAAAATATAGATCTACCATAAAGTACTTATGATAAAGTTGACTATGGTAAGAATTGATATGATTTAATTAATTATTTAAATAACAGAACTAATATTTATAAATTATAAGGAATAAGTCTTGAAATATTTTATTAAAGAAAGTAAAATATAGATTACAGTTTATTAAAATAAATAACGATAACAAATAAAATGATTTTTCTAATATGAAAAACTAATTAGAAAAATTTTTTTTTTAAATTAAAAGCTGTCCGCAAAATTTTGACGGAAAATTATTAATTTATTAGTTTAGGTGAAAACTTTTTCGACTTTCGAACGTTGTCAAAATGTGATAGAAAACAACCGAATGATAGATTAAAAATATGATGATGAATTTTAAAATGTGATAAAAAATAGAGATCAAGATCAATTTAGAGATCAAGATCGTGAATAGAAATCAACTTCAAAATGTGATAGAAAACTAAATGTTTGACTGAGGTTTATGCCAAATTTCATTTATTTCTAAAATAAACCGTACGATATATAATCGATAAACGTTTTCTAAAAATAATATTAAAATACATATATTAGTATTATTTAAATTAAGAAAACTAGCTTAATGGATAGCTTCCCACATAAGTGGCTTTCAAAATGTTATATACAGATGTTATTGATGAATTATTTCTAAAACATTCGGCTACTAATTCGAATATATTATATATTCACAATAAATTTTGGGAGTAAGTGGAATATAATTATTAAATGTATGGAATATAATTAGAAATGTAATGAATATGGAATATAATTAGCAAAAATTTTACGCGAGGTAAGCTTATATGCAATATTGTAGATCATTATATGTTCAATAAACCAATATCTATCTGTTATTATATAACGGAACTCGTTTAAAAACGATATGGAACTAAAATAGAGATAAACAAAAAAAAAAAAAGAAGTAAAACTCAAATAAAGTGTAAGAAAAAAAAAACTGCGAATATCATTACAATATTTTGTGTGATATCACAAAAAAAATGGTATATACGATATGTTCGTATGTGATATATATACTCGTATAAGAGAATATATAGTCGTATATGAATATTCATAGTTAAAACAAGATTATTTTTAATTTTCAACAGATGTACATACAGAATTTATTTTATAGTCATAATAGAAATATTCGTATTAAAACGTTTATAGATACAATAAGATGTTTACAAGCTTTATAATATGTTTACCGTTTATTTTATATTCTTAGAAAATGCCCTAAATTTGTATAATAAAAAAGAATTGCTAATTTCTATTGATTAACGAACGGCTCAGTGGAACTGAAAATATTAAAATTTAAAATTTAGTTTCATATTTATATTTGATATTCACTAGTTATTTATACTTAATTAAATTTTAAATGAAATTCTAAAATTACAAATTATACACTTAGTATATTTAATTACAAAAAAAAAAAAAAAAAAATACATTCTTATAATATGTATATACATTTGATAGAAAGGCTTTCAAAATATCAACCAACTTTATTTCCTGTAGCAAAAAAAATCAAAAAAACATTATTTTTACTTTTTTCATCAATGCACAACCAGATTTTTTTTTTCCAATAAATAATTCCATTTGAACAAATTATTTTGTAACAACAATCACATCATTTCTTTAGAAATGATATTAGCTATACCTATATATTTATATTATATTATTATTATTTATTGATTTGAAGACACTGCAATTTAAAATAATATTTGATAATTTTAGATTTCAAAAAAAATTATTGAAAATTTGTCAAGTAAATTACTTAAAATGTGAGAAGAAAAATTAACTTAGATTAGCTAAAGGAATATAGATATGTTTCCAATTAGAAGTCTTTTATTTCGTAAATTCAAATACAATTTCGTAAAAGATATTTTAAAAAAATTGAATTTCCTGATAGATCCTTAGAGATCTTACAGGGCAACAGCTTGAAACAGTATAAGAACAAATCCAATTAATTATTAAAGTAAATTGATGAAAATAGTATTTTTTTGAAATTAATTAAATCATAATACCATATTCTTAAATGCGGTATATATTATGACTAGATCTATTCGAATCGTTCAATAATTCTTTGAAATTTATCTTCACTGCACCCTCGGTGGCCTAGTGAGTAAAATACGCGTATAAAATAAGCAATAAACACCGACGGAGTGTGGGTTTGAATCCCGCACACGTCGTAAGAGTTACGATATTTGCCTTATCCCCCTTATGATATTTATAGCCACGCCTGAACAGGAAAGGCTGTGTAATTTCCTGTGCACATTTATGTGGCAGAGAAATGCAATAACAAAAAAAAAAATTTATCTGCACCGAAGTTAGCTACCATTACCGTAAAATTTTATTATAAAACATGTTTTATTTGCAAATTTACCTTTAAAACTATAAATTTAAGATGATATATAATCTGATAGTATGCAATATTGAATATCGATGTGATTATGCAATATTGAAAATCGAATAATAAGCAAAGGCTCGAATATGTGATAGAGAGTTTCTTTTAAAGCTCTCTCTCCTGTAAACAAAATTATTTAAAATTGGTTTTTTTTTTTCGTTTAAGAAATATGCAAGTTTTTTACTTTTACTAGCAGAAAAGAAAACTACTAAAAAGAAAATTATTTTGTTTTTTTTTTAATAGGATTTTTCCTTGAAATTTATTTATTATTTTTTTTTTTTTTTTTAATTTTTACTTGTTGTTCATATTAGTTTGTTGTTAAATCCCAAATGCATGTTTTGTTAATATTAATAAATAATATATGTATAGGTATGTATAAATATATTCGGTTTGTCTTTATATATATATTATCACAAAGATACTAAGTAACTATTCTTTACTTCTTATGAAAACAATAACAAAAATATAAAAAGGAAGGTAATTTGTAATGCCGTGCCATTCCTAAAACAATAATAACAAAAACAAAAAGAAAATCAGAATACAAAAAAAAGAAAAAGTAATACTTTTTTATTCTTCATCTCCATCTCCATCTCCTTTTTATATTTTTTTTTTCTTTTTTCTTTGATTATTCAATATATTATGTTTTATCTCTTTCTGACTAACTTTCTCACTCATTCCTTCACTCAATATATATAATCACCTATCAATTTCTCTTTTTGACTGTGTGTTAATGTGAGTTCTCAGTCAAGTGTAAATAATTTTTAACTCTCAGTACAGTGAATTTCACAATTGTCAGAGATACAAAAAGACTTTTAAAGATGGGTATGAGTAGATAGATATAAAATGAGACAATTGTTGTAGCTGTTAGGAGGCTGTTTAAGATCATATTTATTTTATTTTATTTTTTTTTGTTATTGGGTGGAATGGTGTAGAAATATTTTTATATTATGTAGGTACATATATGTAATTATAAATTCGTATACATTTGTTAATATTGAATAATAAGGAAAAATGCAAAAAAAAAAAAACTTAGAGAAATGAAAAAAAATGAAAGAATAAATTAAAGAAAAAGCTGATAAAACGTACCAATTGTTGTAGATTAGAAGAGAGGTGTACAATAAAAATTAAAGATAATTTTATATTATTTTTATTATAGGGTTACCAGGATTTTTTACAAAAAAAAAAAAAAAGATTTAACAAAAAAAAAATGAATGTGAATTTGAAATGAATTCTACAAAATTTTATTTACTATACTATCTATGCTATGAAATTTTTAGTTTGTGCATTTGTATTTTAACAGTAAAGCCTTTAAATAATCTGGTGAATAGACTTTGAAAATAAGGGAAATAGAAAAAGTATGTTAAGTTTATCCTTATATTAAGTGATTTGTCATCATTTATGCTATGACTTGGCTATATGCAACAGTTTAATTTTATTGAGTTTTAGATTAAAGGTATACAGTTTTACTTACAGGTAAGATTTTTAGCATAGCTTTTAACTCCAAGAAAATCTAATCTCTCTAATTTCATTTAAACTAAAAAAAAAAGTTTAAGCAAAACAAAATATAATATTGTAGTAGAGCATATGCTTACTTTATATTACATTTAAAATTTCATCGATTACAATAAGTACCTAAACTGTTCTTAATAATTTTTCTAAGGAAACTTGTTTTTTTGTTTCAATTTTTATTTTTCCTTCTTTTTTTTTTTTTGTATTCCTTTTCGTTTACTCATTTTGCCGTTTTTTTTCATAATGTTATCATTGTTGTCTTACATTTCTTGTCTTGTCAAACAGATTGTATTGTTTTTTTTTTTTTTTTGTTGTATTGTTACATTTACATACATTTAACAACACTCTTTTGTACAAATATACATCCAAACATACAAATTTAAATATAAGTTATAAATGTACTCAACTTGTATGAAAAATATGACAATTTCCGCCATGAACACTCAGATCTTTTTTCAGAAAAAAAAAAAATTAAAAAAAGAAAATGTTTGTTGCTTCAAAACAAAAGGGAAAATATAATAAGAATGATAAGAAAAAGAAATATAGAATAACATATACTTATATAAGAAAAAAAATATTTTTTTTTTTGTGTTTTCATCCCTAATGCCAGTTCTCATTAGTATCAAATTTGTGTGAATCTTAAAATAAAAAAAAATGTTCTTATATTTATTTACCCATAATAATTTGAAATTAGTTTGAATTGTAGGTAGGCTACATTTTTTCTAAATTTTTGTTTTTTTTTGTTTTTTTTTTTGTTTTGTTTGATACAACACTGTTCAGTTTGTACAGTGAGCCATACACAGGTGTACATGGTGTTAAATATATGTGTTTAAATACATATCAAATTCATGTCAGGATTAATTGTTGATGGAAACTGAAAAATAATTTTAAAATGATTTAACAAAAAAAAAAAAAAAAAACACAAAAATTAAAAAAATAAGAAATATTAAAATGCTACCAGATTATCAGACGACTGACAGTGAAAATAAAATGTCGGAAGAAATATGGAATTACAATTCTTTTTTTTTCTAAACTGCTTTTACATTTATATTTTACTACAATGTTTAATATTGTAATTTTTAAATTCTAATTATTTTGTATCTCTACTTGCATTGTAAACATAAGGTTATTTATATTTGATTAAAATTAAAAATAATTAAAAGTAAAAATAAAATAATAAATAAGCCCTGCAAAATAAATTAATGAAAGCCTGATTTTGTAATAAAATTCTTAACAATTATTATTTTTAAATACGTATTTCAAAAAGCATTTAAAATAGTTTGAGCTCTTACTAAAAAATCGCTAAAGGAAATATTGAAACCCTGATTTTTTACGAAGTCTAAAACAACTGCTATTATTTTTAGTACATGTATGTTCTAACAATAAAACATTTGCAATAGTAATTTACACTATGGGATTTCCCCATAGACCTAAATAATATATAAATAGTAAATTATTAGAAACCACAACTAATTAATTAAAAATCCTCCGATTTTCTGCCTAAACTATAATATATAAATTCAATAATACATATAGTAATTTTAGTAGTTTTTAGCAGTGGAAGTTATCGCCCCGAACACAAAACGAAATCAATTTTTTGAAACCTTACATTCTAAATGTAAACATTAACCCTAATGGCTAAATTCTAATGTAAACATTTAGTTACAAAATATAAATGATCATTTTAGTATAATTTAAAATTTCTCTTTTCTAAATAAAACTAACATATAAATCTAAAATTTTTTTTTCTAAGATATAATTTATCAATATTTCTCCCGTGAAAAATTATATTTTTTTTTAACATTATTCGCTAATCAACGTTTCTTTTTAAGCATTTTTTTGTTTTGTAAGCAGATTTTTGTCATTCATTATTTTTTCTTTTCAACAAAAAGGCTGGATCCCTCGACAGTTATATCAGAAGAAAATGAAAATAATTTTACTTTATCTAGAAAATATCGAATTACGTAAAAAGAAAATACTCTAAAAAAGTATGGGTAATATTTTTGAAGAAAAAGAAAAAATGTTTTACTAGAAAAAGAAGTAACTTTACTAGGTCAGATATATTAATAATTGTCGGAAGATATATCGTAAAAACAAAAAAATATATAAGACAACGTGGTAATTTATAAAATGACCATTTTAATGAATGAAATTTTGATCCGATTATTGTAAAAGCGCTCTTGAAACTAAATTTCAATAGATACTATTACGCATTATAAATTTGTTTTATTAAAGTTTTTAATATGAATCACTTTGTTTTAGTTAAATTTTATTGTGTCGAATTTTAACTTAATCTAGAGAAAGTTAGCAAGGTTTGTTTTATTTTAAATGATTTAATATTTATATATATAACAATTTTTTAAAACAAGCTTTTGTAAAATGAAAAGTAAAAAAAAACAATGTGTTTTACCTTTTTGTTAATAAAACGCCTAGCCAAAGTCTAGCCTAACTTAATTTGATTACTTCTTAATTACATATATTTAATGTCAGGTAACTGTCAGCTAAAGGGACACTTAAAGAAAATTTGAATATAAAATGACGGTAATATAAAATGATTCTGTCAAAAAGAAAAGGAAACTCCAGGTCACATACTCAAAAATGACGGATGCTTACTCTGAGCAATGTGAGCTTAAGATAAACTGCCAACAATAAATCCTATACAAATCTTTACTTTCTTAGAGGCACTAGGGCTGACAGAAGTATTATAAGTTGAGGCAAAATCCACAACACGTAGTAACAGGGAGAGCACAGTAGATCTACTTTAAAAGGTCGCAGAGTTATAGTTTCCTCTTAAATAAATCTAATTACATGTAAAAATAATAGAAAACGACACAATAATTAGTAATTAAATTACAAAAATGAAGTATTTACCTAATATGTTAACAATGAAACTTAAATATTAATAAAAATATGAGAATAATAAAAATATAAGACTTATGATCCTTATATTGTTATTTAAAATTTGATTGCTAATAATATTAATATTACATATCCTATTTGGTATAAAGAAGCATTTTTCTAAGGAAAGTTATTTTTCAGTAATTTTTCTTCTTATTAAAAAAACTTGCTATCTGTTCGGGATTTAAATAATGTCACCTGATCACGATATTAACTTTTATTAATAAGCCAATAAGGATATTATTAATAAGCCAAGCACTTAACGGCTCGATCACTGATGTTCCATGCAGACATATAATGCATATTGATATTATTGTAATATAAGATTGCATACTTTAAGGGTAACCGAATTTACTGCAAAAATAGTCAGTAATTGTCATAATCAGAATAAAGTACTTTCTTTTTCCCACCTGTATATATTTATATGTAAATTTATCATAATTTTGTATTTGAATTCAGGCTATAATTTAAGTAAAATAGCTATATCATTATACATATAAAGATTATTTTTTTTCCAATTTTTTGCAGTTACTATTTCCTTCATGGTAAATGAAAAAAACCAAACTTAAAGTACACATCAATAATCCAAATAAAAGCATAATAAGTGAAAATGCTTATTTTCTTTCTTTATTTTAAAATACTAATTTACCATGTTTATATATAAAAATATTTTAAATGTTAATGCGTGTATATATATTATATATATATGTATTTATATTATATAAATTTATCACAAGGACATATATGTACTCGTATTTAATTTAAACCGTGTAAAAACCAACAATGACACCATAAAAATCATATGAATCACGGGAACAAAAAACCAAAAAAGAAATTAACAGAAAAAACAAGAGAAAAATCTTTTTCGAAAAAAAGAATAAAAATTACGCTTCGTTTCGTTTCTTTTTGGTTTTTTTTTTTGTCTCATTTTTACATAATTTTTTTTTTACTCCTCTGATTTTTAATCCTGTATGATTATTAACAGTATTATACATTTAATATATTGATAAATTTTAAATACATATGTGTATATATATTATGTTTGTATTAAAAAAATAATAACGTACATGTCATTTGTTCAAACAAATTGTTTTAATATAAATGTAGATTTAAAAAAAAAAAACAGCAGTAGAAAACAAAAAAAAAAAAAAAATGTATGTCATGAGAAAATTAGAGGAAGTGAAAAGGAAAAAGGAATAAAATCTAAAAAAGAGTCTCTGCTGCCTTCTTTTTTTTGCTCTTTTTTTTTATGTAAAGATTTTACAACCATGATAATGGTGATGAAAATCTTAACAAATTAATGAACTGACAAATATTTGACTTGTTTACCTGTATATTTCATAGATGCCATAACATATAGTTTGTTATGTTATGTTATTTGTGTATGTGAATATTATAAAAATTTTGTATATTAAATTATTTTCAGGGTAACCAACTCTTTGCAAAAAATCTATCAATATTTAAAAATTTTTTTTTTATAATTTTATTTCCTGATATTTAGAAATAAATTTTTTAAGCAATTCATTAATTTTATTGTCCCCCCCCCCCTGTCACAACCCACATACTCCTTTGGTGTTTATAGCGTATTTTATTGGCCCCTAAGTTTCAAATTTTTTTTTTTTTTTTCAAACTGTAAAATTAAATAAAAAAAGTTAAAGTAAAAGTAAATTAAATTTTTATTTTATCTGCCCATTGGTGCAGTGCATAAGTCACCGGTCTTTCAGACGAAAGGTCTCGGTTTCAAACGCCAGTCAGGTCAAAAAATATATAAAATATAATAAAAAATTGTAAACAAAATATTAAATATAATTATAACTTAATACTTGTACCTAGATGGCCCACATGCTTTAAAGCAAAAGGGCCCTATAAATATTGGCAGATATTTATATCTGGACGATATAATATAAAAAAAAAAAATTTTTTTTTTATTTTAAGTTTACCAAGTGCCTTGACTTTTATTTTATTTATAATATTAACTTGTCAAAAAAGCTAAAGGTAAAATTTTAAAAGAAAATTTTTTTCTTTAGCTACTCTCTATGTGTCCCTGTCGATTATTATTTTTGTTTTTTTTTTTTTGTCATTTTAAATCTGAATTCTGATTATTTTATCATTTTAATTTTAATGTTTTTACAAAGTTAGAATCTAAGAGATGATGACTACATCATAACGTATTAACAATAATAAATCAATAAAGTCTTCTATTAGTATCTATATAACAACCAGTCAAAAAAAAAATAAATCTTTAGAAATATTTTCAATTAGTAAAGCTGAACTTTATTCTTCCGAAAATAATTTTAAAATATTCTTGAATATTAATTATTTTAAAAAAGGAACAAAAAAAAAAAAAAAGAAGAAAAATCAGAAATGTAATTGATTTAATACATAAGTTGTTACAAATTGTTCCTATGAGAAACAGTACATTAACAGTATACGTCTAGTAACTCTTATTTAGTTTTTTTTTTTGTATAAATAAGTATATATGTATAACAAAACAACAAAAAAAAAAAAAAAAAGAAGAAAAATCCAAGTACATGAAATAAATAAATCACGAATAAGATAACATTACTACAATAAATTTTCTACAATATTATTAAGGTCATTGCAACATAGATAACAAACATATCTATCTATCTATATATATATGTATATATATATTTAAGTATATGTATATAGTTATGTATATATTTAAAACAAATGTGATATATAGATCCGACCCCATAGTCAGAGGTTTTAACAACATTGAATGCTTGACATCAAAATGTTCTAACATTTTCTAAATATATGTTATTTAAGTTTTACAATAGGTTTGTTATTTATTTAAGTTCTACATTAGTAAATTGTTGTTGTTATATTCATTTTCAATTTTATTTATTTATTTATACATATAGTTTATGTAATAGATACAATATTTCTATTTCTATTTTTATAAGATTTGTCTTTTTGATATTTTTGTTTTTTTCTTTTTGTAGTTTTCCTTCATTTAATTTTTCACTATTTGTGGCAGGTATTGTATTATAGTTACTTTCTTTATGTTTTTTTTTTTTGTTTTTGTTATATATACATAAGTTTATGTTTTTTTGACAGATTATTGTTCTTTTGTATATTTTTTAGGCTGTTTTTTTTATTTTTTTTGTTGTTTTTGTCATTATTTTATTTTGTCATTTTCAATATTATTGTGCAGTTTTGTTAAATTATTTTTTTTTTTGAACGGAAGTAAATTTGACAATAAAAAAGTTTTTTTTTTTTTTTTCATTTGTTACAATTTTATATTTCGATTATATATTATTAAGACATGTCTATAAATAAATGATATGACTTATATATATATATAAAAGTCAATTTACAAAATATTATTGGAAGAATGAAGAAGGAACTAGGATTATTTAAAGTACAGAATAATGAGGATATAAAATTTTATTATTCTTCCTGGCCCGCATACATTAAACTGAGCTTGAACTCAAATATAATTTTTTCACATTAATATTAAGCTGGAACTCTGGTATTTTTGTTTGAAAATTTCATATTTGAGCTCAAGTTCAGTTTTATTTATACAAGCCTCTATCTAAGTTACTAATATAATTTTTCTGTTTTAGTTTATTCCCCTGCTACATAAATGTGTTAAGGAAGGAAATTACATAGCCTTTTCTTTCTAGGTGTGGCTGCAAATGTCCTAAGTGGAAAATTAATCTTGACATGTAAGGAGGATACGAACCCATACTTTGCCAGTGTTTACAGCGTATTGTTTTATCCGCTAGACTACCGAACCCTCTGTTTTTTTTTTTTTTTTTTTGCGAGGGTAGGTGGGAATCATCGTGGGAAAGACTCTATAGAGGAGTTAAAACGAGCACGATACCTCTATGAGTGTGTGGGACTTTAACCCACTAAACACCACCTCCATTTTTTGACCAAACAATAGGTTATACGACCTTTAGTACTACTGTACTGCCTGGTCATAGGAAGTTGAGTTAAGGAATGAACTCAACGAATTTAATTTTCATTTAAAAACAGTTTTGTATAATTTGATTTGAAGTTTTGTTTAAGGCTACTTTTCGAGCATCAATTAATTAAAAATAAATTGTTATAAAATTTTTTTTTTCGTAGATGTATGTAAATAAACAATATAAAATATTATTTTAAATATATGATTTAATAAGGATATCAATAAAGGATTAGTATTTTTATCCTAATATATTTAATTTTTTTTAAATTTCCAATTCAATAGATTATATTATCGTTTGGAAATGATTCTATTTCAATAATCATGTTAAACAATTTATTAGTTACTATAATAAAATGACATTATTTTATTTTATATTATCAAATTTTTAAATTAAAAAGATGCATTATATGTATTGTACTTCTTTTTTAGGGATTTAAAATAATCTTATTTAATTACGGGTCACGAATATTCAAATTATACATTAATATATGTAAAAATAATTTTGCTTTTGTTTTTTTTTTGTTTTTTTTTGGATTTATTTAAATTTTTATAATTAATAATTTTTAGTATCTATATGTACTATTTAAGTAGTATAGTACATGTAGATACATAAATGATTTGGAAAATTGAATATTTATTATTTAAATTAGGTGTGAACAATTTAATATTCAAAAAACAAAAAAAAAAACAAAAATTAAAAATGAAAAGTAAAATATCTATGAAATTAAAGTATTATAGGTAATGCGGATATTGATATTGATGATATTAAATCAAAATTTAATAAATGTTTTTTTTTTTTTTTTTTTTTTTCTAATAAGGATCATTGAAATTAGATTTTTTGAGTTTTGCTGATAATTAAATTTGTATTTTTATTTGTGTTTATAGGTTTCAATAATTAAAAAATAACATAAATTAAATAAACTGCTAAAATTTAATTTAGTTAAAAATAAAATATTTATTACTTAATTTTTACCTATTTTTTTTTTTTTTTTTTTCAAGTTCATCGAAATTGTATTTTATTTAGAAATATTTATTCAGTTAAAATAATGAATATATATATATTTGGTAAAAATTCAGTAGATTTTAGAGAAAAAACAAAAATTTTAAATTAAAGTGTTTGATATGATGTATATTTTGGAAAATTATGCACGCGTATATGTATATGAACAAAAGTAATTTAGAAAATGTACTATTAGATATTATCTGTAGTATGTAAAATACAAATAATATCATATCTTCGTAGAAGGGATAGATAACTATCCTTAATCTTGCGACACTTTATATCTTAAGTTTATTATTCATATAATGTTATCTTTTAATGAAGGGGAGGATGATACATAGGTTAGTATGCTCATTAATAATTTGGCAGGACCCAGATTCGAATTCCAGTATAAGTGAAATTATATTTTAACTGATTTTGGGTCTGATTTAGTTATCATTTGTCATTTGGTTAATGTTTGTCAAATAATAATACTTTATTTATATTATTATTATTATTTTTATTAATTTTCTATTTACAAAAGGTATTTCTAAAAAAGATATTACACAAGCTGCTTTGCTCATATATCGATAATAGAAAAATATAAACAAGTGTAACAATTAATATCAAATGTATTCATACCAAATGTATGTATTAATATCAAATGTATTTTAACTCATATCGTGTATAACTCACATAATATTACCAAATATTCTAATATTAATAAAGACATATTCGAAATATAAACCAAAAAATTTTTTTTTCAAATGAATATTTATAATACATAAAATAAAAAGCTTGTTCCAAACATGTACTAATAATGCACACAGGCTTATCAACATATTTATTGAATAATTAGCAAGCCTAAATTTAAAAATTTAAAAAAAGAAATCGCACAACCAACTTTAGCCCTATTCTACTAATGTTTTTCTTTCGAAAAAAAACTATTTCTTTTTTTAAAGCTGAATTAGTCATGAGTTACGAACGTATTTCTTAAGAATTATATCAAAATTCGAAAATTACAAAATTCTGACATTTTTTTAAATTCTAATTTTGCACAATTCTGATTTTTTAAAAAATCTGAATTATAAAATGTTGATATAAAACTTACAAAATGTTAAATTTGTAATATGTACTTCAACAATATGCTGAACAGGACATATATTGGACAAATACATATAAACTTTTCCGAAAATAGGTGGCTATATAAGGTCAAAATAACGCGTATTTAACTAACCATCTATTCTGTAAAAATTGTTTAATGTATATATGCTTTTTCCAGAATTTTTACAAAAACGCAGAATTTTGTAATTTAGATTTTTTAGTTCAGAGATTTGAAGACCAAAATTTTATAATTCAGAATTTTATAATTTAGAATTACTCAACGCAATTAGTTTAGATAGTTTTTTGATAAAAAAATATTTACTATACTACTTTTAAGAGCTAATCTGAGCTGCCTGATTGTCAAATAAGAGTTTAAATAAAGAAAAGAGGAGAATTTAGAAGATTTCTATGATCCGGTAATTCATTTTTCAGCTTTAAGCTGTTATAATTATCTCTTATTTAGAGATTTTGCTTTAAAAATGAAATTCTTATTAAATAATCTTTTGGATCTGTCACAGCTGGACCTAATTAATTAGCAGCACTTTATAACAAATTTCCAATAGTTTAAAAAGAATAAAATACTGATGCAAGGTATCACAACGGAGTTAAACTGGTCTAAGTGCGTAATTGCAGCCGCAGCTACCTTTCGACATACCTTTTATGTTCTAAACAATTAATAAAGATAAAAGTTCAATGTATTAACGCTTGTTTTGATTATGAAAGTCAACTGCACTTAAGCAGTACAGTTCAAATAGTTATCAAGTTCAAAATATATTCTATTTTTTTTTCAAAATCTATTTTAATTGAGCAACAAATAAAATTTGTAATTAAATATGCATTTCTTGAAAAATGAAAAAGTATTAAAAATTATGAAAAAAAAAACTATAAAATGAAAAAAAATAAACCTTATTTAAATATCGAATAAATTGTTTTTAAAGTATAATTTAATTTTTTTTTTTTTTTTTTTTGTGAAAAACTTTAATTTATCATAATGACCGCTTATTTTAATAGCTTTAATAAATTCTAAAGAGTACTGGCACCAATAAAAACTATATATTATTTAATTTATTATCAGAATTTATAGTATGTAGATGTGTATGTATAAATAATATATAAAGATATAATTTTAATAGTAATCATTTTTATTTATACCATATAAATATATAGATATATATATATTATACATATATGATCTAATACATTATATATTTTCAGGATTTTAAGAGAATTTTTATTGTTTTACAAATTATTGTTGGTATTTAATTGTGTGATTGTTGGTCTTTTTCATTATCTTAATAATGCAGGTATTTGTTTTTTTAATAAATTTAAGTTATCCAATTATATATATATATTTTTTAAATATAATAATAATTAAATAAAACGGGTTGGTGACCAAATCCACAAACCGAAATCTATAAAAAAAAAATCCAAAAGCACAAAATCCACAATAAACAAAAATCATAAATTCAAAATCCACAAAAATGTGCGGTGATTTCGTGGTGATTTTGAATATCTGGAGTTTTATATATCGCATAATTTTGATTTTGTAACCAACTATAAAATCATTCCTAGTTATTTTTGCACATACATATACCAATAACAAAGCATTTAAAATGGAAGGCAACGTCCAAGCTCTGTTTAACAAATTATTGAAACGCTGATCTTTTAACTATAACTTTAGAGTTGCTTCATAATGAACTATGTCCGAAAAATTAAAAATGAAATAAGTAAATACGAAAAGAAAAAAACTCGATTTTACCGCGATAAAAACAAAACGACAAAGCCCGACCTTTTCAAAATTGAACTGATTTTTGTTTATGATTATTTTCTGCAATATTTCTGCGATTGTATTTTGTGGCAAAAATCATTATGGGTTTTGTTTTTGTGGATTTTGGGACTCACCCAAATAAAACATTCAAATGTATTGAATAAAAACATTTTTTTTTTTATTTTTTATTATTGTTTATCGGTAATTTTTATATTTTGTATTTAATTTAATTAAAAAAAAAATCTTGGGTGGATTTTTATGCCAAGAATTACAATAAAGTTGGCCAATAATGAAAAGAGAACTTCAATTGAAAAAATATGAAAAATAAAAAATTAAAATGAATTATTAAATATTATCTTAATGGTATAAAATGGTAGCATTTTGTAGTTTTTTAAATTTTGCAACATTTACCTGAGTGGTGGAATTTAAATTTTGAACGGTAATATAACTAATAGTGAACCATACATAAATGCTTACTCGCGCATATTCTTTTAAGTGAAAACGTGCAGTTATTCCTAAACAATTGCGTGGCGTGTGTTGAAAAACTCTTTATCCATAAACTATACAATATTTCTTGCTTTATTTCGTATACATTTTGAAATAACTTTTGAGAGCTTAAGTTATATCACGTGTAAGAAATTAAGTTATTGTTGTGCTTTAAAATAAAAGGATGGCGAGAGGAGTTTTAAAAAATCTGTACACTTCAGAAGTTCTACACAAAAAATAAATTTAAGAATAAGGGGTACTGTTTTATTTTTAATGTATTTAAAATACATTAAGTTAATAGTTTTTTTTTAAGGTATACGTAAATTGTTTTGTACTATCTATTTACAATTATGGGAAAGTTGACTTAATAAATAGTGTGGTCAATTACTGTTAAGGGATTTGCTTCAAATATAGTCATCAACATGAACTATTAATATTGAAAAGTTAAAAAATATAAAGCAAAAAAAAAATGGACAGGGAAAATTATGATGATATTAAATTACTAATAGAATTAAGAACTAATCATCCAACGCAATACTTATAAGAGCTTAAGTTATGTAAGCTTAAGAATTAATAATAATATGATTCAAAAATTAAGTTTAAAACCATTCGATATACTTTATAATTGAAGAATACCATATGTTGAGAAACTAAGTGCAAAAATGTGGGAAAACATTACAGTTTCTGCTCATATTCCGGTCACACCATATTCAATAGTACTAATTTATATCGTAATATTTAGTTTATATCATATTAGTAAAATAATAATTAATAAATAAATAATTCTTATATAAAATAATAGATGGCGCCCATAAATATTATTTATACACAATAGCTACTAATCGAATAATCAATGGTTTAGTGATAATAATAATTCAAGAAACTGAAGCTAAGTTTAATATAAACAATAATTGATATTTACACTATTATACTCTATTCTCCTTATAAGAGTGAAATAAACATACAAAAAATAAAAAAAAATGTAATTCTTAAGATCACATAACTTAAATTACATTTAAATCATTTCTAGCAATTCTTTGATTGTCCAATATTTTTACCTTCAGGCTAATAACAAAGATGAAAAAAAAAAAAAAAAATTATAATATTTTTTTTTTTATCTCAGTTTTAAATTAACTCAATTCTATTGTAATATTTATCCTTTACCATATTAAATAATATGTACATATATAAAAAAGGATTTTTTTTTTTTTTTAATACTCTTCATCCAGTTTTTTTCTTTCATTTTTTGTTTTTTTCATTTTTAAGTTTCGAACAATAAATGTGAAGAAGACAAAGATTATAAAAAAGAATTAAAATGGCAAATTTAAAAAACAAATAAAAGAGAAAAAAAAAAGAAAAATTAGAATAGGACAAAAAAAGAAAACAAAAAAAATAATAAAACATTTGAGTGAAAGAGATAGAGAACAAAAAAGAAAAACAAATAAAAAGAAAATTGTAGAATAAGTTTTCAGGAAGTTACAGCTAACCTGCTTTTTATTGCTTATGTAAATTTGTCAAAATGCAAAAGCTTATAA
The DNA here is from genome assembly GCA_947095535.1 of Poecilobothrus nobilitatus. Classification (NCBI taxonomy): domain Eukaryota; kingdom Metazoa; phylum Arthropoda; class Insecta; order Diptera; family Dolichopodidae; genus Poecilobothrus; species Poecilobothrus nobilitatus. The sequence continues at coordinate 192,235,736 of OX352773.1, forward strand.
TTTATGACATTTTATATTTATTTTTTACATTTTATATATGTATGCATATTCACATAAATGCAAATTAATATACATATTTACAAACATATAGAAACTTGTGTTTTTTCTTTTTACTATTTCTGTTCACTAAATATTATTTGAATGTTTTGTTTGTAGGTATGTATTTAATATGAAGAATTTACATTACTGCAACCAGAGCATAAATTTAGCATAAAAAATTTTTTTTTCTTTTTTTTATTATTATTTTTCTTACTTTTTTTCGACTTTTTTTTTATGAACATTTCTATAAATTTTACATCTAACCATTTAATATAAACTTTCATTGGTTTCCATATTATGCATATTTTTTAATTTGAATTTTAGTTTTTTTTTTCTCATCACATTTTTATAGGAAAATATTTTTTGTTTTGATGTATGAAAAATTTTTAATTAAAAATCTATGGATTTTTGAAATTTTTTTTTTGTTCTTATTTGGATTAAGATTATGATGTGATATTCAAGAAAAACCTTGCCCTTATTTAGATCATCTTTTGAACAACTATACGTTTAAATTTTCTTATTAAGTTTCAATAAAACTTAACTTCATTTTTAATTTTGTTTTAAAATTAAAAAATACAAACTGACAATTTTTAAGAATTGTGAGTTATTTATACTGAGTTTTCCGGTATAATTAAAGTTAGGTTACATTAACTAAAATTTTTATATTATATTTTTTTTCCTTGCCACATTTATAAGGAGAATAGAACATCAATTTGTTTATTATTCATATATTTGACTAAGCTCCAGTTCCTCGAATCATTCGTTTCACTTAGCCGTTGGTTACTCGGTTGAAGCCATGGTACTAGACTATTAAGACCTAAATATTTCTTTTATTTTTACGCCATCTATGATCTTATAAATGAATTATATATTAGTAGTTAAATTTGTAATAAAATTGCAAGAGTTTTTACTACTCAAATAGGTACTACTCAATTTTATTAATTTACTACTCAATTTTACTAAATATATAGAAATATATACCTATACAGTATATAAATATATATAAATGCGTATAAAATACGTATAAAATATTTGAAATAGATTGATAAGTTCTTAATATACTATATTCAATCCGTATTAGTTTTCTTAAATACAACTTCTCCGGAATGTTTTTAATTCAATTATAAAATTGTATTTTAGTTAGTTATAATTAAAGTTAGAAGAATTTCTTATAGGTTTAAAAATTTCTATAGTTATTTTATAATGTAATTTAACAGTCCAACCTAAATTAGAGCGTGCGGTGTACCGCGTACGACGTGTAATACGTCAATAGTCTATACGCTTTCTTGGCCCGCAATTAACACGCCGCTTTTATATCATTTAACAAAAATTTAAAATAGCTTTGCATTCAATTATTTTATGTTTATTTTTATTGAACATAAATAAACAAGAAAATGTTATGACAACAAAAGTACACTTGTCAAAATTGAAAATTCCAATATACGGAGTATCGGCGTGACGTATTTCACACACTTTCATATGAAATGTATTATCATGAGCTAATTTTGACACACGCCGTACGCTTTAATTTAGGTTGGACTGTAAATGATAAATAGCCTAGAACGCTATAATTAAAAAAAAAACTAAATATTTTTTTTTCAACTTAAAATAAACAAGGCAGTATGTAAAACTAGTAATTTTCAAGGGTGCGAATTTTCTAAAAGAAAAGAAAAAGCTTTTAAGAATTGTAAATACTTTTGCATCAATATTTTTATTTTTTTTTAGCATTTTATTTGTAAGAATAATTCCAAAAAAATCAAGACATAATTTCCTTTGTTTAAGGAATCCCTACATAATTAAAATAAGTCACATGTAAAAATGTAATATTGAAACTAGTAAAAATATAATATTGGAATTTTAATTTTTAGTGGATAATGGATTTCAATTTTTCAATTTGTGTATTTTTGTTATTTTATTTTTTAGGTTCCAATTTTGTAGTCTATTGTAATTAGATCTTAAATTTTATATTCTTTATTAATTATCTTTTTTTTTCGTAATTATCGAAACTACTTTGTTCTATCATCAAAAATTAATTATGATTTGCTACAAATTAGCACAGCAGATCAAGTTACTGTTCACTAAAAATAGTGAAATATAAATTTTAATTTTTAACGTCCAATATTTTTTTAACAGAGTATACAAAACAGAAAGTTAAAATTTTTTTTCTGATATAACTTACAATAATTCTTAAAGATTTCCCTTCTCCCAAAATATCCAAGTTCTAACTAAAAGCATTTCAAAGATACGAAGGAAAAGGAACCAAAATCTTGAAAAATTTTGCTGTCAGATAACGGTAAATTTATATACTAAGCTGCCAAATATTGTATAATTTTTATATTGATTTTTAAAGTTTAATTTCCTATCGTTTGACATTTTTTAGATTGAAAAAAAAAACTAATTTTAAGAGGCTGTACAGTATTGAACAGAGTTATACAAAAAAGCTATCTCGTAATATTAATTTTTCAAAGAGACCTTGACCATCGTTAAAATTTCATTTCTTCATGTAAACATTTTGTAAACAAATGGACAAACCATCAGAATTGAAGTAAAAAACACATTTATAACTCTAAAATTTTTCAAAAAAAAGGACGACCTAATTTTTTTCTCTTTTTATCTCAAAAAAAAAAAAAAAAAAACAAATTTGGTAGTTTTTATTTTTTTTTTAGTTTTTTCTTGAGTGTATTCAAAGTCAAATGAAGGGAATAGAAGACGACCATTTTATTACAAATTTATAGATATTTTTTTTTTTTTTTTTAATAAAATAACAATGGAATTTATCTTATTTTTATCCTTATATTATCAAATATATATATATATGATATAAACGATAAATGAATGGGATATAATGAAAAATTTAGAACAAACAAGTTTAAATAAAAGGAAAAAAAAAAAAGAAATTTAAATACTTTCTATAGTTATAAGTTTTAGTTATATCTGAAAAAACGTAAAAAAAAAAAAATTAAATAAAGTTTGCATTAAAATTCACCACAATTTAATATGTTAATATATTTTAAAATAAGTTTGCACACATTATCATTATTAAATAATTTTTATGGTTTTAATAATTAAATTCTAATAATGTATGTTAATTCTATATGTATATGTAAATTAATTCTCCTTTTATAATATATAATAATATATAATAATGTTTTTTTTTTTTGAAATTGTATACATGTATCAATACTTAATGAATTCTCTTTAATTTATACTGAAGATTATTCAAAATTGGTAGTATGACCATGAGATCATTATAAAATATTGTTAAAATAGAGAGTTTGAGTTCTGAAGTTTTTTTTTTTTAACTAGGGAAGGTGGGAAGCATAAAAAGCCAGCTAGGGAACTACACGAAGTTCTTTAAAGATAGTGTTGGAGTCTAACCAACTAAACACCACCACCCTTTTAAACCAAACTTTAGGACGGGACCTCTAATACAAAAAGTATAGTTTGGTTTTAGGGATAAGAATATATGAAGGATTTTTGAGAAAATAAGGATTAGGAAATTTGGGTATGAAAATTTGTTGGGGAACTTCGAAGAAAGATGTTAATGTTCTTCTTAAATATTTTTATATCGTACATACATAAATCGCTAATTTTGGTTCCAAATCAGCCAAGTGCGCATGATAAACGAATTTACATAAGCCATGTTACGCCATCTTGAAGCTCTACTGTATAGGGTTGAGCATCGTTGGAAAACTGAACACAGATTGCAAATATTTGTTTTAAATTGCATATAATATTAAAAATCAGAAATTATTAATTAAATTTTAAAATTTATTTCGCATTTTAATTTAAAGTATAAAAACTCAACATAGAATTTTTTAAACCAATTTTTAGGATGCTATATTTTAGGTATAGGTATAGGTCATTTTAATTATGACACCTTATGAATAAATTTACATATTTATTAGAAAATAATTTATATAAGAATTTTTCATTTGGTAAAAACTCTACTCTACCAATACATTCAAATTATGTATAACATAAACAAAAATTTTTATTTACTGATTAAATGAAAGTTACTAAATATAATCATTTTGAAGTTTATTGCCCAGAAAAGTCTTAAGGCAATCAAATGAACTAATAACTATATGTGGTAAAAAAAAAAAAACTATAATAATTTTATATCCTTTTTTTATACACATTATACCTATATGAGATATAAAAGTTTATTTTTTTTGATGTATCTATGTATTTACATGTTTGAAACAGTATTATATAATATATTATTATGTATATAGCTATATTTATGTATTTTTTTTTTTTTTGTTTTTATATAATATTATAATATTTTCATGTAATTCAATTGCTAATCCTTCATTTCTTTAATAATTTTCTACATATATGTAACTAAATAGAAAAATGAAAATCAAAACAAAATAAAAAAAAAAGGGATAAGACAATCTCATAAATATTACCTTTTTCTGGCTTTAGGGGATTGGTTCAAGAGTTTTAAAGACATGGATTGAAAATGATTCTGAAACACCGACTGGATTTAAAAAAAAAAAAAACGGTCTGTTTTTTCTTCGATATAACGAAAAAAGTGAAGTAGGTGATTTTTGTTTTTCATGACCATTATCCTTTGAAATGAAAGAACCAGGAAAAAATTAATTGAGGAAAAAACAGAAAAAAAAAAACCAAAAGGATACGATATAATTTTTTTTTTAAATATTGCGGAACTATATACTACTGAATGTGGTCATAAAGACATTACGTTATATATATGTATATGTATTTCTTTTTATGTTTTTTTTTTAGTTAAATTTACAGTATAGAGTACAATAAATGAGTTTTATGGTAGGTAGTAAAACATAATCTTGTAGAAGAAAATTTTTCTCAGAAAATAAAATGTCTTATTGGTGGAATATTAGTTTAAGTGTTGGGTCTTGTTATTTAATTTGAAATAATTTAAGAATGTGTAGTACATCCTTTTTTAAAAATAAAAACTAAATAATAGAATTAAAAATTGTTAAAATTCATCAATTCATTAAAAGATAGAAACTAATATAGGCAAATTGAAAAGAAGCGTTTAATTTACTTTTAAGCTAATTTTTGAGAATTTTTGAGTTTTTCGAAAATATTTATTGGAGGTGTCAGCTTAATATATTGAAAATATATCTATTGTGTACTAGTTTATTTATAAAATGATATTTGGGAAAACAGCTGACCACACTTTGAAAGGCATCACACAGAATTATAAAACTAAATTAATAACTTATGCCCATTACTGTACATATGTATTTGAAAATTATTGAGTTCAAGGCGGCACATGGTAAAAATTTTGAAAAAATGAGGAACGCACTAAAAATTAGAAAAAAAAAACAGAAACACAAGAATATTAAATATTATGATATAATTTTTGAGCGGTTGAAAAGTCCTTGAATAAAATATTTTTTTTTTTTTCTCATCTTTTTGGGTGAAGAAATTTTGTTATACGTATTAAGGATACCCATAAAAAAAATAGATTTTTATATCCTTAAAAAATTTAATATTGAAGAAAAATTCACAGGAAAACTGAAATGTTAACTATAGAAGAAGAATGGGATTGAGAAGAACACTAACGGCAACACTAAATTTTATCAGTGAGTTGAAAATTTTTCTGCAGAAATGTTTTAGGAATATAAAATTAATTTTCTAAGGACATTGTTTTTTTTCCTGTTTCTTTCAATATCCTGTTTTTATTTTAGTTTTTGTTTTTATTAAATATATTTTGGTTAGGAATTTGAGTGGGATAAATAATTTTTTTGTTCTCAATTTCTGGTGAGCGCTAAAAAATTTTTTTTTTTAATTTTTCAAATAATACAATATTTTTTTTGTTTTTGAGACCAATGTAAAATTGATAGCGAAATTTTTAGTGTAACAAGACAAAATATATCTTTTAACTGCAAAAAAAAAATTTTTATTATACTTTAAATGAAAATCAATTTACTTTAACTAATATCACTAAACTCTCAATTAAGTTTCATTTGATTCTTTTTTACTCTAATATCAATTGGAAGTTAAAACAAATATAAAATGAAATGTAATAAGGATGATCAAAATTTAACCAAAAAACGAAAAAAAGACTTAAAAAAGAAATCAAAAAAGAAAAAAAAAAACTTAGAAAAGAATACTTTAATTCATTAAAAAAAATGTTCTACTAAAAACTTGTTCAACAACATTCTTTACATCATAAATATCCTTTAGTATAAGAATATAAAGGAGTTCTTTTGTAGCCAAAAAAAAAAACAAAAACCAGAGAGTATAAAAAATTAACGGTTTTATTAAAGCGCTAATTTTTGTTTTGTACTGTATTCTCCTGCCACATAAAGTGACAAAGAAATTACACAGTTTTTTCTTTTCAGGTGTGGCTGCATAAATGTCGAAAGGAGAAATTATTCTTACAATATGTGTGAGATTTCAAACCACACTCTTTCGGTGTTTACAGCCTTGCACATTTTCAAAGCGTTAATTTTAAAAATTCTTAACTTGCGTCTGTTTTGTGATAAAAGCTGTATTTTCTTTTAGAATTTATTGTAAAGTATAAAAAAAAATAAAAAGAAGGTATCTTTAATTTTGTTAAAACTTAATTGACTTAAGAAAAAGGTTTAATTCATTTTAAAATATTGGAAGATCTATCTAAAATTTAAAATTTTCGAAGCTTTGAAAAGTTAAACGGAATTAGATAGAGAGACAGGCAGACGGCAAAACTAATAAGCACATTTATTTTAAAAATGTGCCAAAAACAAATTAAATTTTTTATTTTAGTCCCTTTCTATTTTGTTTTTTTTTTTTTTTTGATTTTATTTTTTCCTTGATTTTTATTTTTTGTTTGTTATAATGTACAGTAGTAAGCGTTATATTTGGTCAAAATGAGCATGTTCGTCCTTAATTTGGTTTTGTACTAGTATAGGTAAAACAAAACCATGTAAATGTATTTATATATTATATAAAAATATACGTTTGTTACTTAGTATTTATAGATATGCATTTGTTTGTTCTTAAGTTTTCTTATGTACACATATACATAAATATATTTTATTTTAGTATCCTTCCTTCTTTAGTTCGAAGGTATGATTGAACTACTGTAAAAAAATAATTTTATTTTAAATGTACTATAAATATTAGTTATAAACAAAAAAAAAATTTGTAAAGTTCTTCAAGGTATAAATTATCAAAAATAAAAAGGAACTGGATGTAAGATGGACCATGTCAATATCAATAATTAAATAATAAGCATTGACTCTTACTGGATTTAACTTTATAACTTTGCCAAATTTTTTTAATTTTTTACTCAATATTTAAAAAGTTTTATTGTATGGAATAAGTTCACAGCACTCAATTTTTTGTATGCTAACAAAAATAATGTAATATATTCTAAATCTTTTATTAAATTGTCAACAACAAAACTTTGATTTTAAATACTTCTTTAACAAAATAATATATATATTAAAAATCATTCTAAATTCTACACTTATCGATTATATAACATATACGATTTTAAAGCATTATATACTTATATATTAAGAAAGGATATAAGTTTTGGTACCTATATCCTAGAGAATCAATATTTATAACCTTTTTATCAGCGGTAAGGTACAAAAAAAAAAACCATAAACAAGAGTAAAAATAATAATAATATTTGGGTATTTGCAAGGAAAATTAACCCGTAAATGGTTATTGATAACTAATAATTGCGGAATATTACATTCTATGTATATGCACATATTTTAAATTGTACATGTATAATATAATATTGTATTTTCTTTCCTCATATATTTATAATTAGAATGTTTATTATGTAGTAAAAAATTCTTTAAGACCCCAAAAAAAAAAAAAAAAAAATTGTTTTACTTGTCCTTAAAAAAAACTTAAAAGAAAACAAAAAACGGGTTAACTAAACAGGAATTACAATGAAAAAAAAAGAAACAAATTTTTTTTTTTTTTAGACAGGACATATAGGATTTAGAAAAAGAATACCTTTTATTTTGTGTGTAGGTGTGGAAAAAGGAACTTTGATCAAAACTTCTACATAAATTTTCATCTTGAAATTGAAAGGTTTTTCTTTTCGGTGTTTTTTTTTCCTGCCTTATTTTGATCCTGACCCATACTTTAAGTTATTTGTCCTATTACAAAAATGTTAATTCTCTTCTAGTCTTTTAGGTCTTTTTATTTTTTTTTTTTTTCGCAAGAAAAGAGAGTAAAAGGAAAATTAAACAACAAAAAAAAAAAAACAATTGGTTTAAAAAATTTGAAGAAAATTTTAGAATTCGTTACTCGCTTTATGTTGGGTCGGTGAAAATGAATTTTATAAGTATAATATGTATGTGTTTGTAGTTGTACATTGTGCTTTAAATATTGAGTTAAAGTTATTTTTGGTTATTTTATTTATTCATTTTTTTTTTTTTGATAATGTGTTCTTCTGTGGAAGATTAAAGAAAATTGTTTCTTTAAATAAAATGTTTTTAATTCAAAATTATCTATTTCAATCCATTTTGTGTTTTTTTTTTTTTTTTTTTCTTTAACTTATTTTCAGGAGACTATTCCAGTTCAATTAATTTATTAAAGGACATATGGATTTGTAATTTTGTTTTTTTTTTTATGGTTGGTTTTATTTTGATAATTCTTTTTATATATTATAGATATAAATGTTGAAAAAAAATATAATAAATAAATATTTTTAATTTTTCCTTAAAAAAATAAGTTTTTAAAGGAATAATAAGCGGTTCAAAAATTTCAAAATCTTTAAAAAAAAAGAATATTATAATGTTTAATTGAAATTAAAATAGGCAAAATAATCGTAATTTAAAATAGAATCACTAAATGACAACTAGTAAAGAAAGAATTAATTATTAAAAGAGTTAAAGAAGAGAATAAAGAACAAAAAAACAATATTTAATAGGAAATTTAACTAAGATTAGGTTTTTAATTTTTAAAAAGGAATTTTTACAAAATAGATTACTTAAGTAGATGACTATACTGAAAGAATGGTAATTTGTTCTATGAAAAGCTAATAAGTTCGGCCGGAATCTATAAATAATTAATTTTTAAATTACATTTTTTTGATGATTGGTTCTGAATAGCATCATATCAATTTATTCCTTGTATTATGATTATAATACATTTGAAAATTGAGGCATTATTATGTAGAGCTCCAGTTTAATAATATTTACTAAACTATATGGTATTTGTATATGAAAAATTGAATAGTAGATATATAGTATTGGCAACCCCAACCAGGAAAATATTAACATATATGTTTTATCAACAGTGTCTAATATCTTAAAATAAATTTGGAAAGGTCTGCTATTGTATTTAAACAACAAATGTGACATTTAATAAAGGAATT